>CM035111.1:65985451-66442983 GCA_020205505.1 Panax japonicus | reverse complement strand
GGGTCCTCGGTCGACATACTCTACGCACATGCCTACCAGAGGATGGAGTTGGGAGGAAAGAAGATGGAATTGGGAGGAGAGGGCCCATTATACGGTTTTAGTGGCGACCCGGTTCATGTGTTAGGCACGATAGAGTTACCAGTCAGATTCGGCACGACCCCTCAACAAACAGAAATTATGGTAAAATTCTTTGTCGTACAAGTGGATTCGGCTTACAACGCCATCTTGGGAAGACCTACTTTAGCGGCACTGTAGGCAGTCACTTCTATACCCCACTTCAAAATCAAGTTCCCAACACCGAACGAGATAGGGGAGGTAAAAGGAGATCTCAATATCGCCCGAAGGTGTTATCGGAATACCTTGATTTCTTCAGGGGTCGGAGTCAGTAAGCAGAAACAGACGATGACCATCGAGATAGAGCCGTTCACTGAGGGAAATACTGAACCCATGGCCCTACCGGCAGAGGAAACGGAGGATGTCGAGTTAATACCGGGGAATCCAGACAAACTGATCAAAATCAGGGCGGGATTAACCGAACAGCTGCGAACGGGTCTAGTGGAATTGCTTCGGGTGTACGCTGACATCTTCGATTGGGAACCCAGCGACATGCCCGGGGTAAGCGAAACAATAGCGTTGAATAGGCTTCATACTGACCCGAAGAGGAAGTCGGTGATACAGAAAAGAAGGACCTTCGCCTTGGAGCAAGAACTTTCGATGGATCAGTGTACTTGGAGGTTCTGGAAAAGCCCAGTGTCCCGAAGACAGAAGTCCTTGCCTTGGACCTACTCAATTGCTGGCTCACACCTTACATCACATACTTGGCCGATGGGACCCTCCCTTCGGACCGAATCCTAGCCAGGCAAGTCAAACATCGAAGCTCGAACTTCGTCCTCATAGAAGGAGATCTATACCAAAGGGCCTTTAGCTCTCCACTGCTCAAATGCTTGACTCCTTCAGAGGCAGACTACACACTTCGGGAGGTGCATGAAGGGATCTGTGGAGATCACATGGGAGCGAAGTCACTGGCACATAAGATTTTGAGGCAGGGGTATTACTGGCCAACTATCTGTGCTGAAGCAAAGGAATTCGTTATGAAGTGCCCTAAGTGTCAGCTAAAAAGCAACGTTCCGCATCAACCACCTGAAGAGCTCTATTCGGTCTTATCCCCAATTCCATTCGCTGTATGGGGAATCGATATCCTGGGTCCTCTACCAAAAGCTAAGGGACAAGTTAGCTTTGTGATCGTGGCTATTGACTACATAACGAAGTGGGTCGAAGCCAAACCACTACAAAAGATCACCGAGCAGGAGTATTTGAAGTTTCTTAAAGAAGGAGTAGTCTACCGGTTCGGTATCCCGATGGCAGTAGTCTCAGACAATGGCAGACAGTTCGTGGGATCAAAATTCGAGGGCTTTCTGAAGGAGTTAAGGATCCAACACCGCAAGACTTCGGTGGCCCATCCTCAGTCAAACGGTCAAGTGGAAGTGACCAATCGAACACTACTCAACGGGATAAAGCGCAGATTGAACGAGTTAAAGGGTCGGTGGCCCGAAGAGCTGCAATCCGTTTTGTGGGCGTACCGAACTACTCCAAGGACAACAACCGGAGACTCTCCGTTCAGGCTAGCATTTGGGACCGATGCTCTCATTCCAGTTGAGATCGGATCCCCCACCCTTCGAGTCAACCAATACAAAGAGCTATACAATGAAGAAGGCTTGAGAACGAATTTAGATCTACTAGATGAAGTTCGGGATTCGGCTGTGATGAGGTTGGCAATCTATCAGCAACGGACAGCCCGACATTATAATTAGAAGATAAAATCTAGGAGGTTTGCGGTAGGAGATATAGTCCTTCGGGAGTCGAAGGCTTCAACCCCCCAGAACACAGGCAAGTTAATGCCTAACTGGGAGGGGCCTTATGAGGTGGTAGGAGTGCCGAAGCCAGGAACATACCGACTTCGAGCAATGGACGGTTCGGAAATAAAAAATACATGGCATGCTGGAAGACTTAGAAAGTTTTACTAGTGATAGTTATGTTATTCTTATTCATACCCATGTAACTGATTCAATCTAAAGGATATAAATGAAAGTTTTTATTCCTGTCAATATTTAACTTCATCTATATGCATATATTTCATTATTACCCGAACAGACACACTTCGGATACTATCCGATCAAGAGGTTCGGAGTGATACCACTGATCGAGATAAGTCCCGAAGCATAACTGACCGAGAGTTCAATAAATTCTTAAAGTACAGATCTCGGGTACCATCCTATCAATAGGTTCGAAAAGACACCACTGATCGAGATAAAACCCGAGTATAACTGTTGGACCCTTCAAGATCAGATAAACCCTAAGGACAATCCGATCAGAAGGTTCGGGTGGACATAATTGATCGAGATTAGTCATAAGTAAAACTGACAAGAAACATTCAGGGGCCAAAAGTATATCTCGTTTATACTTTAGAAAAATTTTACAAACCCAATCGCCTACGATTCGGGCAAAGTACAAAAAAAAAAATCCTTAGTATCTACTCTGCAGGGGGATCGTCTTCGGCTCCAGACTCGTCATCAGAAGAGTCAAGGATGGAGACATCGAGCCCAGTAGCCATCAGCTTTGCCTTAGCCTTCTCCCGATAAGTCTCATACCCTTCCCCAAATTGGGCTAGGACCTTATCATTCAGGGCTTCAGATTCTTCGTATTCAGCGATGGCCTGCTGTCGGGTCTCAACAACCTTCTCGGGAAATGCGTTGACGGTAGCAGTCAAAGTGTTGTTCTCCTTGATCAAGAACATCATCTTGTTGTTCATCTCGGAGTACTTGTCTGTAATACTGTCAATAGCATTCTCCCGATCCTTGACCTTCTGAAGCAGATGATCTTTCTCTGCCAGAAGAGTGTTGTGCTGATGCTCCAGCTCTTCGATCCGGTCTTCTGCTCGGACAGCCTTGATTTGGGTCTCAACATGAGAATCCTGTTCCTTCTTCAGGTCCGACCGCAGACCCTGAACGTCAGCCTCAAGCAACTCTATTTCCGTCCCCAGTTGAACTTCTTTCATTGTGGCTCGAGCGAGGGGATGGATGGCTCGGGCTAGTATAGCGTTGGCCTGTAGTGAACACATACATCAGTACAAAAAGTAAAAGTTAAACTTAATAGCAGCAATCAGATTGGCAAAAGGAATTACCTGTGTCTGAGCTCGAATGTAGGCCACCAAGAACTGATCAGAAGAATACCCCTTAAACCGTTTCGTCATCACCTGGAAGTTTGAAGTGATCGAAGAGGGTAAAAGGGAAGACCTCTGATGGGCTCTTGGGTCAACAAGTAGTCGGCGACCCTTGGGAAGAGCTGGGCCCGGAAGAAGGGGTGGCGGCATGGTCCGGACCAGGGACCACCATATGTCCCATCGGGTGATCGCCACCCTCCGACAATCGAGGTTTTTTGGGTGGGGGTTCGAGAGGAACTTCTTCGGTGTCCTCCGAATCCTCAATCACCTCAGTCAGAGGAGGGGTCGGCGGTGGAGTCGGCTTCGGTATGGAATGTGGAGGGGCTTTTGCAGGCGCTTTGATGACCGTTTTGGAGGGCTTCTTGGACTTCTTCAATAAAGCCACCTTCTCCGCGCGGCTCATCTTTAGCGCCCCCTTCTGAGTGGTCAGGGGCTCGGGCCCCGAAGTGGACCCCGGTGACAGCTCGCTGATCGGGACCATATCCTCCTTAGTAGCGTCGTCAGTCACTGCGGGTCGGATGAACCCGGTTGTGATGGTGGTGGGGATAAAGGCGTCGACGACGCCCTCGGGCTTGAAAATAGTCACTGCATGGAGACAAAGGGGTTAAGACATGGAATGCTTATAGGAAAAGGAGATAAAACAAAGAAAAACAGTAGGTACTCACAGCCGTGTTTGTACAACCAGGCTTCGTCCATTAGAAGCCCTAGATTCCACTGGGTTTTCTTCTATTGTGTGTAAAACGTCTTGAAGGCATCGGCTCGGCCCTTCGGGAACCTAGAAATCTTGGCCGCCTGGTCGGCTGGATGGGCCCAGGAGGGAAGGAGCTGAAGGTCGGATCCCTTGGCAAAAAACAACTGTTCATGCCACCCCTTGTTACTCGAAGGGGTTTTGATCGGGACGGTGCGGTTGGGGTGTCTGTTGAGCTGCCGAAGATCGGACTCTTTTGAATTGCTGACGGTGAACAGAGCAAAGAACAGATCAAGCCCGGGAGTGAGTCCCACCTCTTGGCAGATGGCGATGAAAGAAAGTAGGTGGATATACGCGTTCGGCACCAGTTGCGCAAACCCGACTCCGATGAATGTCAAGAAGGAAGAAATGAAGTCGTGAAGGGGGAACCGAACCCCGTACTTCAAAACGTACAGGGGGACGGCCACCCATTCACCCTCGGGCCTCCAGAACATATTCTCATCGGGCCGAGGGATCCTGAGTTTGTATTCTTTAGGTATTTTAAAAAGGGCTCGGATATCGAAAAGCTGAGAGGGGGTAATGGTAGATGGAGTGTGGAGGTGGAAAAACTCCTCCGAGGGGTGGTAGGCGTTTCGAACCCTAGTCTCAGCATCTACCGGAGTAGGCAGGGCGTTAGGAGTGGTGTCAGTTGGTACTATCGGTAGCTCAACTTCTACAAGGTCGCCGATGGTAACAGTGGTTGCGATAGGCTCGGTGACCGGAAGGGTGTTGGAATCAACCATTGGAATATGAGATCGAAGGGAATGTGATGCGAATGAGAAGTTTTGGAGAAGAAATGAACCAAAATGGCACTTAAACGCTAAACAGAGTTGAGGAAAATGGTGAATAAGGAGGAGCAGTATCTCGCCGGAAATCGCCTTGCCGGAAAATTTGAAAACAGAGGACTTGAGAAAGAGGAGTCAGTAAAGGTGATAATGAGGGGGAAGTGGGGTTTTTATCAGGAGTATGGCACGGAACCCCAAGGCGGCTATTAAATGCTTAAGGTGAGTCCAGGCGTGAAAAGGCGTGCAACGTTTCAAATATCTATAACAGACCGTTGAACTTCCCCAGACAGCTCATCATTAGCTGTCATGACCGTTCGAGGTCCTGGCCTTCCAAGTCTCTAATTATAAATACGTTATAATAAGAGACTGGGGTGAAATGTTCGGGAGCGTTTTACTGACCCTCATTTGGGCTGAAGGCTTGAGAGGCCGATGGGCCGAAGCCCATAAAGATGTTGGAGATGTTCGGGTCGGCATTTGAGCCCTCCTGGGCCAAAGCCGAACCCAGTTTTGTGGTGTTCGGGGTCGGGTCTTCGAGTCCTTTGGGCCGAAGCCCAGACCGGGTTATAGGACCAATTGGACCTGCATAGTGGGCTCTCTTGCGTGCAGAGTCTGGGTACCTATTCATATGCATATAAGGTAACTCCAAAGGTGGTGATGCGGTTGGACTCTACTTGCACCTTTTAAGGAAGTTGTGTTGGACCCAAGTTATGGTAACTACCATACACTAGGAGTCTTAATCCAACTGGGAGAAGGATTCTAAGGTGGTGAGTACTATAAATACAAGGCCTAGGTTATCATTATGAGGTAATTCATACTTTTGAGCACTAAACACTTAGCCTCCATTGTTAAACCTTGTAACGGCCTGTACTCATTCTCACACCGGAGCTATCCCCCGGCGGCACAAGCCGTCAAGCTTCTGTGTGATCTGTTACTGTGCAGGTTCTAGCGCGTGGATTCTGTGATTGGATTCGCTAGCGAAACTTGGCGTTAACACATCCCTTACCTCGAATAGACAATACTTCTGACTGGAATACTGGATATAGTGCTGAAGGAAACTTACACCGTATAGCAACACTCAAAGTATTAAAATAATTACAAAAATACGCTCAATATATCGAGAGAGAAAGAGAAAGAAGATTTCAGTTTCTGGTGTGATTTTCAATTCTAACCTAAGCACCCTATTTATAGGAAATTGCTTAGAACACCAAAGCAGAAAATTTATTAAAATAATAATATATTTATATAAATTTTCCTTAGCCCACTTTTTTGGTCTAGACATCAGCCACCATCCCACCAAAATCACAAAAAAACGTTTTTGTTAAATTAAATATTTAAAACTTCCAAAAATCAATTATTTCAGAACTTCGGAACTTCAATAATTCATAATAAATAGCCCTTTTGTCAGCAAAATTATAACCACATGTCCTTTCCATAGGAAATTTCATTCTCTACAACTTTGCAGAATGAAGTTTTTCCAAATTCCAAACAGAAATTGACCGAAATCCACAAACAGGCGATTTTACAGGCTATAATCAAATTTCGGTCAAAAATTGGGGTCCAACGTCACACAAAACATGTGTTAATCATTTAATGCCACAAAAATACTCTTCCTCCTCATATACTCATATATCTCACATTCATTGTAAAAATATCACCATTAATATATTATTAAAATAATATATTTAAATAAATTATTTTATCAGAAAAAGATAAATTAATTAATTATTTTATCACATTAAAAATTTTCTCCATCTATATCCACATAAAATCAATATTTTTCTCATCATATAAATCAATAATTAATTATTCACAAATAATATTACAGAATCATAATACTGACAACCAGGCCGTTCCAAGGAAAGAGGGGGCTTTCCAATAAGAATTTTTCCTTACTGGCGCGCAATTAGGTGACCAAACCTCTCCTTAGACAGAACTTTTTAGACATTGCCAATAATATTTTCTAATAATATTATTCAGATAATATGAATTATTACTTTGATAATGGAAAATACTGTGTAGTGACAATTAATGAAAAAACAGTAATATAAAATATCAACGTAACAATTATTGAATCAATAAAATAAAATATTAAACAGTAATTACTGTAACAATTATTGAGTAGTGCCTTCTTACGTAAGAATAAATAATTGGTGCAATACTGTGTGCTACTGTACAACAATGCGTATTACTGTGTTTTGAACACCGGGTATTCCAACAGTATTAACTGTAACAACTACGTCGTTATTTATAAACAACTTATACTTGTCGTTTTCTTCATCCAATCGCTTTCCGTTATGGGGCCCACACAAGGCTGCGTCGTCGTACGAATATTCCCCGACAGTAAAAATATTTTATAACCACTTGCTTATTTAAAATATTTGCGCATTTTACCCATAACTAACCACATTAATCAAATCAACCCCTTACTATTTAAAAATAATAATTAGAGATATTAAATCTTTATTTATAAAAAGTTGGGGTCTTACAGTGTCACAGTTGGTATCAAAGCTTAGGGATATGATCCCTGACTAAGATGTGAGACTAGAACTAGGAGGGGAGAGACGGGGAATTCCTTCGCTAGTATGACCTACTAAAGTTTATTTGGTATTTAATTGGTCGGTCAGAGTATAGGGATAATATGTTGCATGTCAATTAACCCTTGTTTTGTGGCAGTATTTGAAAATGACATCCGAGAATGTTGAGAATAGCAATGGAGCACAGGAGACCGTTGAGTCTCCACAGATCAATAATCAGGATAATGTGCATCAAGAAGGCTACAATCCTCATGCAAATAACAACACTGACCAAATGATGAATGATGGAATGTTCAGAGGCTTTATGCAATTCATGCAACATCAGGCGAGAGCGGCTCCTATCCAAAATGTAGGTGGAAACACTGGAAACTCTCAGATGGTCACCGCTAAACAGTTCAAGGAGCTGGGACCACCAAAGTTTATTGGAGAGCCAAAACCACTTAAGGCGGAAGCGTGGATAAAGCAGATCACCAAGATATTTGATGTCTTGGGATGCTCCGAGGAGCAAAAGGTTCCCTTTGCCACCTTTATGTTGCGAGGAGAGGCATATTACTGGTGGGAATCATCGGTAAAGCGTACCCAACATGCCGCACTGAAGATGTCTTGGGAGAAGTTCCAAGAACTATTCAACGACAAGTACTTTCCCATAATTATTCGTCACATAAAAGAGGTAGAGTTCATCAAGTTGGAGCAGAACAATATGACCGTGTCGCAGTACGAAGCTAAGTTTGCCGAGTTGTCCCAGTTTTTTTTTTGCTAAATTTAGACTGAAATAAAAGAAAGAATGAGTACAAAGTAGAGGGTCAAACCCCAAGCAGTATACCATAGCCATCATAGGACATGCCCAATGATGACGGTAGTAAACCCAAGCTAGTAACTAGCAAACTAGGATTCAATATGGAACAAACAACCACAATAAACAACCAATGAACTGGCTTGAAAACAGTCAATACAAACTGCATCAAACCAAACCTGAAGAAAAATTAACCAAAAGAAAAACCAACCCATAAAGGGTGCATGCAGAAGAACAACGCAAACACCGCACTAAAAGCACACTAGCCCAGCAAAACCAAGCACCAGGTGTTCCAAATACACGAAGCCAAGCACAGTAGCACAGCACCAGGAGGAGAAGAAGCAGCACCACACGCAGCCAGGAGAACTGCAGCTGCTCAAGACCATATCCACAGTAGGCAGCAGCTAGCAGAACCACATCAGATAGGAAGCAGCCGGCAGCACCACACTGTACAGTAGGAAGAAGACAATAGCAGAAGGAAGCTGTCAGCATAACCAAGTAGAACCAAGTCCATAGCAGCAGAGACTGGACCCATATGCAGTGGACTTCAAAGCATACAGCAACAACAGACACCCATCAGCAGCAGAGGCTTGAACAGGACCAACGTGCCAGCCCACCAACACACCTGCTGCACCTGCTATACACCTCTAACCCGTGCAGAAAATAAACTCCCAACAACAACAGCCCTTAGAAAATCCCACAAATAAATAGCCCAATTCGAACATAGCTTTGCAGCCACCAAGCATAGTGGCAGGAGCACACACAAAGCATCTGAAGCAGTAGCATAGCAGCAGAAACATTTGTAACAGCCAGCAGTGCTGCAGCTAGCCAGACACCAGCAGCAGCTGACCAGCTAACCCACAACAAAAGCCGAGCCCCTGTCATAATAGCTCTAGAAAACAAGACCAACACAGCAGCACAGCACAGCTCAGACCCATGTGCACATCAGCAACATACTAGCAGGTAACAAACATCCGGGCATAAACCAGCAGCTAACCACTGACTACACCTACAGCTTCTAACCACTGACCACAATTGCTAACATCTGACTGCAGCATACCAGTAGATAACAAACATCCCTCCCAGCAACACAGCTGCTCGAAATCTCCATTCTGTAGCAGCCAGCAGAATCAATTTATAGCAGTGACAGTAGGATACCAGAGAACCCAAGAATGGCCACGACCTAGCAGGTCTGTAGCAGCAGAAGATGGCCCCGACCCACAGCTGCTCGTCCGAGCATCTGCATCTGCAGCGCATGCGCAAAAGCATTCAGAACTAGCAGCAAAACCCCTCATCCAGAACAGATACAGCTGCTATGGTGTTCACAACTGATCCAATCAAAGAACCATAGCTCCCCAACAGACCATACAGTACCCAATAACAGTCTAGAAACCTGAATTTCACTGCAGTAACACAGACCCATACAATAGTGATGTCAGACATCTCAACCATGTTCAAAACAATTGAAGACCAGACACAAAACAACTCCAGCAATACAAAACAATCAGCATCCTCATTTTGCACAACAGCAACAAATTGTAGCCTTTCAGCTCAGCGACAGTGGGAAACCTAAAATAGACAGGTCTCTAGAGGGCCAGATTAGAAAACCATGGCCTGTCTTTCACTTTTTGGAATCTACAAATGGAGTGGAGCTTGCATTTCAGAATCTGCATAACATTACGGGTGACAGTCCTAACCGGCATGGGACCTTTATCATGTATCCTAGCGTTTCTTTCCTGCCAAATATGGTAAGCAACCGTGGCAAAACCTAGGAGAAGAATACCTTGTTGAACGGAGCTGTTTGGTTGGGCAATGAGGAAAGAAGTGATAGGGTTCCAACTCCTTGAGGATCCCTTCCACCCACAGTTCCTGAGAACAGAAAAGAGCATGTTGTAGGAGAAAGGGCAGTTGAAGAAAAGATGGTCGAAAGTCTCATTGTGGGATTTAAATAAAAGGCATGTTTGGTTGACAATGAGCCCATAATTTGAGAGCCGATCCTTGGTACGTAACCCGTTCTGGAATGCAAGCCATAAGAAGAAAGAATATCGAGGAGGGAGGTATTTGTGCCACACCAGATTATCCCATGTCACTAGATTACCATAGGATCGGATGGAACCCCAAAAGAAGGAAGTTGCTTTCCCAACGGTATTAGTGTTGTCCCATAGAACCGAGTCCTCTATGGAGGGGTTACAGCCTATGGCCGGAGAGAAGAGATGTCTGAATTCAATAACCGAGTGATGGTTAGAACTTGGGAGGGCCCAATCGGAATTGCTGATGATGCTACTAACCATTGCGTCAGAGCCCAATCCAGAGTTGGATAAAAGAGGAGAGGAGGTGGAATAGGCTAGCGGTTCCTTCAGGATCCATGGGTCAAACCAAAGTTTAGTGCGGCGACCATTTCCAATGATGTATGATGTGTGGCTCAAAGCAAGTTGCCTAAGGTTAAGGATTTTCCTCCAAATCCATGAGCAGTCTCCAGGGATGTCCATGCACCAGAAATGTTTTCCCTTTAAGGCAAATATCCTAACCCATTCAGCCCACATAGAAGTAGAACCGGGGTTGATGATATCCCACAGATGCTGGATAATGGAGGCACGGTTCCACTCATCCAGTTTTTTAATCCCCAGCCCTCCCTCAGGAGTGGGTAGAGCGATTTTGCTCCAAGCCACTTTAGCACCATGTTTCGAAAGAGTAGGGCCCTTCCAAAGGAATCGGCAGAAGGTGGATTTCATGTCTTTTAAGGCAGCAGCGGGGAGGGTGAAATTTGAAGACCAGAAAGTTTGGATAGAGAAGAGAACGGATTTGATAAGCTGCAGGCGACCCGCATAAGATAGGAATCTGTTGGTCCAAGAGGAAATCCTTTTAGTAATCCTGTCAAGGAGAGGTCTACACTCGGCCAGGCTAAGCTTTGAGGTAAGGAGGGGGACCCCCAGGAACTTAGCAGGAAATGTCCCCTCTTGAAACTCTAGAAAGGAAAGGATGGAAGCAGAGTGTTCTAGGAGGACATTTGACAGGAAGCAAGTGCTTTTTGAGTGGTTCAGACACAAGCCAGAGATAGAGGAGAACAAGTTGAGGCTTTCTTTAAGGATGCTTACTGATCAGAGGTCTCCATGGCAAAAGAGAAGAAGGTCATCAGCGAAACATAAATGGGTTAACCTTTGCTGCTTTGTTCTCCAATGAAACTTAAAATTAGGCCCATTTGTTTCCTTTGTGAGGATAACGTAAAGGACTTCCATAGCTAGTACAAAAAGGATGGGGGATAGAGGATCTCCCTGCCGAAGCCCTTTGGCACCACTAAAGTAGCCATATAGTTCCCCATTGACTTTTACAGAAAAGGTGGGGGTGGAAATGCATGCCTTTATCCAGAAGATGAACTTTGGGGGGAATTTGAAGATTCTCAATGCTTCCAGAATAAACTCCGAGGAAACAGAATCAAAGGCTTTTTGGAGATCAATTTTCAAGGCACATCGAGAGGAGCCCGATTTCCTATGGTAGTTCTGAAAAAGCTCCTGAGCAATAAGAATGTTGTCTCCAATCCTCCTGCCCGGGACAAAAGCAGCTTGGTAAGGAGAAATGATCTTGGGGAGGAAACCCTTCATCCGACTCACTAGGATCTTTGAGATGCATTTATAGGTAGTATTACAACAAGAAATCAGCCTGAAGTCCTTCATGGAGGAGGGGTTTGTGTTTTTAGGAACAAGAACAATAGCCGTAGCGTTTGTTCCCCGCAAAAGACAACCCTATTGGAAGAAGGATTTAACTGCAAGAGTGAAATCCGAGCCAACTGTTTCCCAGCAAGCAAGAAAGAAATTGACATTGAAGCCGTCAGGGCCCGGACTCTTATTTTGCTTCATACTTTTGAGGGAAGCGAGGACTTCGGCATCTGTTATGTCCCTATCCATAGCAGCAGCTTCCACGGGAGTAATAAATTTCTTGAAGGAGCTTGCCAAAAGCTGAATATTTGAGAAGATTGCATGAGATGGGGAACCTAAAGTTGATTGGAAATGGGCCACTACAATCTGCTGAATGTTATGTTGCCCACTCACTATGATGCCCTCGTCATTTGTAATAGACAAAATTTTGTGATGGTTCCATCTAGCTTGTACTTGGTTATGAAAAAAACCAGAGTTCCTATCACCTTCCTTAAGCCATTGAATCCTGGATTTTTGCCTGAAGAGCTTTTCCTCCCATAAGAGGACTTCCCAAAGACGGCTGGTAAGATCTTTCTGTCTCTCAAACAAAACTTGATCATTCGGGTTATGAGAGATAGAAGTCTGAGTGGAATGGAGAAGAGTTCGAATTTGAGTAACATTAGAAGTCAGATTACCAATGCTTTTATTCAGACCAATAAGCGCCTTTTTAACAGATTTGAGCCTCCCAGCGAGGACTTGAAGAGGGTCACCAAACACAGGGATACGCCAAGCAGTTCTGACCACCTCATGGAAGTTCTCCATGTCCACCATAAAATTGAAAAATTGAAACGGTTTAGGAATACGAGGCAAGTGCATTCCAGTCTGGACTATCACCGGGTAGTGGTCAGAAAGGTCACGAGGAAAGAAGATGGCCTGTGATAAAGGAAAATTATACAACCCAATGGAGGTAACCATGGCTCTATCCAATTTTCTGTAAATAGGATTCACACTGTTAGAGTCCCACCACGTGTGGCAGGGGCCTACTGCCCGAAGATCGAGCATGGATAAATCACCAATGCAGTCTTTAAAATCTTGCATGCCTCTATCCCATAGCTCACTACCCCCATTGATCTCAGATAAGTTCAAAACCTCATTGAAATCACCTAGGATGCACCATGTCTTATCGGTGGGCACAAGAATATCCCTCAAGGCCCCCCAAAGAAGTTTCATATCCACGGTAGTGTTGAGCCCATAGATAAAGGACACATAGAAACTGATGTTGCGTTCCAAAAAGGTAACCATACAGTGGATGAATTGAGAGGACTTGGAAATAGAAGTAACATCCCACACAGAAGGGTCCCAGCCAACCCATATCCTCCCGTTATTATGATGCTCATAGTTGAAGAGCCATTTCCAATCCCTTCCTACTATAGCCTTAGCAGTAGTAATGGCTTTGGGAGCTTTGACTCGGGTTTCCAGAAGTCCAACTAAAGAGAGAGAGTATTTACAAATAAGATCTTTAACACTAGCCTGCTTGGCCCTATTATTTACACCTCTAATATTCATAGAGCAAAAACTGATCGTAAAACAGTTAAGATTGTGAGATGGGGCTCCCCCCTCTTTTCTTCTTCTTGGAGCTTTTGTTAGAGACAAAAGAGTTATTTGCTTTGTGCTTGAGGTCCCTACCATCTTTTTCGTCAACTAGCTTTAGTTTTCCCACCAGGGGACCAGGGGGAGGGGTGGTATCGGTGTCAGAGAAGGATCTGGTTGAGGCACAGCCACTGGAGAAAGGGGGCAAACGGGTTTGAGCCAGACACAGAAGGTGGAGGAGCACTGGTGAAGGGCTGCTTGGGAATAGGGGGCGGCCTAGGGCCCTTAGCCACAACAGTCCACTCGTTCATAATCCCCGAGGAAGAGGGGGGGGAGCAAATTGAGAGCCAAGGGAGAGGGGCCCGAATTACCGATAGGAGGGATAGGAGGCTTAGGGCTAAGAGCCAAATCCGCCTTCTGGAGGGAAGGGGCTATCACTGGACCTTTGGGGACCCACTCGAAGTTTGCATTTGGGCACCTGGCAAATGTGTGGCCAAAAGATTTACAATGGGAGCAGAATAGTGGCTTATTTTGATATTCCACCTTTACCATGCAAACCTTTTCAGATAGAGTATCATCCTCTATAACAACTACTTCCAGACAGTCAGGCATGGGAGAGGATGCAGTAACTTCAATGCAAACTTTGGCGAAGGACATAGGTTCCAATTTTTTAGTTAGCTTGTCAACGAACAGGGGTTTGCCAATACCACTTGCTAAATAGCTGAGCCCAGCCGGGGAGAGATAGGACAAAGGTACATTGTGAAATTTTACCCAAACAGGTGCTTTTGTGCATGGTTTTGCATGGAAGTTTAACCCATCCTTCCAATGTTTAAGGCATAGCAGCTTGTTGGAAATGTACCAAGGGCCGAGAGCAAGCACATTCTCACGATCTTGTGGGCGAGAGAACTTAAACACAAAATACCCCTTATCTTGTAAGAATACCCTTTGCAGTCCATGTTTGTCCCAAAGCTTATGGGCACTTTCCTCAACTAGTTTAAACGGCAATCGTGAGGTGATGAAACTACCCACAAGGCAGGAGTTCCACAGAGAGTTACCATGAATGAGAATATTAGGAGGAGGTTTGATACGAATAATCGCGTTTTCAGAGGAAGGAGGACAGGGGGGAAAATAGTTAAGAGTAAAACTAGGCTTTACGTTTTGAGCCACTACTTCGCTCCAAGAGTGCTTTTTCTTCTCCACCATGTCAAAGGGGACAGTCCTCCCGACCACAATCTTGGACTTAGAATCAGGCATACTTATAGGGACAGAAATCTCCACATTGATGGCCCCCTCCCTAACCTGTGGTCCAGGGGAGCCAGGGGTAGGCATAGCATGAGCCTTATCGGTGGCAGATGTTAGCCCAGATATGGGGGCTAGGACAGGAAGTCCGGAAGGCTCTCTCAGAGTACTGGTATCAAACAGGTCTCGGTCATTGACATGCCTGACCGATTTGCCTTTGTTCGCATAGTCATTTATATTCTGGACAAAAAAAACCCTGCGAAAGGATGAAGTCCATTAGGGTATTGCTACGCCTACGCTCATCAGCAGCATCAATACGACCCTGCTGAGAAAGTTGTTGGGCTGTTTTGAAAATGTCAGACATAGCATGACGAATCTGCGTTTCATCATTCCCATTCTCAAGACTATGGTTTTCTGATTCAGAGGAGCTGACAGCGATTAAAGTGATCTGAATCGGAAAAGGCTCCGATTCCACCATGGTTGCATCATCAGAACCCGGGGATAAGGGGTTAGAGATTCTGAAATCATCCAAAAGGTCCCGGGAAGGGCTGCTGAGGGAATTTCCGGCTGAGAGATGCGAGTAGTCAACCATGATAAGAGGGAGTGAAACAGGGGCCGAGCAGAAACCAGAGAGGGGGAGCATCAGAGAGGAGGTGACGAGAGGGAGGAGAGACCAGATTAAGAAATAAAATAGCCGGGGAAGAAGAGGACCCGAGGGATGTGAGAGAAATATGGGTGAAAAGGGGGAGAGAGTGACCAAAGTGGACAAAAAGAGGTTCGGGAAAAGTAGGTGTAGGACGGAAAAATTAGGTGGGGGCAAAGAGGGTAAGATTTTTTAAATAATTCTAGGGAGAAGGCAGAGCACATTTTTAGAGAGAGAAAACTAACCCATTCCCGAATATCTTTACATCATTATTGTTGTCCCAGTTTGCATCTCACTTAGTTGATAAGGAGGAGAGAATGACGCGAATGTTTCTAAGAGGTTTGAAACCCGAGATACGTCAATACCTTATCTCTCATAAACTGTGTTTGTATTCAGATGTTGTGAATAGGGCTTAGTTATTAGAGCGCGATAACGAGTCAACCCAACCAAGAGAAAGCAGCCAACAAAATGATAATACCAGTGGTAGCAGTCATCGAAGCGGTGACAATAAATGTGGTGGAAATCAACATGCCAGAAATGGCAACCACATCGGTGGTAATCATGGCTAAGACAATAAGAGTGGACATTTCAAGAAGAGGAGATTTAACAAAGATGGAAAGACGTTAGCACCAGCACCTGTTGTTAAGGAAGGAGAACGACCACCTATCATATGCTTCAAATATGGAGGGGAGGGATACATCAGTCCAAACTGCGCGATGCAGTCCAAAATGTGTTATAATTATGGAAGAGAAGTTAACCACAGCACTTGGCGCAGCGGTAAGCTTCGACTTGGGGTGAGCCGTAGACCCGGACATCCTAGGATCGAGTCCCGTCTGCCTCAAGTGTGAGAATTCTTTAATTCGAGTGGCCACGGTACCCCTGGGGCAAGTCGGGTAGCAAACCGCTCTGGTACTGGGCTCGGGGGATTAGTCGGCCTGCGGGTCGAAACCCACGGATAACAAAAAAAAAAGGTCACGTTGCCCGATTTTGTCATACACCGAAGACAAGTCCAGCTGGGATGCAGGCACTAAAGGCCGTCCCAGAAAAGTCAAAATCGGTAGTTCAAGGGAGAGCGTTTGTCGTGACCTCCCAAAAAGTAAGGAATCCAAACGAGGTCATCACGGGTAAACTTATCATAAACACTAGCGAAGTATATACCTTATTTGATACCGGTTCTACCCATTCTTTTATTTCTCCTACTTGCGCTCAACGTTTAAATTTGACTCTAGAGAAATTAGACTTTGACTTATCTGTTGAAACTCCGTTGGGAGAAACCTTCATTTCATCCACTGTTTATAAGTCTTGTTTGATTCAAATCAGTAACCGCACATTACCTGTCGATCTTATCTCCTTAAAAATACTTGCATTTGACGTGATTCTAAGGATTGATTGGTTAACAACTCATCATGCTAAAATTGATTTTTTTTCGTAATGTTGTTAGCTTTCATATTCCTAATCAACCTATTATGCGAATTCAAGCGACTAAACCATTAAAATCAATCACGGTCATCTCAAGCCATAAAGCTATTCGTTTATTGAAAAACGGATGTCAAGCTTTCTTAGCTCATGTCAAAAATTTAAACAAAAATACATCAGATTTGAATGATATTTCTATTGATAATAAATTTCCTGACGTATTCCCTGAAGAACTTCCTGGCCTACCCCCAGAGCGTGAAATTGAGTTTGGTATCGACCTTGAACCCGGTACAAAACCCATTTCCAAAGCCCCATATCGAACGGCTCCTATTGAACATCAGGAGTTAAAAACCTAACTACAGGAATTGTTAGACAATGGTTTCATTCATCCTAGTACGTCTCCTTAGGGTGCTCCAGTTCTATTCGTGAAAAAGAAAGATGGAAGTATGCGACTTTGTATTGATTATCGGAAGTTGAACCATGTCACCATTAAAATTAGTACCTGTTGCCTCGCATTGATGACCTGTTTGACCAGTTGCAAGGCGCCAAATTCTTTTCAAAAATCTATCTTTGTTCCGGATATCATCAGTTAAAGACTAGAACCGATGACATTCCAAAGACGACTTTTAAAACTCGGTACGTGCATTACGAATTCCTAGTCATGTCTTTTGGATTGACTAATGCTCCTGCTGCCTTCATAGATATGATTAACCGAGTATTCAAGGAATATTTGGATCACTTTGTGGTCGTCTTTATTGATGACATCCTCATATATTCCAAAATTCGTGAAGATCATGAGCAACTCTTTAGGCTGATACTCCAAAAGCTTTGTGAAAACAAGTTTTATGCCAAGTTGAAAAAATACGAGTTCTGGCTTGAGAAAGTAGCATTCCTTGGGCACGTAGTATCAAATCATGGAATATCTCTTGACCCGGCAAAGATTGAAGCTATTCAAAGTTGGGAACAACCTAAATTAGTTACCGAAGTACGTAGCTTTCTCGGCTTAGCTGGTTATTATCGGAGATTCGTAGAAGGGTTTTCTCGAATCACTACTTCATTAACTCAGCTGACTCGGAAAGATACAAAGTTTGGTTGGAGCGAGGAATGTGAGAAGAGTTTTCAAGAACTCAAGAGGAGGCTTATTTCAGTACCTGTTCTGACAATACCATCTGGCTCGGAGGGATTTGTCATCTACAGTGATGCTTCAGGAAAAGGGTTAGGATGTGTTCTCATGCAACATGGGAAAGTCATAGCCTATGCCTCACGACAACTCAAACAATATGAGAGGAATTATCCTACTCATGATCTAGATTTGGCAGCTGTCATTTTTGCGCTTAAGATTTGGAGGCATTACCTGTATGGAGAGAAGGTGGAGATCTATACGGATCATAAAAGCCTCAAATATTTCTTCACTCAAAAGGAACTCAACATGCGGCAACGACGATGGCTTGAGCTATTGAAAGATTACGATCATACCATTCAATACCATCCTAGAAAAGCGAATGTAGTAGTTGATGCATTGAGTAGAAGATCATATGTGGGTATGAGTGAGATATTGTCAATGCAAAGGCCCATTTTGTAGGACTTGCAATGGATGGAGATAGAGTTAAAGACTCCAGGGACCCATGTGATGATGGCTAACATACGAGTTGAACCGACTTTAATCGATAAAGTTAAAGTTGCTCAAGCTACAGACCTGGAGCTGATGCGTATGAGGAAGAAAGTGCAAGAAGGTGCTATGCCGGAAGCAAGATCGATGAAGAAGGAATACTTCGAGTCAACTCCAGACTTTTTATTCCTAACGACCCTGATTTAAAGTATAAAATCATGATGGAGGCGCACAACACACCGTTTGTAATCCATCTTGGGAGTACCAAAATGTATCGTGATCTTCGACATACATTTTGGTGGAGCAATATGAAGAGAGAGATCGCATAGTTTATCTCAAGGTGTCTAACTTGTCAACGAGTCAAGGCGGAGTATCAAGTGTCAAAAGGTCCATTGCAACCACTTGAATTTCCATAATGGAAGTGGGAGCACATTACTATGGATTTTGTTACTGGTCTTCCCAAGGTTTCTCAAGGCATAGATGCAATTTGGTTCATTGTTGATAGATTGACCAAGTCTGCTCATTTCCTACCGATACGAGAAATTTATACACATGAACGTCTTTCTCGTATGTACATAAACGAGATTGTAAGATTGCATGGTATGCCAGTATCCATAGTTTCTGATCGAGACCCAAGATTCACTTCACGATTTTGGGTTAGTTTGGAAAAAGCTATGGGCACGGATTTACGATTTAGTTCGGCATATCATCCTCAAACGGACGGGTAGTCGGAGAGGACTATTCAAACTCTTAAAGATCTATTAAGACTTTGTGTCCTTGACTTCAAGGGAAGTTGGGACAAGTTCTTACCATTAGTGGAGTTTTCCTACAACAACAGTTATCAAGCAAGTATTGGCATGGCTCCATTTGAGGCGTTGTATAGAAGAAAGTGACGTTCTTCAGTATGCTGGGATGAGGTGGGTGCAACATTGTTGGGACCGAAGTTGGTACGTATGACTAAGGAAAAGATTCAAATGATCCGACAACGTATAAAACCTCATAAGATCGACAAAAGAGTTATGTTGATCTTCATCGAAAGGACGTGGAATTCAATATTGGAGATCATGTGTTGTTACGTGTTGCTCCATGGAAAGGAGTTACGAGGTTTGGAAAGAGATGAAAGCTCAATCCTTGATTCATTAGCCCATTTTTAATCCTCGATTGAGTAGGAACTGTGGCAACTATAATTCACGTAAGCATCAATAATCAATACCGTGTGCTACTATGCAGCCACGCGTATTACTGTACTTTTACCACCGGGTAGTTCAACAATTTATCGATAAAACTTTCGCCGTTATTTTTATAAAAAGATAATTCTGTCGTTTCCTAACTACGACAATACTTCCGTTGTGGGGTCCACCAATGATTGTGTCATTGTACGAATATTTCCTGTTAAAATGAATATTCTTCGACCAATCGAATATTATATAACCACTTGTTTACTTTGCAAAATTTGTAAATAATACCCACAACTATAACATTATATCAAATCCACACCATAATATTCAAAAATATATTTTGAGAAAAATTAATCTTTATTCATAAAAGTTGGGGTCTAACAACCTGTTCTTATGAAATTTCATCCTCGAAATTAGGGTGCGTACCTGGTATGTCGAAAGGTGAGGATACCTTGACTTCATTTCAGATTCTAACTCCCAGGCCATTTCCTCAACATCGTGATTTCTCCACAAAACGTTTTTTTTTTGCTAAACTTTTTGTGTATATAAAAAAAGGAACCAATATACAAAGGAAATGGGCTTACCCCGAAGTATAGCTACATCATCTGTGGACAGGCCCAAGATGAGGAAGCTAAACAAGGAAACTACCAGAAACAAAATAGCTAAAAAACAGATACATAAACACTGTCTCCCGGGGGGCTAAAACATCTAGAAAACTAGGAATAAAGCAATCCCATATATAAACTATCCAAATAAACAAAGAACATGAGCCCACAAGGACTGATCCACGATCCATAAAGGACCATTGGAAACCAAATCAAATTTTTGCACCTCGCCAAACAGCAGAACAGCAGCAGCACAAACAGCAGCACGCCAACCAGCCCCTCGCCTTAAGCAGCCCGAAGCAGCCTAGGAGCTCAGGCATTCCAGCTCGTCCAAAGCATCCTAGACTAGCAGCTCGCCAACCCAGACCATTGCACCTCTAGCCACCTCTCCCGAAGCAGCACCCCAAGATCCAGAAAACTAACCAGCTACACTACCAATCCAGCAATCAAGGCATGACCAAATCCGGAGCAGAATTACCAGCATCCAAGCGACAAATAGCAGTCAAGACATCTGCACCTCAAGGATTACACCACCACACTAGTTTGTAATTAACCAATTACAAAAATATTGACTGTTTGTAGCTTTGATAAAGGATTTACAAGTAGATAATCTAGACTTAATAATATTTATAACATCCTTCGCAAGGCAAAACATAGGAGGAATATAGTTAAGGTGAAGCTTTTTATTTCTAGCCTCCCATATTTTGTAGAAGCAAATAGCCACAGTTAGGCTAAGAATATTTCTAGAGATCTTGGATCCGTTAAAATTTGATTGAAAGCTCATAATAGCCTCCCAAGAGTTTGGGAAAGAAGGCTAATTCCCAAGGTTAGCAGCCGTAAGGGTAACATGCTTTGAGTAAGCACATTCAAAGAAAAGATGTTCAAAAGTTTCCGGACAAAGGTTGCACAGAGGACAATTCCAAGTTATCCCCGAAAATTTTGAAGTCCGGTCATTTGTGGGCAGCCTCTTCAGAATGCCAAGCCACAAAATGAAGGAGAATCTGGGGACGTGACATTTGTTCTACCAATGAGTACCAAGGAATAGGGGGTTGTCTTAACCGTATGGACTCCCAAATTTGGTCAACTTTGATATTTTTCGAATCCCAAGCATCCCAAAGGATCTTATCTCGTTGCTGTGTGGGTGGGGGAAGCCTTTCAAGATCTCTACGCAACATGATGATGTCGTGATGGTTGCCCGTAGGAAGAATCCAGGTAGTACCTCTAATGAAAGAACTGATCTTTGCAGATATGTGGATCCCAGAATTGGAAATAAGATAGCTTGAAGGGTTGATGGCAGTGTCATAGAGCCAAGGGTCAAACCACATGCTTGTGTACAGACCATTTCCAACTTGGTAATGAAGGTGTTGTAATGCTAGAGGCCGAAGCTTAAGAACCTGCTTCCATATCCAAGAGCAAGCTGAAGTGAGTTTTATCTGCCAGAAAGATTTATGTTTGAGAATTGTGGCTTTGGTCCAATTGACCCAAAGAGAATTTGATTGAGGTTGGATGATGCAAACAAGGAGCTGCAGGATAAGAGCTTTGTTCCAGTCAGATAAGCTTTTAATGCCAAGACCACCTTCAGCTAGGGGAAGTGTTATATTGTCCCAAGCAACTTCAGCACCATATTTCCCAAGATTAGTCCCTTTCCATAGAAAGCGAGATAAAATGGATTGGATTTCTTTGAGCACCATTTTAGGAATTTGAAAAACATTATGAACACGAGACATATTTGGTGGTAAGGCGAGTCTATAGGCCACAGTTCCTACTCGATCGAGGATTAAAAATGGGCTAATGAATCAAGGATTGAGCTTTCCTCTCTTTCCAAATCTCGTAACTCCTTTCCATGGCGCAACATGTAACAACACATGATCTCTAATATTGAATTCCATGTCCTTTCGATGAAAATCAGCATACCTCTTTTGTCGATCTTGTGAGGTTTTTATACGTTGTCGGATCGTTTGAATCTTTTTCGTAGTCATACGTTCTAACTCCGGTCCCAACAACGTTGCTTCACCCACCTCATCCCAGCATACCGGAGAACGACACTTTCTTCCATACAACGCCTCAAATGGAGTCATGACAATACTTGCTTGATAACTGTTGTTGTAGGAAAACTCCACCAATGGTAAGAACTTATCCCAAATTCCTTTGAAGTCAAGGACACAGAGTCTTAATAAATCTTCAAGAGTTTGAATAGTCCTCTCCGACTTCCCGTCCGTTTAAGGATGATATGCCAAACTAAATCGTAAATCCATGCCCATAGCTTTTTACAAACTAACCCAAAATCGTGAAGTGAATCTTTGGTCTCGATCAGAAACTAGGGATACTGGCATACCATGCAATCTTACAATCTCGTTTATGTACATACGAGAAAGGCATTCAAGTGTATAAGTTTCTCGCATCGGTAAGAAATGAGCAGACTTGATCAATCTATCAACAATGACCCAAATCACATCTATGCCTTGAGAAACCTTAGGAAGAACAATAACAAAATCCATGGTAATATTCTCTCACTTCCATTCTGGAATTTCAAGTGGTTGCAATGGAACTTTTGGCACTTGATGCTCCGCCTTGACTCGTAGACAAGTTAGACATCTTGAGATAAGCTCCGCTATCTCTTTCTTCATATTGCTCCACCAAAATATATTTCGAAGATCATGATACATTTTGGTACTCCCAGGATGGATGCCAAACGGTGTGTTGTGCACCTATATCATGATTTTATACTTCAAGTCAGAATCGTTAGGAACACAAAGTCTGGAGTTGACTCGAAGTATTCCTTCTTCATCGATTATTGCTTCCGAAATAGCACATTCTTGCACTTACTTCCTCATACGCATCAGTTTCAGGTCTGTAGCTTGAGCAACTTTAACTTTATCGATTAAAGTCGGTTCTATTCGTATATTCGCCATCATCACATGGGTCCCTGGAGTCTTTAACTCTATCTCCATCCTTTATAAGTTATACAAAATAGGCTTTTGCGTTGACAATATCACACTCGTACCCGCATATGATCTTCTACTCAATGTGTCAGCTACTACGTTCGCTTTTCTAGGGTGGTATTGAATGGTATAATCGTAATCTTTCAATAGCTCAAGCCATCGTCGTTGCCGCATGTTGAGTTCCTTTTGAGTGAAGAAATATTTGAGGCTTATATGATCCGTATAGATCTCCACCTTCTCTCCATACAGGTAATGCCTCCAAATCTTAAGCGCAAAAACGACTGCTGCCAACTCTAGATCATGAGTAGGATAATTCCTCTCATATTGTTTGAGTTGTCGTGAGGCATAGGCTATGACTTTCCCATGTTGCATGAGAACACATCCTAACCCTTTTCCTGAAGCATCACTGTAAATGACAAATCCCTCCGAGCCAGATGGTATTGTCAGAACAGGTGCTGAAATGAGTTCCCTATTGAGTTCTTGAAAACTCTTCTCACATTCCTCGCTCCAACCGAATTTTATATCTTTTCGAGTTAGCTGAGTTAATGGAGTAGTGATTAGAGAAAACCCTTCTACGAATCTCCGATAATAACCAGCTAAGCCGAGAAAGCTATGTACTTCGGTCACTGACTTAGGTTGATTTCAGCTCTGAATTGCTTCAATCTTTGCTGGGTCAACAAATATTCCATGATTTGATATCACGTGCCCAAGGAATTCTACTTTCTCAAGCCAGAACTCGCATTTCTTCAACTTGGCATATAACTTGTTTTCACAAAGCTTTTGGAGTATCAACCTCAAGTGTTGCTCATGATCTTCACGGCTTTTGGAGTAAATGAGGATGTCATCAATAAAGACAACCACAAAGTGATCTAAATATTCCTTGAATACTCGGTTCATCATATCCATGAAGGTAGCAGGAGCATTAACCAATCCAAAAGACATGACTAGGAATTCGTAATGCCCATACCGAGTTCTGAAAGCACGCCTTGCAACTAGTCAAACAGGTCATCAATGCGAGGCAACGGGTACCTATTTTTGATGGTGACATGATTCAACTCCCGATAATCAATACAAAGTCGCATACTTCCATCTTTCTTCTTCACGAATAGAACAGGAGCACCCCAAGGAGACGTACTAGGTCGAATGAAACCGATGTCTAACAATTCTTGCAATTGGGTTTTTAACTCCCGAAGTTCAATAGGAGCCATTCAATATGAGGATTTGGAAATAGGTTTTGTACTGGGTTCAAGGTCAATACCAAACTCGATTTCACGCTCCGGGGGTAGGCCAAGATGTTCTTCAGGGAATACGTCAGGAAATTTATTAACAATAGAAATATTATTCAAATCTGATGTATTTTTGTTTAAATCTGTGACATAAGCTAAGAAAGCTTGACATCCGTTTTTTAATAAATGAATAGCTTTATGGCTTGAGATGACCGTGATCTATTTTAATGGTTTGGTCACTTGAATTCGCATAATAGGTTGATTAGGAATATGAAAGCTAACAACCTTGCGAAAACAATCAATTTTAGCATGATGAGTAGTTAACCAATCAATCCCAAGAATCACATCAAATGCAAGTATTTTTAAGGAGATAAGATCGACAGGTAACGTGTGGTTACCGATTTAAATCAAACAAGACTTATAAACAGTGGATGTAATGAAGGTTTCTCCCAACGGAGTTTCAACAGATAAGTCAAAGTCTAATTTCTCCGGAGTCAAATTTAAACGTTGACTAGCTTGAACTATCAGTTTTATCTTGTCTGGGACGGCCTTTGATGCCTCCATCCCAGCTGGACTTGACTTCAGTGCACGACAAAATTGGGCAAAGGTGACCTTCTCTTCCGCAATTATAACATGCTTTGGATTATTGCGTACAGTTCGAACTGATATGTCCATTCCCTCCGCATTTGTAACATACGATCGACGGTCGCTCTCTTTCCTTAGCAACAGGTGGTGGTGCCGACGTCCTTCCATCATTATTGAATCTCCTCTTCTTAAAACTCCCACTTTTATTGTCTTGGCCATGATTACCACCGAAGTGGTTACCATTTCTGGCATGTTGATTCCCTCCACATTTGTTGTCACCGCTTCGATGACTGCTACAACTGGTATTATCATTTTGTCAGCTGCTCCAATAATTGAGCCCTATTTACAATATCTTAATACAAACACAATTTGTAAGAAATGAAGTATTGACGTATCTCGGGTTTCCAACCAAGCGGGACGCAAACCGGGACAACTCGGCAAACTTAGCTTCGTATTGCGACACGGTCATATTGTTCTGCTGCAGCTTGATAAACTCTACCTCCTTCATGTAACGAATACTTTTGGGAAAATACTTGTTGTTGAATAGTTCTTGGAACTTCTCCCAAGACATCTTCAGTGCGGCAGGTTGAGTACGCTTTACTGATTCCCACCAGTAATTTGCCTCTCCTCGCAACATAAAGGTGGCAAAGGGAACCTTTTGCTCCTCAGAGCATCCCAAGACATCAAATATCTTGGTGATCTGCTTTATCCACGTCTCTACCTTAAGTGGTTTTGTCTCTCCAATAAACTCTGATGGTCCCAGCCCCTTGAACTGTTTAGCGGTGACCGTCCGAGAGTTGTCAGTGTTTTCACCTGCATTTTGAACAGAAGTCGTTCTCGCCTGATGTTGCATGAATTGCATAAAGCCTCTGAACATCCCATCGTTCATCATTTGGTCAGCGTTATTGTTTTCCTGAGGATTATTGCCATCCTGATGCACATTCTCCTGGGTATTGATTGTTGGTGACTCAACGGTCTCATGTGCTTCATTGCTTATCTCAATATTTTTTGGATGCCATTTTCAAAAACTGCTATAAAACAAGGGTTAATTGACATGTCACATATTATCCCTATACTCTGACCGACCAATTAAATACCAAATAAACTTAGGTATGTCATACTAGCAAAGGAATTCCCTGTCTCTTCCTAGTTCTTGTCTCACATCTCAGCCAGGGATCATATCCCTAAGCTTTGATACCAACTGTGACGCCCCCAAAATAGGTATACATCACCCATCTTGAGTCGCCAAATACATGGTACAAAATTTAAATACAAACTTCTTTTATACTGTACAACAAACCGTAGCTAAGAGTTTCAAAACGGATAATGTCTCGTAGAGAGTATCCAAACTCAAATAATTACAATTATTATCACACTATTTTACTGAATAGTGAGGACTACTAATGCAAACATCTAGACCGTCACTCCGTTCCCGACTAGTCCCAGCTACGTTCTCATTCCCTGAAGAGAACAATGAAAGCAAAAGGGAAAGCTCAACTAGCCCAGTAAGAAATATTATGACTAAGATAATGCAGAATAAATTATCGTTAGCCTTCAACAGTGTTAAACTGATAAAATATAATAAACATCAAGTTTAACTGCAGCGGAACAAATAATTCATTAGAAGTGTCAAGTAGAGCATGATATCTACTATTTTCTATGATTTAAAAAGTTTATTATCAATTTTATCGCTGAGACTCAGCTTAATAAATAAACCGCATCATCGAATCATCCCTGCACTACGGGCCAATGATATTCATGTAATCATCAATGGTCATGATCATACCAAATAATCCCTGGTTATAATCATACCAACAACTTTCCATCAATGCACTATAGGCCAATAAGGATTTTTATCACATCATTTGTAACATTACGGTCATGATTATACCGAATAATCTCTGGTCATAATCATACCAATCAATATTACATCTATGCACGTAAGCCACATATGACTTTTATCACAATATGAACATGATGATGATGACAATGATATAAGAATTCAATTAAAAGAAAGCAAAGGATAAATTTTTAAAGATTTATAACTTAATTTATCCAGAATTCAATAATGTCCGAATTGTCAACATGATACTGCTTTGTGGAGTAAAATTCAAGAATAATATTATATCAAAAATAATTTGGACAGCAAAGAAATCAATTTTTGTCATGAATAATTCCCCGTGTGAATAGTACCCGAGTGAATAGTATCCCATGAATAGTACTTCGAGAATAGTACCCTGTGAATAGTACCCTATGAATAGTACTTTGTGAATAGTATCGTAAAAATGAATACTACTCATGCACTGTAGTCCGGCATGAAAAACTTAAAATTTAACAAGAATGTGCAGAAAATATCATTGTGAAATGATACTAGATGAAGCGCAAATTTCAAGGATGTTCTACTAATTTCACGGAGTATAGAAGTAATACTTTAACAAAATGAGGGTATAATCAGGAATACGAGACGAAATAATATTACTCACATACTACAGAGTATGGAAGACAATATTATTCCTATGAATACTGAAAAAATAATATCCCTTACCTCAGAAGAAGACTGGATACTGGAATAGTGAGTTAGCAGACTTCTCTTCTACTTTCTCTCTAAAGCTTCTCTCTCTATAGCTTCTCTTTCTATAATTGCTCTTGTGAGTCTTAGTGAATTGGTGAGAATAAAAGAAGAATGAGCTTCTATTTATAGGAAAACATAGTTTCGATAATTGCACGTTTTAGGGATCAAAATATTACAGTATAATAGCTTCATCTTTTCCTTCATTTTTAATTTAGTCCTGCAAGTATTATCAAACTTGCATCACCTCCCCTAATAGTACATCATGTGAATGAATAGTACAATCATGTGAATACATAGTATAATCATGTGAAAAAATTAATTACAATATAGTACCTTCATCTATACCTCCATTTTTAATTTAGTCATGCAAGTATTATCAATCTTGTTCCACCTCCCCTAATAGTATATGCATGTGAATCAATAGTACACACGTGTGAACAAATAGTTACAAGCATGTGAATTAATATCAATTAATTGCTCATTTATCTGATTAATTACCCGATTGGTCAATATAACCTCCAGACATCAATTATCATCGAAATAGATGTCGATTTCCACTAACACTAATAATCCCAACACAATGGAAATATTAATTTTATCTTTAATCAACATGAACTCATCATTAATATTATAACTCAATATTTAACAACCAAATCATTTCCAGGAAAGAGGGGGCATTCCGATAAGGATTTCTCCCTATTGGCGCGCAATTAGGTGACCAAACCTCTCCTTGACAGAACTTTCTAAACACTGTCTATGACGACCCCAAAATAGGTCAATTCCATCCAACCCATTCTGAGTCGCCAAATACATGGTACAGAAAACAACTACAACTTTATTACAACAATTGTCGTGTAAAATACAACAACATAAATGCTGTGAGTTTTGATACAAATATATACCAACTATGACTCATGTCCCAACCTTGGATAGCACGTCACAATGACACCTTACATAAAGGTACAGTTAAAAACTGTTTTAGAAATTAGAATCTTTGGAAAGTGCTCAAGGAAACCTTCGTACATGGGAGGCCATGCGTCTAGGTTATGATAGATATCATATGCTCATAGAATTATCCTTGGTTGAGCCAATAGACCCCAAAGAAAAACGAGAAGATTACTATCATATTCTTTCCAATGGTGAGTCTTCTCTTGACATATCATTATCTCCACTGTCTCTAATCGTGAATTATACTTCAAACAAACACCAAGATTATATAGGTAGTGCTCGTAGATATACTCAATAAGTGGATGAGCACAACCCTTTCTTATGATAACATGAGGTTGTATGTCATTAGACATTTTGTATGATAGTGGCAAAACACCCTTCCAACGTTGGGTTCGCCTCACCCTATTTGATTCACCAAATATAACTACTAAATGATGTATACAACACCTTTCTATACTGCTTAAGGAGAACCTCCACAGCTAGAGACCACCGTTCTATTTCCCTGTTACTCTCGCTCTACACTCTTATTACCTGAAAAGAAATTTGAAACAGAAGGGTGAGCACAACTAGCTCAGTAAAGAATATCATGACTAAAGATAAATAATTATCAATAGCCTTCAACAGTAATAAATCAGAGATTTAGAACATATGGTAGATGATAAAATTTTTCAACCATAGTTGCAGCGGAACGAGCAATCCATTAGAATAGTCAAATAGACAATAAAGTCTATTATCTTCTCCACATTAAAAGTTTAACAACAATTTTTTATCCCTGTAACATTAATCAACAATTCCTTTCCACAATTATATGAATAACTCATAATCATAATTATAATTCTAAATTTCTCTTCGCATCCAGGACGAAGATAATTTTTATCACATGTTTTTACCTGAAACATCAAAGATCATGGTTATACCAAATCATAATTCATGTTCATAATCATACTAATAAATTTATCTTTGCACTACGGGCCAAAGATATACATCAATAAGTCATCTTTGCACTGCATGCCAAAGATATTCAACAACAGTTCATCTTTGCATTACGAGCCAAAGATATTCATCAATAAATCATCTTTGCACTACAGGCCAAAGATATTCAACAACAAGTTATCTTTGTATTACGAGCCAAAGATATTCATCAATAATTCATCTTTGCACTATAGGCTAAAGATATTCAACAACAGATCATCTTTGCACTTCAGGCCAAAGATATTCCTCAATAGTTCATATTTGCACTATAGGCCAAATATATTCATCAACAGTTCATATTTGCACTACAGGCCAAATATATTCATATCTCAAAGAAATATATAATCATTTCAGAATTTATATAAACAATAATTATAACCATGTTAGTCAATTCATCTTTACACTTAAGCTAAAGATATTCAATTATAAATTCAATGGTCATGATCATACTAGTCACAATTCATCTTTGCACTACTGGCCAAAAAGAACCCATAATCATGATCATACCAATAATCTACCCATCTTTACACTCAAGTCAAAGAGAAATTTCTTCATCGGGATTATAAAAATGTTATATATAAAAACAATATCATCAAAACATGGATTTAATTTCAAGAGTAAGATTCATAAATCAACGATAATTTAGTCCGAAAATGAAACCAATTTTGTTATGAATAGTACTCCGTATTCGTACATAGTACCGTATACGTAAATAATGTCATATACGTAAATAGTGTTGTATACGTGAATAGTAACCCCGACTCAAAAAGGTAGAAATTCCACAATAAAATCCATTGCAATATTTCAGTATAATGATATTGAAAGAATAACATCATTAGAAAGAAAATAACATCCGTTACTATCCCTTACCTAAAAGAACAGTATTTCTGACTGGATATCGGATATGACGCTGAAGAAAACTTGCACTGATGAATAGCAACTCACCAAGTATCTAAACACTCACAAAATACGCTCGATAATATAGAGAGAAAAAGAGAGAAAACTTATGAATTCTGGTGTGATTTTCAATTCTAACTTAGCCCTCTATTTATAGGAAAATGTTAGCACGCCGGAGTATACTTGACCTGCTACCTGATGGCTTTACCTGCTACTATTTTACCCACCAAAAATTAGCCATCTTCCCCAACAACCAAAAGTGGGGCCCACCCATTTCTTGAATTTTCCACTAAAATCATTTATAAACCTAATTTCCGAATCAGTCATCTCTTAAAATTCATAACAAATCATTCGTTCATTTTTAACGGTTCAAAATTTGTGAACATATAGTCATCTTATATATGTATAACATATCCAAAAATCACAATGATCCAACGGTCAGATTAACAATTATAACTCACACAATAAAGCTGTAAGAACACTGATTTGATCTTTTAATACATCCAATCCAACAAAATACTGATAAAATACCTCAACATTAATTCCTTCATTTATAACCACATAAATAAATTCATCATTTATATTCACGTCAAATAAATATTTCCTTATCATATAAATCAATAATTAATTATTCACAAATAATATTACAGAATCACAATAATGACAACCAGGCAGTTCCCATGAAAGAAGGGGCTTTCCGATAAGAATTTCTCCTTACTGGCGCACAATTAGGTGACCAAACCTCTCCTTGACAGAACTTTCTAGACATTGCCAATAATGTTATCTAATAATATTATTCAAATAATATGAATTATTGATCTGATAATGGAGATACTGTGCAGTGACAATTATTGAAACAACAATAATATAAAATATCAACGCAACAATTATTGAATCAATAAAATAAAATATTGAACAGTAATTACTGTAACAATTATCGAGTAGCGTCTTCTCACGTAAGAATCAATAATTGAAAAAAATACTGTACAATACCGTGTGCTACTGTGCAACTACGTGTATTACTGTATTTTAACCACCAGGTATTCCAACAGTGTTAACGGTAACAACTATGTCGTTATTTATAAAATCTCAAATTTGTCGTTTTCTTCATCCGACAGTTATTCTGTTATGGGGCCCACAAATGACTGCGCCGTCGTACGAATATTCCCCGACAACAAGAACATTCCACGACCAAACAAATATTATTTTATAACCACTTGCATATTTTGCAAAATTTGCATATTTCACCCATAACAAGAGAATTATATCAAATTAATACCTTATTATTCACAAATATAATTAGAGGAAATTTGATTTTATTTATAATAAGTTGGGGTTGTAGTGTCAATATTGTAAATAATAATATGAATAACTTTGTCGTCTCAATTATTGATTTAATAATATAAGATATTATGCAGATGATACTGTGACAATAATTGAATCTATAATATAAGAGATATTATGCAGCAACTACTGTAGCAATAATTGAGTATAACTGAATGACTTCTCACGTAAGCATCAATAATTAATTCCTTGTGCTACTATGCAACCACGTGTATTATTGTACTTTTACCACCGGGTAGTTCAACAGTTTAACGGTAAAACTTTCGCCGTTATTTTTATAAAAAGATAATTATGTCATTTTCTAACTACGACAATACTTCCGTTGTGGGGTCCACCAATGATTGTGCCATCGTACAAATATTCCCTGTTAAAACAAATATTCACCGACAAATCGAATATTATATAACCACTTGCTTACTTTGCAAAATTTGTAAATAATACCCACAACTATAACATTATATCAAATCCACATCATAATATTCAAAAATATATTTTGAGAAAAAATAATCTTTATTCATAAAAGTTGGGGTCTTACAACCTCCCCTTCTTATGAAATTTCATCCTCGAAATTAGGGTGCGTACCTGGTATGTCGAAGAGATGAGGATACCTTGACTTCATTTCAGATTCTAACTCCCAGGTCATTTCCTCAACATCGTGGTTTCTCCACAAAACTTTGACTTGAGGTATAACCTTGGAGCGTAGAATATGATCCTTCTTATCCAAAATTTTAACAGGTACCTCCTCATACGTTAAATCTTCCGCTATCTCGTCTGGTTCTAATTCAAAGGTCTTTCACATATTTACGTAACACAAATATGTGAAAAACGTTATGAACACGAGACATATTTGGTGGTAAGGCAAGTCTATAGGCCACAGTTCCTACTCGATCGAGGATTAAAAATGGGCCAATGAATCGAGGATTGAGCTTTCTTCTCTTCCAAATCTCGTAACTCCTTTCCATGGCGCAACACGTAACAACACATGATCTCCAATATTGAATTCCACGTCCTTTTGATGAAGATCAACATAACTCTTTTGCCGGTCTTGTGAGGTTTTATACGTTGCCGAATCGTTTGAATCTTTTTCGTAGTCATACGTACCAACTCTGGTCCCAACAACGTTGCTTCACCCACCTCATCCCAGCATACTGAAGAACGACACTTTCTTCCATACAACGCCTCAAATGGAGCCATGCCAATACTTGCTTGATAACTGTTGTTGTAGGAAAACTCCACCAATGGTAAGAACTTGTCCCAACTTCCTTTGAAGTCAAGGACACAGAGTATTAATAAATCTTCATGAGTTTGAATAGTCCTCTCCGACTGCCCGTCCGTTTGAGGATGATGTGCCGAACTAAATCGTCCGTTTGAGGATGATATGCCGAACTTTGGCGTAGGGTGGAGGTAATTGGATTGTTTATATTATTATTATTATTATTATTATTATTATTATTATTATTATTATTATTATTATACGTTTTGTTTTTTTATGAAAAATAGAATTTATTATATTTTATTCTGCATAGTGTTTACATAGTAAGAAATAAAATTATCAGAAGATTTTAGGCGCCCGTGAAGAGGAAAAAAATAAAAACACTGTGCAGTCCGTGATTCTAAAATTCAAATAGTATCATTTACATTCTCATCAACACTGTGCTAAATAAAAACACTGTGCAGTCCCACAGAGACTGGGGGGCAATGTTCGGGAGCGTTTTACCGACCCTCATTTGGGCCGAAGGCTTGAGAGGCCGATGGGCCGAAGCCCATAAAGATGTTGGAGATGTTCGGGTCGGCATTTGAGCCCTCCTGGGCCAGAGCCGAACCCAGTTTTGTGGTGTTCGGGGTCGGGTCTTCGAATCCTTTGGGCTAAAGCCCAGACCGGGTTATAGGACCAATTGGACCTGCATAGTGGGCTCTCCTGCGTGCAGAGTCTGGGTACCTATTCATATGCATATAAGGTAACTCCAAAGGTGGTGATGCAGTTGGACTCTACTTGCACCTTTTAAGGAAGTTGTGTTGGACCCAAGTTATGGTAACTACCAAACACTAGGAGTCCTAATCCGACTGGGAGAAGGATTCTAAGGTGGTGAGTACTATAAATACAAGGACTAGGTTATCATTATGAGGTAATTCGTACTTTTGAGCACTAAACACTTAGCCTCCATTGTTAAACCTTATAACGGCCTGTACTCATTCTCACACCGGAGCTATCCCCCGGCGGCACAAGCCGTCAAGCTTCTGTGTGATCTGTTACTGTGCAGGTTCTAGCGCGTGGATTCTGTGATTGGATGCGCCGGCGAAACTTGGCGTTAACACATCCCTTACCTCGAATAGACAATACTTCTGAGTGGAATACTGGATATAGTGCTGAAGGAAACTTACACTGTATAGCAACACTCAAAGTATTAAAATACTCACAAGAATACGCTCAATATATCGAGAGAGAAAGAGAAAGAAGATTTCAGTTTCTGGTGTGATTTTCAATTCTAACCTAAGCACCCTATTTATAGGAAATTGCTTAGAACACCAAAGCAGAAAATTTATTAAAATAATTATAAATTTATATAAATTTTCCTTAGCCCACTTTTTTGGTCTAGACATCAGCCACCATCCCACCAAAATCACAAAAAACGTTTTTGTTAAAATAAATATTTAAAACTTCCAAAAATCAATTATTTCGGAACTTCGAATTTCAATAATTCTTAATAAATAGCCCTTTTGTCAGCAAAATTATAACCACATGTCCTTTCCATAGGAAATTTCATTCTCTATAACTTTGCAGAATAAAGTTTTTCCAAATTCCAAACAGAAATTGACCGAAATCCACAAATAGACGATTTTACAGGCTATAATCAAATTTCGGTCAAAAATTGGGGTCCAACGTCACACAAAACATGTGTTAATCATTTAATGCCACAAAAATACTCTTCCTCCTCATATACTCATATATCCTACATTAATTGTAAAAATATCACCATTAATATATTATTAAAATAATATATTTAAATAAATTATTTTATCAGAAAAAGATAAAATATTAATTTTGAACAATTGTCACATTAAAAATTTTCTCCATCTATATCCACATAAAATCAATATTTTTCTCATCATATAAATCAATAATTAATTATTCACAAATAATATTACAGAATCATAATACTGACAACCAGGCCGTTCCTAGGAATGAGGGGGCTTTCCAATAAGAATTTTTCCTTACTGGCGCGCAATTAGGTGACCAAACCTCTCCTTAGATAGAACTTTTTAGACATTGCCAATAATATTTTCTAATAATATTATTCAGATAATATGAATTATTACTTTGATAATGGAAAATACTGTGTAGTGACAATTAATGAAAAAACAGTAATATAAAATATCAACGTAATAATTATTGAATCAATAAAATAAAATATTAAACACTAATTACTGTAACAATTATTGAGTAGTGTCTTCTTACGTAAGAATCAATAATTGGTGCAATACTGTGTGCTACTGTACAACAATGCGTATTACTGTGTTTTGAACACCAGGTATTCCAACAGTATTAACTGTAACAACTACGCCGTTATTTATAAACAACTTATACTTGTCATTTTCTTCATCCAATTGCTTTCCTTTATGGGGCCCACACAAGGCTACGTCGTCGTACGAATATTCCCCGACAGTAAAAATATTTTATAACCACTTGCTTATTTAAAATATTTGTGCATTTTACCCATAACTAACCACATTAATCAAATCAACCCCTTACTATTTAAAAATAATAATTAGAGATATTAAATCTTTATTTATAAAAAGTTGGGGTCTTACAGTGTCACAGTTGGTATCAAAGCTTAGGGATATGATCCCTGACTAAGATGTGAGACTAGAACTAGGAGGGGAGAGACGGGGAATTCCTTCGCTAGTATGACCTACTAAAGTTTATTTGGTATTTAATTGGTCGGTCAGAGTATAGGGATAATATGTTGCATGTCAATTAACCCTTGTTTTGTGGCAGTATTTGAAAATGACATCCGAGAATGTTGAGAATAGCAATGGAGCACAGGAGACCGTTGAGTCTCCACAAATCAATAATCAGGATAATGTGCATCAAGAAGGCTACAATCCTCATGCAAATAACAATACTGACCAAATGATGAACGATGGAATGTTCAGAGGCTTTATGCAATTCATGCAACATCAGGCGAGAGCGGCTCCTATCCAAAATGTAGGTGGAAACACTGGAAACTCTCAGATGGTCACCGCTAAACAGTTCAAGGAGCTGGGACCACCAGAGTTTATTGGAGAGCCAAAACCACTTAAGGCGGAAGCGTGGATAAAGCAGATCACCAAGATATTTGATGTCTTGGGATGCTCTGAGGAGCAAAAGGTTCCCTTTGCCACCTTTATGTTGCAAGGAGAGGCAGATTACTCGTGGGAATCATCGGTAAAGCGTACCCAACATGCCGCACTAAAGATGTCTTGGAAGAAGTTCCAAGAACTATTCAACGACAAATACTTTCCCAAAATTATTCGTCACATAAAAGAGGTAGAGTTCTTCAAGTTGGAGCAGAACAATATGACCGTGTCGTAGTACGAAGCTAAGTTTGCCGAGTTGTTCCAGTTTTTTTTTTTGATAAATTTAGACTGAAATAAAAGAAAGAATGAGTACAAAGTACAGGGTCAAACCCCAAGCAGTATACAATAGCCATCATAGGACATGCCCAATGATGACGGTAGTAAACCCAAGCTAGTAACTAGCAAACTAGGATTCAATATGGAACAAACAACAACAATAAACAACCGATGAACTGGCTTGAAAACAGTCAATACAAACTGCATCAAACCAAACCTGAAGAAAAATTAACCAAAAGAAAAACCAACCCATAAAGGGTGCATGCAGAAGAACAGCGCAAACACCGCACTAAAAGCACACTAGCCCAGCAAAACCAAGCACCAGGTGTTCCAAATACACGAAGCCAAGCACAGTAGCACAGCACCAGGAGGAGAAGAAGCAGCACCACACACAGCCAGGAGAATTGCAGCTGCTCAAGACCACATCCACAGTAGGTAGCAGCTAGCAGAACCACATCAGATAGGAAGCAGCCGGCAGCACCACACTGTACAGTAGGAAGAAGACAGTAGCAGAAGGAAGCTGTCAGCATAACCAAGTAGAACCAAGTCCACAACAGCATTGACTGAACCCATTGCAGTAGACTTCAAAGCATACAGCAACAACAGACTCCCATCAGCATCAGAGGCTTGAACAGGACCAACGTGCCAGCCCACCAACACACCTGCTGCACCTGCTATACACCTCCAACCCGTGCAGAAAATAAACTCCCAACAACAACAGCCCTTAGAGAATCCCACAAATAAATAGCCCAATTCGAACATAGCTTTGCAGCCACCAAGCACAGTGGCAGGAGCACACACAAAGCATCTGAAGCAGTAGCATAGCAGCAGAAACATCTGTAACAGCCAGCAGTGCTGCAGCTAGCCAGACACCAGCAGCAGCTGACCAGTTAACCCACAACAAAAGCCGAGCCCTTGTCATAACAGCTCTAGAAACCAAGACCAGCACAACAACACAGCACAGCTCAGACCCATGTGCACATCAGCAACATACCAGCAGATAACAAACATCCGGGCATAAACCAGCAGCTAACCACTGACTACAGCTACAGCTTCTAACCACTGACTACAATTGCTATCATCTGACTGCAGCATACCAGTAGATAACAAACATCCCTCCTAGCAACACAGTTGCTCGAAATCTCCATTCTGTAGCAGCCAGCAGAATCAATTTATAGCAGTGGCAGTAGGATACCAGAGAACCCAAGAATGGCCACGGCCTAGCAGGTCTGTAGCAGCAGAAGATGGACCCAACCCACAGCTGCTAGTCTGAGCATCTGCATCTGCAGCGCATGCGCAAAAGCATTCAAAACTAGCAGCAAAACCCCTCATCCAGAACATATACAGCTGCTATGGTGTTCACAACTGATCCAATCAAAGAACCATAGCTCCCCAATAGACCATACAATACCCAATAACAGTCTAGCAACCTGAATTTCACTGCAGTAACACAGACCCATACAACAGTGATGTCAGACATCTCAACCATGTTCAAAACAATTGAAGACCAAACACAAAACAACTCCAGCAATACAAAACAATCAGCATCCTCATTTTGCACAGCAGCAACAAATTGCAGCCCTTCAGCTCAGCGACAGTGGGAAACCTGAAATAGACAGGTCTCTAGAGGGCCAGATTAGAAAACCATGGCCTGTCTTTCACTTTTTGGAATCTACGAATGGAGTGGAGCTTGTATTTCAGAATCTGCATAACATTACGGGTGACAGTCCTAACCGGCATGGGACCTTTATCATGTATCCTAGCGTTTCTTTCCTGCCAAATATGGTAAGCAACCGTGGCAAAACCTAGGAGAAGAATACCTTGTTGAACGGAGCTGTTTGGTTGGGCAATGAGGAAAGAAGTGATAGGGTTCCAACTCCTTGAGGATCCCTTCCACCCACAATTCCTGAGAACAGAAAAGGGCATGTTGTAGGAGAAAGGGCAGTTGAAGAAAAGATGGTCAAAAGTCTCATTGTGGGAGTTACATAAAAGGCATGTTTGGTTGACAACGAGCCCATAATTTGAGAGCCGATCCTTGGTACGTAACCCGTTCTGGAATGCAAGCCATAAGAAGAAAGAATATCGAGGAGGGAGGTATTTGTGCCACACCAGATTATCCCATGTCACTAGATTACCATAGGATCGGATGGAACCCCAAAAGAAGGAAGTTGCTTTCCCAACGGTATTAGTGTTGTCCCATTGAACCGAGTCCTCTATGGAGGGGTAACAGCCTATGGCCGAAGAGAAGAGATGTCTGAATTCAATAACCAAGTGATGGTTAGAACTTGGGAGGGCCCAATCGGAATTGCTGATGATGCTACTAACCATTGCGTCAGGGCCCAATCCAGAGTTGGATATAAGGGGAGAGGAGGTGGAATAGGCTAGCGGTTCCTTCAGGATCCATGGGTCAAACCAAAGTTTAGTGCGGCGACCATTTCCAATGAGGTATGATGTGTGGCTCAAAGCAAGTTGCCTAAGGTTAAGGATTTTCCTCCAAATCCATGAGCAGTCTCCAGGGATGTCCATACACCAGAAATGTTTTCCCTTTAAGGCAAATATCCTAACCTATTTAGCCCACATAGAAGTAGAACCGGGGTTGATGATATCCCACAGATGCTGGATAATGGAGGCACGGTTCCACTCATCCAGTTTTTGCTCCAAGCCACTTTAGCACCATGTTTCGAAAGAGTAGGGCCCTTCCAAAGGAATCGACAGAAGGTGGATTTCATGTCTTTTAAGGCAGCAGCAGGGAGGGTGAAATTTGAAGACCAGAAAGTTTGGATAGAGAAGAGAATGGATTTGATAAGCTGCAGGCGACCCGCATAAGATAGGAATCCGTTGGTCCAAGAGGAAATCCTTTTAGTAATCCTGTCAAGGAGAGGTCTACACTCGGTCAGGCTAAGCTTTGAGGTAAGGAGGGGGACCCCCAGGAACTTAGCAGGAAATGTCCCCTCTTGAAACTCTAGAAAGGAAAGGATGGAAGCAGAGTGTTCTGGGAGGACATTTGACAGGAAGCAAGTGCTTTTTGAGTGGTTCAGACACAAGCCAGAGATAGAGGAGGACAAGTTGAGGCTTTCTTTAAGGATGTTTAATGATTGGAGGTCTCCATGGCAAAAGAGAAGAAGGTCATCAGTGAAACATAAATGGGTTAACCTTTGCTGCTTTGTTCTCCAATGAAACTTATAATTAGGCCCATTTGTTTCCTTTGTGAGGATAACGGAAAGGACTTCCATAGCTAGTACAAAAAGGATGGGGGATAGAGGATCTCCCCGCCGAAGCCCTTTGGCACCACTAAAGTAGCCATATAGTCACCCATTGACTTTTACAGAAAAGGTGGGGGTGGAAATGCATGCCTTTATCCAGAAGATGAACTTTGGGGGGAATTTGAAGATTCTCAGTGCTTCCAGAATAAATTCTCAGGAAACAGAATCAAAGGCTTTTTGGAGATCAATTTTCAAGGCACATCGAGGCGAGCCCGATTTCCTATGGTACTTCCGAAAAAGCTTCTGAGCAATAAGAATGTTGTCTCCAATCCTCCTGCCCGGGACAAAAGCAGCTTGGTAAGGAGAAATGATCTTGGGGAGGAAACCCTTCATCCGACTCACTAGGATCTTTGAGATGCATTTATAGGTAGTATTACAACAAGAAATCGGCCTGAAGTCCTTCATGGAGGAGGGGTTTGGGTTTTTGGGAACAAGAACAATAGCCGTAGCGTTTGTTCCCCGCAAAAGACAACCCTGCTGGAAGAAGGATTTAACTGCAAGAGTGAAATCCGAGCCAACTGTTTCCCAGCAAGCAAGAAAGAAAATGACATTGAAGCCGTCACGGCCCGAACTCTTATTTTGCTTCATACTTTTGAGGGAAGCGAGGACTTCGGCATCTATTATGTCCCTATCCATAGCAGCAGCTTCCACGGGAGTAATAAATTTCTTGAAGGAGCTTGCCAAAAGCTGAATATTTGATAAGACTGCATGAGATGGGGAACCTAAAGTTGATTGGAAATGGGCCACTACAATCTGCTGAATGTTATGTTGCCCACTCACTAGGATGCCCTCATCATGTGTAATAGACAAAATTTTGTGATGATTCCACCTAGCTTGTACTTGGTTATGAAAAAAACCAGAGTTCCTATCACCTTCCTTAAGCCATTGAATCCTGGATTTTTGCCTGAAGAGCTTTTCCTCCCATAAGAGGGGCCAAAGACGGCTGGTAAGATCCTTCCGTCTCTCAAGCAAAACCTGATCATTCGGGTTATGAGCGATAGAAGTCTGAGTGGAATGGAGAAGAGACCGAATTTGAGCAACATTAGAAGTCAGATTACCAATGCTTTTATTCAGACCAATAAGCGCCTTTTTAACAGATTTGAGCCTCCCAACGTGGACTTGAAGAGGGTCACCAAACACAGGGATACGCCAAGCAGTTCTGACCACCTCATGGAAGTTCTCCATGTCCACCATAAAATTGAAAATTGAAACGGTTTAGGAATACGAGGCAAGTGCATTCCAGTCTGGACTATCACCGGGCAGTGGTCAGAAAGGTCACGAGGAGAGAAGATGGCCTGTGATAAAGGAAAATTATACAACCATTGGTTGGTAACCATGGCTCTATCCAATTTTCTGTAAATAGGATTCACACTGTTAGAGTTCCACCACGTGTGGCAGGGGCCTACTGCCCGAAGATCGAGCATGGATAAATCACCAATGCAGTATTTAAAATCTTGCATGCCTCTATCCCATAGCTCACTACCCCATTGATCTCAGATAAGTTCAAAACCTCATTGAAATCACCTAGGATGCACCATGGCTTATCGGTGGGCACAAGAATATCCCTCAAGGCCCCCCAAAGAAGTTTCCAATCCACGGTAGTGTTGAGCCCATAGATAAAGGACACATAGAAACTGATGTTGTGTTCCAAAAAGGTAACCATACAGTGGATGAATTGAGAGGACTTGGAAATAGAAGTAACATCCCACACAGAAGGGTCCCAGCCAACCCATATCCTCCCGTTATTATGATGCTCATAGTTGAAGAGCCATTTCCAATCCCTTCCTACTATAGCCTTAGCAGTAGTAATGGCTTTGGGAGCTTTGACTTGGTTTCCAGAAGTCCAACTAAAGAGAGAGAGTATTTACAAATAAAATCTTTAACACTAGCCTGCTTGGCCCTATTATTTACACCTCTAATATTCATAGAGCAAAAACTGATCATAAAACAGTTAAGATTGTGAGATGGGGCTCACCCCTTTTTTCTTCTTCTTGGAGCTTTTGTTAGAGACAAAAGAGTTATTTACTTTGTGCTTGAGGTCCCTACCATCCTTTTCGTCAACTAGCTTTAGTTTTCTCACCAGGGGACCAGGGGGAGGGGTGGTATCGGTGTCAGAGAAATGATCTGGTTGAGGCACAGCCACTGGAGAAAGGGGGGCAAACGGGTTTGAGCCAGACACAGAAGGTGGAGGAGCACTGGTGAAGGGCTACTTGAGAATAGGGGGCGGCCTAGGTCCCTTAGCCACAACAGTCCACTCGTTCATAATCCCCGGGGAAGAGGGGGGAAGCAAATTGAGAGCCAAGGGAGAGGGGCCCGAATTACCGATAGGAGGGATAGGAGGCTTAGGGCTAAGAGCCAAATCCGCCTTCTGGAGGGAAGGGGCTATCACTGGACCTTTGGGGACCCACTTGAAGTTTGCATTTGGGCACCTGGCAAATGTGTGGCCAAAAGATTTACAATGGGAGCAGAATAGTGGCTTATTTTGATATTCCACCTTTACCATGCAAACCTTTTCAGATAGAGTATCATCCTCTATAACAACTACTTCCAGACAGTCAGACATGGGAGAGGATTCAGTAACTTCAATGCAGACTTTGGCGAAGGACATAGGTTCCAATTTTTCAGTTAGCTTGTCAACGAACAGGGGTTTGCCAATACCACTTGCTAAATAGCTGAGCCCAGCCGAGGAGAGATAGGACAAAGGTACATTGTGAAATTTTACCCAAACAGGTGCTTTTGTGCATGGTTCTGCATGGAAGTCTAACCCTTCCTTCCAATGTTTAAGGCATAGCAGCTTGTTGGAAATGTACCAAAGGCCGAGAGCAAACACATTTTCACGATCTTGTGGGCGAGAGAACTTAAACACAAAATACCCCTTATCTTGCGGGAATACCCTTTGCAGTCCATGTTTGTCCCAAAGCATAAGGTACTTTCCTCAACTAGTTTAAACGGCAATCGTGAGGTGATGAAACTACCCACAAGGCAGGAGTTCCACAGAGAGTTACCATGAATGAGAATATTAGAAGGAGGTTTGATAGGAATAATCGCATTTTCAGAGGAAGGAGGGCAGGGGGGAAAATAGTCAAGAGTAAAACTAGGCTTTACGTCTTGAGCCACTACTTCGCTCCAAGAGTGCTTTTTCTTCTCCACCATGTCAGAGGGGACAGCCCTCCCGACCACAGTCTTGGACTTAGAATCAGGCATACCTATAGGGACAGAAATCTCCACATTGATGGCCCCCTCCCTAACCTGTGGTCCAGGGGAGCCAGGGGTAGGCATAGCATGAGCCTTCTCGGTGGCAGATGTTAGCCCAGATATAGGGGCTAGGACAGGAAGTCCGGAAGGCTCTCTCAGAGTACTGGTATCAAACAGGTCCCGGTCATTGACATGCCTGACGGATTTGCCTTTGTTCGCATAGTCATTTATATTCTGGACAGAAAAACCCTGCGAAAGGATGAAGTCCATTAGGGTATTTCTACGCCTACGTTCATCAACAGCATCAATACGACCCTGCTGAGAAAGTTGTTGGGCTGTTTTGAAAATGTCAGACATAGCATGACCAATCTGCGTTTCATCATTCCCATTCTCAAGACTATGGTTTTCTGATTCAGAGGAGCTGACAGCGATAGAAGTGATCTGAACCGGAAAAGGCTCTGATTCCACCATGGTTGCATCATCAGAATCCGGGGATAAGGGGTTAGAGATTCTGAAATCATCCAAAAGGTCCCGGGAAGGGCTGCTGAGGGAATTTCCGGCCGAGAGATGCGAGTAGTCGACCATGATAAGAGGGAGTGAAACAGGGGCCGAGCAGAAACCAGAGAGGGGGAGCAGCAGATAGGAGGTGACGAGAGGGAGGAGAGACCAGATTAGGAAATAAAATAGTCGGGGAAGAAGAGGACCCAAGGGATGTGAGAGAAATATGGGTGAAAAGGGGGAGAGAGTAACCAAAGTGGACAAAAAGAGGTTCGGGAAAAGTAGGTGTAGGACGGAAAAATTAGGTGGGGGCAAAGAGGCTAAGATTTTTTAAATAATTCTAGGGAGAAGGCAGAGCACATTTTTAGAGAGAGAAAACTAACCCATTCCCGAATATCTTTACATCATTATTGTTGTCCCAGTTTGCGTCTCACTTAGTTGATAAGGAGGAGATAATGACGCGAATATTTCTAAGAGGTTTGAAACCCAAGATACGTCAATACCTTATCTCTCATAAACTGTGTTTGTATTCAGATGTTGTGAATAGGGCTTAGTTATTAGAGCGCGATAACGAGTCAACCCAACCAAGAGAAAGCATCCAACAAAATGATAATACCAGTGGTAGCAGTCATCGAAGCGGTGACAATAAACGTGGCGGAAATCAACATGCCAGAAATGGCAACCACTTCGGTGGTAATCATGGCTAAGACAATAAGAGTGGACATTTCAAGAAGAGGAGATTTAACAAAGATGGAAAGACGTTAGCACCATCACCCGTTGTTAAGGAAGGAGAACGACCACCTATCATATGCTTCAAATATGGAGGGGAGGGACACATCAGTCCAAACTACGCGATGCAGTCCAAAACGTGTTATAATTATGGAAGAGAAGGTCACCTAGCCCAATTTTGTCATGCACCGAAGACAAGTCCAGCTGGGATGCAGGCCGTCCCAGAAAAGTCAAAATCGGTAGTTCAAGGGAGAGCGTTTGTCGTGACCTCTCAAAAAGTAAGGAATCCAAACGAGGTCATCACGGGTAAGCTTATCATAAACTCTAGCGAAGTATATACCTTATTTGATACCGGTTCTACCCATTCTTTTATTTCTCCTACTTGCGCTCAACGTTTAAATTTGACTCTGGAGAAATTAGACTTTGACTTATCTATTGAAACTCCGTTGGGAGAAACCTTCATTTCATCCACTGTTTATAAGTCTTGTTTGATTCAAATCAGTAACCGCACATTACCTGTCGATCTTATCTCCTTAAAAATACTTCCATTTGACGTGATTCTAAGGATTGATTGGTTAACAACTCATCATGCTAAAATTGATTTTTTTTCGTAATGTTGTTAGCTTTCATATTCCTAATCAACCTATTATGCGAATTCAAGCGACTAAACCATTAAAATCAATCACGGTCATCTCAAGCCATAAAGTTATTCGTTTATTGAAAAACGGATGTCAAGCTTTCTTAGCTCATGTCAAAAATTTAAACAAAAATACATCAGATTTGAATGATATTTGTATTGATAATAAATTTCCTGACGTATTCCCTGAAGAACTTCCTGGCCTACCCCCCAGAGCGTGAAATTGAGTTTGGTATCGACCTTGAACCCGGTACAAAACCCATTTTCAAAGCCCCATATCGAACGGCTACTATTGAACTTCAAGAGTTAAAAACCTAACTACAGGAATTCTTAGACAATGGTTTCATTCATCCTAGTACGTCTCCTTATGGTGCTCCTGTTCTATTCGTTAAAAAGAAAGATGGAAGTATGCGACTTTGTATTGATTATCGGGAGTTGAACCATGTCACCATTAAAATTGGTACCCGTTGCCTCGAATTGATGACCTGTTTGACCAGTTGCAAGGCGCCAAATTCTTTTCAAAAATCTATCTTTGTTCCGGATATCATCAGTTAAAGACTAGAACCGATGACATTCCAAAGACGACTTTCAAAACTCGGTACGGGCATTACAAATTCCTAGTCATTTCTTTTGGATTGACTAATGCTCCTGCTGCCTTCATAGATATGATGAACCGAGTATTCAAGGAATATTTGGATCACTTTGTGGTCGTCTTTATTGATGACATCCTCATATATTCCAAAAGCAGTGAAGATCATGAGCAACACTTTAGGCTGATACTCCAAAAGCTTTGTGAAAACAAGTTTTATGCCAAAGTTGAAAAAATGCGAGTTCTGGCTTGAGGAAGTAGTATTCCTTGGGAACAACCTAAATCAGTGACCGAAATACGTAGCTTTCTCGGCTTAGCTGGTTATTATCGGATATTCGTAGAAGGGTTTTCTCGAATCACTACTTTATTAACTCAGCCGACTCGGAAAGATACAAAGTTTGGTTGGAGCGAGGAATGTGAGAAGAGTTTTCAAGAACTCAAGAGGAGGCTTATTTCAGTACCTGTTCTAACAATACCATCTGGCTCGGAGGGATTTGTCATCTACAGTGATGCTTCAGGAAAAGGGTTAGGATGTGTTCTCATGCAACATGGGAAAGTCATAGCCTATGCCTCACGACAACTCAAACAATATGAGAGGAATTATCCTACTCATGATCTAGAGTTGGCAGCTGTCATTTTTGCGCTTAAGATTTGGAGGCATTACCTGTATGGAGAGAAGGTGGAGATCTATATGGATCATAAAAGCCTCAAATATTTCTTCACTCAAAAGGAACTCAACATGCGGCAACGACGATGGCTTGAGCTATTGAAAGATTACGATCATACCATTCAATATCATCATAGAAAAGCGAATGTAGTAGTTGATGCATTGAGTAGAAGATCATATGTGGGTATAAGTGCGATATTGTCAACGCAAAGGCCCATTTTGTAGGACTTGCAATGGATGGAGATAGAGTTAAAGACTCCAGGGACCCATGTGATGATGGCTAACATACGAGTTGAACCGACTTTAATCGATAAAGTTAAAGTTGCTCAAGCTACAGACCTGGAGCTGATGCGTATGAGGAAGAAAGTGCAAGAAGGTGCTATGCCGGAAGCAAGAATCGATGAAGAAGGAATACTTCGAGTCAACTCCAGACTTTTTTTTCCTAACGACCCTGATTTAAAGTATAAAATCATGATGGAGGCGCACAACACACTGTTTGTAATCCATCTTGGGAGTACCAAAATGTATCGTGATCTTCTACATACATTTTGGTGGAGCAATATGAAGAGAGAGATCGCATAGTTTATCTCAAGGTGTCTAACTTGTCAACGAGTCAAGGCGGAGTATCAAGTGCCAAAAGGTCCATTGCAACCACTTGAATTTCCATAATGGAAGTGGGAGCACATTACTATGGATTTTGTTACTGGTCTTCCCAAGGTTTCTCAAGGCATAGATGCAATTTGGGTCATTGTTGATAGATTGACCAAGTCTGCTCATTTCCTACCTATACGAGAAATTTATACACATGAACGTCTTTCTCGTATGTACATAAACGAGATTGTAAGATTGCATGGTATGCCAGTATCCATAGTTTCTGATCGAGACCCAAGATTCACTTCACGATTTTGGGTTTGTTTGGAAAAAGCTATGGGCACGGATTTACGATTTAGTTCGGCATATCATCCTCAAACGGACGGGTAGTCGGAGAGGACTATTCAAACTCTTGAAGATCTATTAAGACTTTGTGTCCTTGACTTCAAGGGAAGTTGGGACAAGTTCTTACCATTAGTGGAGTTTTCCTACAACAACAGTTATCAAGCAAGTATTGGCATGGCTCCATTTGAGGCGTTGTATAGAAGAAAGTGAATTTCTTCAGTATGCTGGGATGAGGTGGGTAAAGCAACATTGTTGGGACCGGAGTTGGTACGTATGACTAAGGAAAAGATTCAAATGATCCCACAACGTATAAAACCTCATAAGATCGACAAAAGAGTTATGTTGATCTTCATCGAAAGGACGTGGAATTCAATATTGGAGATCATGTGTTGTTACGTGTTGCTCCATGGAAAGGAGTTACGAGATTTGGAAAGAGATGAAATCTCAATCCTTGATTCATTAGCCCATTTTTAATCCTCGATTGAGTAGGAACTGTGGCAACTATAATTCACGTAAGCATCAATAATCAATACCGTGTGCTACTATGCAGCCACGCGTATTACTGTACTTTTACCACCGGATAGTTCAACAATTTATCGATAAAACTTTCGCTGTTATTTTTATAAAAAGATAATTTTGTCGTTTTCTAACTACGACAATACTTCCGTTGTGGGGTCCACCAATGATTGTGCCGTCGTACGAATATTTCCTGTTAAAATGAATATTCTCCGACCAATCGAATATTATATAACCACTTGCTTACTTTGCTAAATTTGTAAATAATACCCACAACTATAACATTATATCAAATTCACACCATAATATTCAAAAATATATTTCGAGAAAAATTAATCTTTATTCATAAAAGTTGGGGTCTTACAACCTGTTCTTATGAAATTTCATCCTCGAAATTAGGGTGCGTACCTTGTATGTCGAAAGGTGAGGATACCTTGACTTCATTTCAGATTCTAACTCCCAGGCCATTTCCTCAACATCGTGGTTTCTCCACAAAACTTTGACTTGAGGTATAACCTTGGAGCGTAAAATATGATCCTTCTTATCCAAGATTTTAACAAGTACATCCAAATACATTAAATCTTCCGCTATCTCGTTCGGTTTTAATTCAATAATGTGGTTCGGGTCTTTCATATATTTACGTAACATAGATATTTGAAAAACATTATGAACACGAGACATATTTGGTGGTAAGGCGAGTCTATAGGCCACAGTTCCTACTCGATCGAGGATTAAAAATGGGCTAATGAATCAAGGATTGAGCTTTCCTCTATTTCCAAATCTCGTAACTCCTTTCCATGGCGCAACATGTAACAACACATGATCTCTAATATTGAATTCCATGTCCTTTCGATGAAGATCAACATACCTCTTTTGTCGATCTTGTGAGGTTTTTATACGTTGTCGGATCGTTTGAATCTTTTCCGTAGTCATACGTTCTAACTCCGGTCCCAACAACGTTGCTTCACCCACCTCATCCCAGCATACTGGAGAACGACACTTTCTTCCATACAACACCTCAAATGGAGTCATGACAATACTTGCTTGATAACTGTTGTTGTAGGAAATCTCCACCAATGGTAAGAACTTATCCCAAATTCTTTTGAAGTCAAGGACACAGAGTCTTAATAAATCTTCAAGAGTTTGAATAGTCCTCTCCGACTTCCCATCCATTTAAGGATGATATGCCGAACTAAATCGTAAATCCATACCCATAGCTTTTTGCAAACTAACCTAAAATCGTGAAGTGAATCTTTGGTCTCGATCAGAAACTAGGGATACTGGCATACCATGTAATCTTACAATCTCATTTATGTACATACGAGAAAGACATTCAAGTGTATAAGTTTCTCGCATCGGTAAGAAATGAGCAGACTTGGTCAATCTATCAACAATGACCCAAATCACATCTATGCCTTGAGAAACCTTAGGAAGAACAATAACAAAATCCATGGTAATATTCTCCCACTTCCATTCTGGAATTTCAAGTGGTTGCAATGGAACTTTTAGCACTTGATGCTCCGCCTTGACTCGTAGACAAGTTAGACATCTTGAGATAAACTCCGCTATCTCTCTCTTCATATTGCTCCACCAAAATGTATTTCGAATATCATGATACATTTTGGTACTCCCAGGATGGATGGCAAACGGTGTGTTGTGCACCTCTATCATGATTTTATACTTCAAGTCAGAATCGTTAGGAACACAAAGTCTGGAGTTGACTCGAAGTATTCCTTCTTCATCGATTATTGCTTCCGAAATAGCACATTCTTGCGCTTTCTTCCTCATACGCATCAGCTTCAGGTCTGTAGCTTGAGCAACTTTAACTTTATCGATTAAAGTCGGTTCTACTAGTATATTCTCCATCATCACATGGGTCCCTGGAGTCTTTAACTCTATCTCCATCCTTTATAAGTTATACAAAATAGGCCTTTGCGTTGACAATATCACACTCGTACTCGCATATGATCTTCTACTCAATGTGTCAGCTACTACGTTCGCTTTTCCAGGGTGGTATTGAATGGTATAATCGTAACCTTTCAATAGCTCAAGCCATTGTCGTTGCCGCATGTTGAGTTCCTTTTGAGTGAAGAAATATTTGAGGCTTATATGATCCGTATAGATCTCCACCTTCTCTCCATACAGGTAATGCCTCTAAATCTTAAGCGCAAAAACGACTGCTGCCAACTCTAGATCATGAGTAGGATAATTCCTCTCATATTGTTTGAGTTGTCGTGAGGCATAGGCTATGACTCCCCCATGTTGCATGAGAACACATCCTAACCCTTTTCCTGAAGCATCACTGTAGATGACAAATCCCTCCGAGCCAGATGGTATTGTCAGAACAGGTGCTGAAATGAGTTTCCTCTTGAGTTCTTGAAAACTCTTCTCACATTCCTCGCTCCAACCGAATTTTATATCTTTTCGAGTTAGCTGAGTTAATGGAGTAGTGATTAGAGAAAACCCTTCTACGAATCTCCGATAATAACCAGCTAAGCCGAGAAAGCTACGTACTTCGGTCACTGACATAGGTTGATTTCAGCTCTAAATTGCTTCAATCTTTGCTGGGTCAACAGATATTCCATGATTTGATATCACGTGCCCAAGGAATGCTACTTTCTCAAGCCAGAACTCGCATTTCTTCAACTTGGCATATAACTTGTTTTCACAAAGCTTTTGGAGTATCAACCTCAAGTGTTTCTCATGATCTTCACGGCTTTTGGAGTAAATGAGGATGTCATCAATAAAGACGACCACAAAGTGATCTAAATATTCCTTGAATACTCGGTTCATCATATCCATGAAGACAGCAGGAGCATTAACCAATCCAAAAGACATGACTAGGAATTCGTAATGCCCGTACCGAGTCCTGAAAGCTGTCCATGGAATGTCTTCAGTTTTAATCTTCAAATGATGATATCCAGAACGAGGATAAATCTTTGAAAAGAATTTGGCGCCTTGCAACTAGTCAAACAGGTCATCAATGCGAGGCAACGGGTACCTATTTTTGATGGTGACATGATTCAACTCCCGATAATCAATACAAAGTCGCATACTTCCATCTTTCTTCTTCACGAATAGAACAGGAGCACCCCAAGGAGACGTACTAGGTCGAATGAAACCGATGTCTAATAATTCCTGCAATTGGGTTTTTAACTCCTGAAGTTCAATAGGAGTCATTCGATATGAGGCTTTGGAAATAGGTTTTGTACTGGGTTCAAGGTCAATACCAAAATCGATTTCACGCTCCGGGGGTAGGCCAAGAAGTTCTTCAGGGAATACGTCAGGAAATTTATTAACAATAGAAATATTATTCAAATCTGACTTATTTTTGTTTAAATCTGTGACATAAGCTAAGAAAGCTTGACATCCGTTTTTTAATAAATGAATATCTTTATGGCTTGAGATGACCGTGATTGATTTTAATGGTTTGGTCACTTGAATTCGCATAATAGGTTGATTAGGAATATGAAAGTTAACAACCTTGCGAAAACAATCAATTTTAGCATGATGAGTAGTTAACCAATCAATCCCTAGAATCACGTCAAATGCAAGTATTTTTAAGGAGATAAGATCGACAGGTAACGTGTGGTTACCGATTTAAATCAAACAAGACTTATAAACAGTGGATGTAATGAAGGTTTCTCCCAACGGAGTTTCAACAGATAAATCAAAGTCTAATTTCTCCGGAGTCAAATTTAAACGTTGAGCGCAAGTAGGGATAAATAAAAGATTGGGTAGAACCGGTATCAAATAAGGTGTATACTTCACTAGAGTTTATGATTAGCTTACTCGTGATCACCTCGTTCGGATTCCTCACTTTTTGGGAGGTTACAACAAACGCTCTCCCTTGAATTATCAGTTTTATCTTGTCTGGGACGGCCTTTGATGCCTCCATCCCAGCTGGACTTGACTTCGGTGCACGACAAAATTGGGCAAAGGTGACCTTTTCTTCTGCAATTATAACATGCTTTGGATTATTGCGTACAGTTCGAACTGATATGTCCCTTTCCTCCGCATTTGTAACATATGATCGACGGTCGCTCTCTTTCCTTAGCAACAGGTGGTGGTGCTGACGTCCTTCCATCATTATTGAATCTCCTCTTCTTAAAACTCCCACTTTTATTGTCTTGGCCGTGATTACCACCGAAGTGGTTACCATTTCTAGCATGTTGATTCCCTCCACATTTGTTGTCACCGCTTCGATGACTGCTACAACTGGTATTATCATTTTGTCAGCTGCTCCAATAATTGAGCCCTATTTACAATATCTTAATACAAACACAATTTGTGAGAAATGAAGTATTGACGTATCTCGGGTTTCCAACCAAGCGGGACGCAAACCGGGACAACTCGGTAAACTTAGCTTTGTATTGCGACACGGTCATATTGTTCTGCTCCAGCTTGATAAACTCTACCTCCTTCATGTAACGAATACTTTTGGGGAAATACTTGTCGTTGAATAGTTCTTGGAACTTCTCCCAAGACATCTTCAGTGCGGCAGGTTGAGTACGCTTTACTGATTCCCACCAGTAATCTGCCTCTCCTAGCAACATAAAGGTGGCAAAGGGAACCTTTTGCTCCTCAGAGCATCCCAAGACATCAAATATCTTGGTGATCTGCTTTATCCACGTCTCTACCTTAAGTTGTTTTGGCTCTCCAATAAACTATGATGGTCCCAGCTCCTTGAACTGTTTAGCGGTGACCGTCCGAGAGTTGTCAGTGTTTCCACCTGCATTTTGAATAGAAGTCGTTCTCGTCTGATGTTGCATGAATTGCATAAAGCCTCTGAACATCCCATCGTTCATCATTTGGTCAGCATTGTTGTTTTCCTGGGGATTATTGCCATCTTGATGCACATTCTCCTGGGTATTGATTGTTGGTGACTCAACGGTCTCATGTGCTTCATTGCTTATCTCAATATTTTTCGGATACCATTTTCAAATACTGCTATAAAACAAGGGTTAATTGACATGTCACATATTATCCCTATACTCTGACCGGCCAATTAAATACCAAATAAACTTAGGTAGGTCATACTAGCAAAGGAATTCCCTGTCTCTTCCTAGTTCTTGTCTCACATCTCAGCCATCGATCATATCCCTAAGCTTTGATACCAACTGTGACGCTCCCAAAATAGGTATACATCACCCATCTTGAGTCGCCAAATACATGGTACATAATTTAAATACAAACTTCTTTTATACTGTACGACAAACCGTAGCTAAGAGTTTCAAAACGGATAATGTCTCGTAGAGAGTATCCAAACTCAAATAATTACAATTATTATCACACTATTTTACTAAATAGTGAGGACTACTAATGCAAACATCTAGACCGTCACTCCTTTCCCGACTAGTCCCAGCTACGTTCTCATTTCCTGAAGAGAACAATGAAAGCAAAAGGGTGAGCTCAGCTAGCCCAGTAAGAAATATTATGACTAAGATAATGTAGAATAAATTATCGTTAGCCTTCAACAGTGTTAAACGATAAAATATAATAAACATCAAGTTTAACTGCAGCGGAACAAACAATTCATTAGAAGAGTCAAGTAGAGCATGATATCTACTATCTTCTATGATTTAAAAAGTTTATCATCAATTTTATCGCTGAGACTCAGCTTAATAAATAAACCACATCATCGAATCATCCCTGCACTACGGGCCAATGATATTCATGTAATCATCAATGGTCATGATCATACCAAATAATCCCTGGTCATAATCATACCAACAACTTTCCATCAATGCACTATAGGTCAATAAGGATTTTTATCACATCATTTGTAATATTACGGTCATGATTATACTGAATAATCTCTGGTCATAATCATACCAATCAATAGTACATCTATGCACGTAAGCCACAGATGACTTTTATCACAATATGAGCATGATGATGATGACAATGATATAAGAATTCAATTAAAAGAAAGCAAAGGATAAATTTTTAAAGATTTATAACTTAATTTATCCAGAATTCATTAATGTCCAAATTGTCAACATGATACTGCTTTGTGGATTAAAATTCAAGAATAATATTGTATCAAAAATAATTTGGACAGCAAAGAAATCAATTTTTGTCATGAATAATTCTCCGTGTGAATAGTACCCGAGTGAATAGTACCCCATGAATAGTACTTCGAGAATAGTACCCTGTGAATAGTACTTTGTGACTAGTATCGTAAAAATGAATACTACTCATGCACAGTACTCCAGCATGAAAAACTTAAAATTTAACAATAATATGCAGAAAATATCTCTGTGAAATGATACTAGATGAAGCGCAAATTTCAAGGATGTTCTACTAATTTCACGGAGTATAGAAGCAATACTTTAACAAAATGAGGTTATAATTAGGAATACGAGACGAAATAATATTACTCACATACTACAGAGTATGGAAGACAATATTATTCCTATGAATACTGAAAAAATAATATCCCTTACCTCAGAAGAAGACTAGATACTAGAATAGTGAGGTAGCAGACTTCTCTTCTACTTTCTCTCTAAAGCTTCTCTCTCTATAGCTTCTCTTTCTATAATTGCTCTTGTGAGTCTTAGTGAATTGGTGAGAATAAAAGAAGAATGAGCTTCTATTTATAGGAAAACATAGTTTCGATAATTGCACGTTTTGGGGATCAAAATATTACAGTATAATAGCTTCATCTTTTTCTTTATTTTTAATTTAGTCCTGCAAGTATTATCAAACTTGCATCACCTCCCCTAATAGTACATCATGTGAATGAATAGTACAATCATGTGAATACATAGTATAATCATGTGAAAAAATTAATTACAATATAGTACCTTCATCTATACCTCTATTTTTAATTTAGTCATGCAAGTATTATCAATCTTGCACCACCTCCCCTAATAGTATATGCATGTGAATCAATAGTACACACGTGTGAACAAATAGTTACAAGCATGTGAATTAATATCAATTAATTGCTCATTTATCTGATTAATTACCCGATTGGTCAATATAACCTCCAGACATCAATTATCATCGAAATAGATGTCGATTTCCACTAACACTAATAATCCTAACACAATGGAAATATTAATTTTATCTTTAATCAACACGAACTTATTCATCATTAATATTATAACTCACAATATTTAACAACCAGATCATTCCCGGGAAAGAGGGGGCATTCCGATAAGGATTTCTCCCTATTGGCGCGCAATTAGGTGACCAAACCTCTCCTTGACAGAACTTTCTAAACACTGTCTATGACGTCCCCAAAATAGGTCCATTCCATCCAACCCATTCTGAGTCGCCAAATACTTGGTACAGAAAACAACTACAGCTTTATTACAACAATTGTCGTGTAAAACACAACAACATAAATGCTGTGAGTTTTGATATAAATATATACCAACTGTGACTCATGTCCCAACCTTGGATAGCACGTCACAATGACACCTTACATAAAGGTACAGTTAAAAACTGTTTTAGAAATTAGAATCTTTGGAAAGTGCTCAAGGAAACCTTCGTACATGGGAGGCCATGCGTCTAGGTTATGATAGATATCATATGCTCATAGAATTATCCTTGGTTGAGCCAATAGACTCCAAAGAAAAACGAAAAGATTACTATCATATTCTTTCCAATGGTGAGTCTTCTCTTGACATATCATTATCTCCACTGTCTCTAATCGTGAATTATACTTCAAACAAACACCAAGATTATATAGGTAGTGCTCGTAGATATACTCAATAAGTGGATGAGCACAACCCTGTCTTCTGATAACACGAGGTTGTATGTCATTAGACATTTTGTATGATAGTGGTAAAACACCCTTCCAACGTTGGGTTCGCCTCACCCTATTTGATTCACCAAATATAACTACTAAATGATGTATACAACACCTTTCTATACTGCTTAAGGAGAACCTCCACAGCTAGAGACCACCGTTATATTTCCCTGTTACCCTCGCTCGACCCATCTACACTCTTATTACCTGAAAAGAATTTTGAAACAGAAGGGTGAGCACAACTAGCTCAGTAAAGAATATCATGACTAAAGATAAATAAATTATCAATAGCCTTCAACAGTAATAAATTAGAGATTTAGAACATTTGGTAGATGATAAAAATTTTCAACCATAGTTGCAGCGAAACGAGCAATCCATTAGAAGAGTCAAATAGACCATAAAGTCTATTATCTTCTCCACATTAAAAGTCTACCAACAATGTTTTATCCCTGTAACATTAATCAACAATTCCTTTCCACAATTATATGAATAACTCATAATCATAATCATAATTATAATTCTAAATTTCTCTTCGCATCCAGGACGAAGATAATTTTCATCACATGTCTTTACCTGAAACATCAAAGATCATGGTTATACCAAATCATAATTCATGTTCATAATCATACTAATAAATTTATCTTTGCACTAAAAGATATTCATCAATAAGTCATCTTTGCACTACAGGCCAAAGATATTCAACAACAGGTCATCTTTGCATTACGAGCCAAAGCTATTCATCAATAAATCATCTTTGCACTACAGGCCAAAGATATTCAACAACAAGTTATCTTTGTATTACGAGCCAAAGATATTCCTCAATAATTCATCTTTGCACTACAGGCTAAAGATATTCAACAACAGATCATCTTTGCACTTCAGGCCAAAGATATTCCTCAACAGTTCATATTTGCACTACAGGCCAAATATATTCATCAACAGTTCATATTTGCACTACAGGCCAAATATATTCATATCTCAAAGAAATATATAATCATTTCAGAATTTATATAAACAATAATTATAACCATGTTAGTCATTTCATCTTTACACTTAAGCTAAAGATATTCAATTATAAATTCAATGGTCATGATCATACTAGTCACAATTCATCTTTGCACTACTGGCCAAAGAGAACCCATAATCATGATCATACCAATAATCTACCCATCTTTACACTCAAGTCAAAGAGAAATTTCTTCACCAGGATTATAAAAATGTTATATATAAAAACAATATTATCAAAACATGGATTTAATTTCAAGAGTAAGATTCATAAATCAACGATAATTTAGTCAGAAAATGAAACCAATTTTGTTATGAATAGTACTCCGTATTCGTACATAGTACCGTATACGTAAATAATGTCATATACGTAAATAGTGTCATATACGTAAATAGTGTCATATACGTGAATAGTAACCCCGACTCAAAAAGGTAGAAATTCCACAATAAAATCCATTTCAATATTTCAGTATAATGATATTGAAAGAATAACATCATTTGAAAGAAAATAACATCTCTTACTATCCCTTACCTAAAAGAGCAGTATTTCTGACTGGATATCGGATATGACGCTGAAGAAAACTTGCACTGATGAATAACAACTAACCAAGTATCTAAATACTCACAAAATACGCTCGATAATATAGAGAGAAAAAGAGAGAAAACTTATGAATTCTGTGTGATTTTCAATTCTAACTTAGCCCTCTATTTATAGGTAAATGTTAACACGCCGAAGTAGACTTGACCTGCTACCTGATGGCTTTACCTGCTACTATTCCACCCACTAAAAATTAGCCATCTTCCCTAACAACCAAAAGTGGGGCCGACCCATTTCTTGAATTTTCCACTAAAATCATTTATAAACCTAATTTTCGAATCAGTCACCTCTTAAAATTCATAACAAATCATTCGTTCATTTTTAACGGTTCAAAATTTGTGAACATATACTCATCTTATATATGTATAACATATCCAAAAATCACAACGATCCAACGGTCAGATTAACAATTATAACTCACACAATAAAGCTGTAAGAACACTGATTTGATCTTTTAATACCTCCAATCCAACAAAATACTGATAAAATACCTCAAAATAATTCCTTCATTTATAACCGCATAAATACATCCATCATTTATATCCACATCAAATAAATATTTCCTTATCATATAAATCAATAATTAATTATTCACAAATAATATTACAGAATCATAATAATGACAACCATGCAGTTCCCATGAAAGAGGGGGGCTTTCCGATAAGAATTTCTCCTTACTGGCGCGCAATTAGGTGACCAAACCTCTCCTTGACAGAACTTTCTAGACATTGCCAATAATGTTATCTAATAATATTATTCAAATAATATGAATTATTGATCTGATAATGGAGATACTGTGCAGTGACAATTATTGAAATAACAATAATATAAAACATCAACGCAGCAATTATTGAATCAATAAAATAAAATATTGAACAGTAATTACTGTAACAATTATTGAGTAGTGTCTTCTCACGTAAGAATCAATAATTGAAAAAAATACTGTACAATACCGTGTGCTACTGTGCAACTACGTGTATTACTGTATTTTAACCACCAGGTATTCCAACAGTGTTAACGGTAACAACTATGCCGTTATTTATAAAATCTCAAATTTGTCGTTTTCTTCATCCGACAGTTATTCTGTTATGGGGCCCACAAATGGCTGCGCCGTCGTACGAATATTCCCCGACAACAAGAATATTCCACGACCAAACAAATATTATTTTATAACCACTTGCATATTTTGCAAAATTTGCATATTTCACCCATAACCAGAGAATTATATCAAATTAATACCTTATTATTCACAAATATAATTAGAGAAAATTTGATTTTATTTTAATAAGTTGGGGTTGTAGTGTCAATATTGTAAATAATAATATTATTTATTCAACTTTGTCGTCTCAATTATTGATTTAATAATATAAGATATTATACAGATGATACTGTGACAATAATTGAATCAATAATATGAGAGACATTATGCAGCAACTACTGTAGCAATAATTGAGTATAACTGAATGACTTCTCACGTAAGCATCAATAATTAATACATTGTGCTACTATGCAACCACGTGTATTACTATACTTTTACCACCGGGTAGTTCAACAGTTTAACGGTAAAACTTTCGCCGTTATTTTTATAAAAAGATAATTATGTCATTTTTTAACTACGACAATACTTCCGTTGTGGGGTCCACCAATGATTGTGTCATCGTATAAATATTCCCTGTTAAAACGAATATTCGCCGACAAATCGAATATTATATAACCACTTGCTTACTTTGCAAAATTTGTAAATAATACCCACAACTATAACATTATATCAAATCCACACCATAATATTCAAAAATATATTTCGAGAAAAAATAATCTTTATTCATAAAAGTTAAAAGTTGGGGTCTTACAACCTCCCCTTCTTATGAAATTTCATCCTCGAAATTAGGGTGCGTACCTGGTATGTCGAAGAGGTGAGGATACCTTGACTTCATTTCAGATTCTAACTCCCAGGTCATTTCCTCAACATCGTGGTTTCTCCATAAAACTTTGACTTGAGGTATAACCTTGGAGCGTAGAATATGATCCTTCTTATCCAAGATTTTAACAGGTACCTCCTCGTACGTTAAATCTTCCGCTATCTCGTCTGGTTCTAATTCAATAATGTGGTTCAGGTCTTTCACATATTTACGTAACACAAATATGTGAAAAACGTTATGAACACGAGACATATTTGGTGGTAAGGCAAGTCTATAGGCCACAGTTCCTACTCGATCGAGGATTAAAAATGGGCCAATGAATCGAGGATTGAGCTTTCCTCTCTTCCAAATCTCGTAACTCCTTTCCATGGCGCAACACGTAACAACACATGATCTCCAATATTGAATTCCACGTCCTTTTGATGAAGATCAACATAACTCTTTTGCCCGTCTTGTGAGGTTTTTATACGTTGCCGAATCGTTTGAATCTTTTCCGTAGTCATACGTACCAATTCTGGTCCCAACAACGTTGCTTCACCCACCTCATCCCAGCATACTGAAGAACGACACTTTCTTCCATACAACCCCTCAAATGGAGCCATGCCAATACTTGCTTGATAACTGTTGTTGTAGGAAAACTCCACCAATGGTAAGAACTTGTCCCAACTTCCTTTGAAGTCAAGGACACAGAGTATTAATAAATCTTCATGAGTTTGAATAGTCCTCTCCGACTGTCCGTCCGTTTGAGGATGATGTGCCGAACTAAATCGTCTGTTTGAGGATGATATGCCGAACTTTGGCATAGGGTGGAGGTAATTGGATTGTTTATATTATTATTATTATTATTATTATTATTATTATTATTATTATTATTATTATTATTATTATTATTATTATTATTATACGTTTTGTTTTTTATGAAAATTAGAATTTATTATATTTTATTATGCATAGTGCCTGCATAGTGTTTGCATAGTAAGAAATAAAATTATCAGAAGATTTTAGGCGCCCGTGAAGAGGAAAAAATAAAAACACTGTGCAGTCCGTGATTCTAAAATTCAAATAGTATCATTTACATTTTCCTATAAATAGGATGCTTATTTAGAATTGAAAATCACACGAAAATCAGAGAATTCTTCTTCTATAATCTTGAGCGTATTTCTATAGAGTTTAAGGAAGCTTTGAGTTTAGTAAACAGTTCAAGTTTTCTTCAAGAATATATCCGCTATACCAGTTGGAATACTTTTCTTTTCAAGGTAAGGGGTATTATTTATTTCGTATTCATGAAGAGAATTATTTTCTTTTAATACTCGTAAGGGGTATTATTCATTTCATATTTTGAAGAGATATTATTTTTCGTATTCGTATGAATATTATTTCGTTCAATATTCACAAGAAATATTATTTTCATTTAATATTCGTAAGGAATATTATATTCGTTCAATATTCAAAAGGAATATTATTTTCGTTTAATATTCGTAAGGAATATTATTTTTGTTCAGTATTCGTATAAAATAATATTTTCTTCCATACTCTGTAGTATGTAAGTAATATTATTTCGTTTCAGATTTCGAATTCTACACTCGTTTTGTTAAAGTTTTGGCTTCTATACTCCATGAAATTAATAGAATATCCTTGATATTTGCGCTTCATCCAGTATCTTTTAATGAAAATATTATTTTGAGCATTCTTGATAAGTTTTAAGTTTTTTATGTCAGGGTACTATTCACGGGGTTACTATTCCCAAAGTTATTATTTACGAGGTACTATTCACTCAATTACTATTCACCCGGGGTACTATTCATGGCAAAAATTGATTTCTTTTCGGTCCAAATCATTTTTGATACAATATTATTCTTGAATTTTACTCTACAAAGCAGTATCATGTTAACAATTTGAACGTTATTGAATTCTGGATAAATTAAATTATAAATCTTTACAATTTATCCTTGAACTTGTTTTATTGAATTATTATGTCATTGTTATCATCCTCATGCTTATATTATTATGAAAGTCATCTTTGGTCGTAGTGCATAAATGGACTTGGTATGATTATGACCAGGGATTATTTGGTATAATCATGACCATAATGTTACAAATGATGTGGTAAAAGTCCTCATTGGCCCGTAGTGCATTAATGGACAGTTTTTGATATAATTATGGCCATGGATTCTCTTCGTCCAAGGGTATAAAAAGATGAATTGTTTTATGGTATGATCATGACCGATGATGAAAACACGATTATCTTTGGCCCGTAGTGCATGGATAATTAGTGGTCGTGATACTAAAGAATATCCTTGGCCCGTTGTGCAGGGATGATTCAATGATGTAGATTATTTATTGAGCTGAGTCTCAGCGATAAAATATTTGATAATAAACTTTTAATTCGTAGAAGATAGTTGATATCATGCTCTACTTGACTCTTCTAAAATACAGTTGCATGTCTTTGCCCTGTAGTGCAAAGATGAACTATTAATGAATATCTTTGGCCGTAGTGCAAAGATGAATTTATTAGTATGAGTATGAACATGATTTGTAATTTGGTATAACCATGATCGTTGATATTTCAGGTAAAAACAGGTGATGAAAATTATCTTCGTCCTGGGTGCGAAGAGGAATTTAGAACCACAATTATGATTATGAGTTATTCACATGATTGTGGACATGAACTGTTAATTGATGTTACAGGGATTAAACATTGTTGGTGGACTTTTAACATGGGGAAGATAATAGAATTTATGGTCTATTTGATTCTTCTAATGGATTGCTCGTTCCGCTGCAACTATGGTTGAAAAGTTTTATCATCTACCATATGCTCTAAATCTCTGATTTATCACTGACGAAGGCTATTGATAATTTAATTATCTTTAGCCATGATATTCTTTACTGGGCTTGTTGTGCTCACCCTTTTGCTTCACAATTCCTTTCAGGAAATAAAGTGTAGCTGGGTCAAGCGGGGTAACAAGGGAATAGAACGATAGTCTATAGTGGATGCTCAAGGCGCATGACTGGGAACAAGGCCCTTCTGTCTAACTACATAGAGAAGGAGGGTCTTTCAGTCATTTTTGGAGACAATGGCTCTGGAAAGACAAGAGGATATCGCTCGGCTAGAAATGGTGCAGTATTCTTCAGTAAAGTGGCATATGTGGAAGGGCTACAACAAAATCTTCTAAGCATCATCTAACTCTGAGACAAGGGTCATCAAGTAACATTACTCAACAATCAGTGTCAAGTCAGAGATTTGAAGACATTTGATGTAATGCTAACCGGGACAAGAGAAGGAAATGTCTACACAGTAAATCTTGCACAACTGAGCTCAGACGAGACAATATGCTTTTGGGCTAAAGCATCTGAAGAAATGAGCTGGTTTTGGCATAGAAGATTGTCTCATCTCAACTTCAAGAGCATGTCCAAACTAGCCTCAAAAGGTCTGGTAGCAGGCTTACCCAAGTTCAGCTTCGTCAAAAAAAGGTCATGCAATGCCTGTCAACGTGGAAAGCAGACCAGAAGCTCATTCAAGAGCAAAACTTCCAACTCAATTGACAAGCCCCTGCAGCTGTTTCACATGGATCTATTTGGGCCAATTCCAACAACGAGCCTTAGAGGGAAGAGATACTCACTGGTCGTAGTGGACGACTACACCAGATTTACATGGGTATTCTTTCTAACCTCGAAAGATGAAACAAGCTCTTAACTGATCACGATGTTCAGACTGGTGATGAACGAGAAAGGGGAGAAAATCATGGCTATAAGGAGTGATCATGGCAGAGAATTCGATTTCTCAGAAATGGACCAGTTTTGTACAGACAATGGCATTAGTCATAACTTCTCAGCTCCACGAACTCCTCAACAAAATGGAGTAGCTGAGATAAAGAACATAACGTTAATAGAGGCTGGAAGAACTCTACTAACAGCAGCACATCTGCCTGAATACTTATGGGCAAAAGCTGTCAACAGTGCATGCTACACGCAGAATAGATCACTGATACACTCTACGATCAAGAAGACACCCTACAAACTGTGGAAGGGACAAAAGCCAACTGTCAGCTACTTCTATGTATTCGACTATGCATGCTACATTCTCAACAATGGGAAGCAGTATCTGACAAAGTTCCAACCCAAGTCAGATGAAGGAATCTTTCTTGGATATGCCACAGACAGTAAGGCCTATATAGTGTTCAACAAGAAAACACTAAGTGTAGAAGTCTCGATTCACAACATCTTTGATGAAACAAACTTGGACAAAATAGTGTCTCAAGACACTACGAACGATAGTCCAGACACTACGAACGAGGTCGTTGAGCTTAACAACCACGATCGTAGTCCCAGACAATGAAATCGTTGAGCAGGGAAATGAGATCATAGATAGGTCCACACAAGACAACGAACCTCCATATCAAGAAGCAGAAATTGATCTTGAAGATCTCAGACAAGAAGGCATCAGGACAATTGTTCCAACAGGGAACAGATGGGCAAGAGATCACACTCAAGACTTAATCATTGGAGATCCTAGTGAAAGAGTCAAAACAAGGACTGCCACTCAAAATGAATATTTCTATCTGAGCTTCCTGTCACAAATGGAACCAAAGAAGATAAAGGATGCTATGGAAGACTCCAGCTGGATAGAAGCCATGCAGGAAGAACTTAATCAGTTTGAAAGAAGCAAAGTATGAAGATTGGTTCCAAGACCAAAAAGTCATCCTGTCATTGTAACAAAGTGGGTCTTCAGAAACAAGATGAATGAAGATGGAGTAATAACTTGGAATAAGGCAAGACTAGTGGTCAAGGGTTATTCTCAGGAAGAAGGCATCGACTACGATGAGACATTTGCACCTGTTGCCAGACTAGAAGCCATTAGAATATTCCTTGCCTTTGCTGCTCACATGAAATTCAAGGTCTTCCAGATGAATGTTAAAAGTGCATTTCTGAATGGAGATCTTCAAGAAGAACTCTATGTAGAGCAACCTCTAAGTTTCATCAATCCATCTCTTTCCAATTATGTTTATAGATTAGACAAAGCCTTATATGGTCTTAAACAAGCACCTAGAGCATGGTATGAAACACTAACTAACTTTCTTATTGAAAATGGGTTCATTATAGGTAGAGTAGATACCACATTATTTCTTAGAAAAGCATAAAGACAAAGTCTTATTAGTTCAAATATATGTTGATGACATTATTTTTGGCTCTACTGATGAAAAGTTATGTAAGAGGTTCTCTAAGCTTATGCAAAACAAGTTTGAAATGAGCATGATGGATGAGTTGAACTTCATTCTTGGACTGCAAGTAAAGCAGACTGGGGAAGGAATCTTCATAAACCAAACCAAGTACATTAAAGACTTACTTAAGAAGTATGACATGGAATCAGCCTCTCCCATGAAAACCCCAATTGCTCCTGCAACCAAGCTTGACAAAGATGAAAAAGGTAAAAGTACTGATATAACTCAATACAGAGGTATGATAGGCTCTCTTCTATATCTAACTACCAGTAGACCATATATAATATTTGCAACATGCATATATGCTAGATTTCAGGCTAATCCTAAGGCACATTTAACTGTTGTAAAAAGGATTTTCAGGTATCTCAAGGGTACACCTCACTTGGGGATTTGGTATCCCAAGGAGTCCTCATTTGAACTAACTGGATATACAGATGCTGATTTTGCAGGATGCAAAATAGACAGAAAGAGTACTAGTGGCACCTGTCAGTTGCTAGGAAACAGACTTGTGTCCTGGTTTAGCAAGAAGAAAAACTCAATATCTACTTCAACTGTAGAAGCTGAATACATTGCTACTGGCAGCTGTTGTGCTTAGATCTTATGGATGAAAAATCAGCTAGCAGACTATGGGTTTGAATTCAAATCCATAACTATTCACTGTGATAACACAAGTGCCATAATAATAACTCATAATCCTGTCATGCATTCTAGGACTAAGCATATAGAAATAAGATATCACTTCATTAGGGATCATGTTCAAAATGGAACCATATCCTTACAATATATCCCTACTGAAAATCAACTTGTTGATGTCTTTACAAAGCCTCTAGATGAATCCAGGTTTAACAAGTTAATAAGTGAGCTAGGCATGCTTAATTTACAACCATGAAATATATGCTCTAGTCTGTGCTAACCATACTGATATAATGGCTATGTTCGAAATTGTAGACATGATCAAACGAAGTCCACGATCGTAGAGCTGCAGTGACATGAAAGACTACGATCGCAGTGCAGATTCAACGATGGTAGAGCCCCATCAACAAAACAAATGAGCATCCTGTGATGATAAAGTTCAAAACAAAGCAATCTCTCTGATATGCTCCTCAGGAACAAACATAACCATTGATTCACTCTATGAGGTTAGCCCTTCCTGAGTTACCTTAAACCGAGAAGAATGCTAAGTCAAAAGTGCATCACAAGGACCCAGGCATACTCAACGATCGCTGTTCAGACTCAACGATTGCTGAGCAGACACGACGATTGCTGAGCAAACACGACGATTGCTGAGCAGACACGATGATCGTAGTTCAGACTCAACGAATGCAGTTCTAACTTTATGATTGCTGAATAGACTCGAAGAATGAAGAGCAGACTCAACAATCACAAAGGCTACCTCAACGATCGTAGTCCTCCCAAAGGACACATCAGCTCAGAAGGAGTTAAGGGTAAATCAGTATAATCCTCCTCAGTCAAATTCATAGAGCCAAGCAGAATTTGACACCTGCCCCACTAAGTAAAATGGAGAGAGGGAAGTTATAAGTACAGTTTGAAAACGCCTTTTTGAAATCAGAAGTTCAAAAAGCTTATCTCTCTCTTTCTCTCTACAAGCAGAAACCCTAACTCTTAAGAAAGCTCAAACAACCATACTCCTTGCAAAGAAATCAATGGCAGCCTCCAACGTCATCTTTGGCTACAGACTCTGTTTCGATAAGTTCAAAATAGCTGAACCCAAATTTCACAAAACTCTGTCATTGATAAAGAAGGCTGGTCTTGAAAAGGCTTTAGGTACGAGCACATGGATCTACATGAAGCTAATAAAAGAATTCTACAAGAATGATGAGTTCAAGAACGACGTCGTCACTATGAGGGTCAAGGACTTAGAAATCAAGCTCAAGGCTGAGGACATAAACCTAGCCCTAGGTTTCAAATCTGAAGGGTTTTTGTTTATAGATGGCATCAATTTCCATGAAGGACTTAAAAGAATGCATCACAAGAAATTCCCCACTGTCAAAGGATACAAGAAGAAGGAGTTTCCTCAGAGGTACGAATTTCTGACAGACATTGTTAGAAAATGCATATGCTGCAAGAGCTCAGGCCATGATTCTGTAAATGAAGTACAGCTCAAGCTCATGACAGCCATCCATTATGGGATACAACTTAACTATGGAGCCCTGCAGCTTGAATGGATTGGAAAGTGGATTCTCAGCTCGAAGAAGTCAAAGAGCTCTGGAAAGATGCTTTGTGGGTGATTCATCAATATCATCCTACAAAATGCTTTGGGTGATAAGATAGGGGATGATGAAGGAGAATCAATCAATTCGAACAGATGAATGACCCAGTAACTATTTGAGAACTGGAAAAGGAATTGAGCTGAGAATGTATGAATGATGTCTGAGTCCAGTGGTAGGACTGATGATGCAAAGGAGTCAGCGATTCCTGGAAACATGTCTGTGGTCAAGGAAATTGAAGAAGATAAAGAAGAAATCAATAAAGAAGAACCCACTACCTTAGAGTTAGAAAAAGTAAGGGCAAGAAAAAGCTAAAGGCTCGAATGGAAGAAGAACCCAGGGGTCAACTACTGATATATCTGTAGAGTCTTCTTAAATTGAAACTCTGAGGATCTTAAGAAGAAAAAAACAGCAGGCTGAGGCAGATGAAGACAGAGCTACCATCTCACAGCTGCTGAAGAAGAACAAAAATAGTCACAAGTCCAAGAGGCCATCTGTCTCACCGATCGTAGAGTCTCTACCGATCGTAGAAACCAGATTGGATGCCTCTCCCAGAGAAGTTGCTGCAACAGACTCTCTGGCTGATCAACAACCCAGAATTGAAACTGAAGAAAGTCCTAAGGCTGTGACCAAGCCTAGGAAACCAAGAAGGAAATTAGTCAAAAAGTACATCCTTGTCAATGAAGGAGTACTTAAAGAAGAAGACAAAAAGATAGCCACTGAGAAGGGGCTATCCGAAGTAAGACAGGAGAACACTGTTCAAGCTGAGGGGGAGCCACCTCAAGTTCTCACTATAGAGAATGTTCCAGCTGAGGGGGAGCTACATGAATCTCTCACCCTATAAAGTGCTAAGCTGAAGGGGAGCCACTGGAAATAAAAATGGATGATCATGTTGAGGGGGAGCCTCATTATATCCCCATGACAGAAGAAGTTGTTCCTATAGAAAATGAGAGAGAACCAGAGCAAGAACAAAAAGAAGTCATTGATATAGTTGAATCCTTGAACGAAGACAGAGAAGAGGACGAAGATGATGAGGTCAAGATCATAGTTGTGGGCTGTGATGGGTATAGGAAAGCTAACTATGAGCAGCGGTTCTCTTATCTACCCATGATGCCTTTTCATCAAGCTCAAATTCTAAACTCCTTAAATCACATGTTTTGGAGCTTCAAAGAATATACAGCCATCTTTATGCTAGCTCATGGATTTCCAGGAAACTTCAACTTTGCCAAACAGCTAATCACAAATGGTCCCTCTTCAAAAATTGTGCATGAGGTATTATTTATCCTAATCTTTTTCAGAGTTAATCACTATCCACTATCTTTTTTCAGCCAATTTTATGAATTCCCAAGCTGGTTGGAAGTGGTCCTTAATCAACTAAATCAATTCCCAATTGCAGAATCCCAATATTTTGTAACTGATGAACCACATATGCTCAACTTCATATTAATCCCAACTCCTCTCATCTCTACGATTACTGACTCTAGTCCCATCGCAGAGTCCCACGCTAAAATCGTAGAGCTACCTACTCCAGATGCCCAAACACAGGCCCCTCCATCAGATATTCCTTCTTCGTCCACAAATGAATACTTCAACCTTGATCTTGCCCTCTACTCCTTGCAAGATCAATACAAGAGAACACCCCCTCCTCCACATATTCCACAACTCAGTGAACTCCTTTCAGATCTGCCCACCAAATATGAGTTATCCAAAGTGTCAAAGAAAGTGATTAAGGATATAGATGACAGTCTTGAAGCTCACACAGAACTCATTCAACTAAGACTTACTAAAATGATCACGACTGCCAATGCTCTCCCCAGCACCCTAAGCTCTGAGCTCACAAAGAAGATTAGGGAGATCATAAAAGAAATGGTAAAGATCATAAATGACCGAGATCAGATACACTTTTAAGCAGCTAAAAGACACTGGGATGATGTTCTCGTCTTACAGACGACTCAAGAGACCCAGAACAAGCTTATGTTGGAAAGCATCATCAATCTGCAAATTGCCGTAAAAGAATTCCAAATAATTTTCGTAAGCCAAGGACAGCATCCTGAAAATGTTCTGAACATCCTCCAACGAAGGGAAGCTCGATCTGATGCTCTCGTCAAAGAGAATAGAGAGGACATTGCTCAAATCCAAAGTCAACTCAACGAGCTTATCTAAAGAGTGACTCGCCTCTCAGAAGACATTCGAACCCTTGAGGCTGACATAAAGGAGGAGAATAAAGGAAAAGAAGATCAAGGCAAAGGCACATTCTTAGCTCAATCATCACGGAGTCCTCCTCCAAGGCATTATCACCAACAGACTCCATAATCTGGCCATCAAACTCAACGATCTGATCAAGAGCCAATTATCATGGCTCAACCATTAAGGAATCTAGGGCCAACTACCAGCTCACAAAACGTGAACACCACATAACTAAGAATGCCAATTGGAGATCCTGCAATCATGAATAGGCATGATCACAATCCTAGGCTAAGCCGAAGTGAGCTGGAAGATCTAGCCAGGAGAGACGAAGCCAGCAGGAAAAGGAGAGCTAAGGAATATGCAAATCCTCCACCAAGCAAAAGGTCGAAGAAACAGAGATAAGTTAAAAAAAATTTCTTATTGATGTAATTGAACTTAAATGTAATATATATCTTCAACATCAATAAATTCATGCTTATTCTCGAGAAATTTCGACTGCTCATTGAAATATTAAGTCATATTTACTTTCTAGCAATTGCATCTAGAATTTGATAATCATGACAACAAATCTCCTTAGTTATGTCAACATCAAATAAGGGGAGATTGTTGGGAGAGTGCATATGTTGATTTGATGTTTAAAGTAAATGCTCATGATTATATGTAAAGTCCTTCAAGGAAGATATGTACAAGGACTTAGTGATAGATCAAATTTATTAGGTTGATCTAAGCTTTTAATGTTTATCATTCTGTAAACGAATGTATAGATGAAGAGATCAAAGATGTTAGGTTGATCTATATCTTGAAATGTAATAGATAGGCATCAACAAGATTGTAGTCTATCGAGCTTACAGAATTCAAGGCAGAATCGTAGAGCATCGAAGATCGTAGTGTGCCTGCCTTGAAGGGCCTCTTTGTAAATCATAGAGTGGTCCCAACATTTTTTGAGCCAACTCAGAGATCGTAGTATGCTCTCGAAAATGTAGAGTCTGCAAGACAAACAAGTGAAGATCATAGTGTGCAAGTTCTTAAGAGAAATCGTAGTGTTCTCGTTTGATAGCATCATATCAAGAACCAAGGTGACAAGTCACCACGATCTGAATCGTAGAGTATCATCTGTCTTGTGTTAGAAGCATCGAGCCTTACCTTTTTGTTTGGAGATAAATTCCAACAAATATAGAATGGGTTTTAAACGTTGAAGTCCTCATCAGTCCCAACGACACAAAAGAGATCCTTACTATACAACAAAAGAAACGTATTGAAGAAACTAAGGAAAGGACCATAGGACAGAGGAAAACACCTTTTCAGGTGTTAGGTGAGAAATCAGTCTGCTGTGTCAGTGGGCCAGAATGCAATTCAGAAGGTGTGTAGAAAAGTCTCCATCAAAGTTCAAAAATGTCAAACGCATTTAATGCGTCAATAAATGGCTTCAACGGATAGATTTCAAGGATCATATATATGCAAAACATCTGCAGATGAGAGAAGTAAGCAAGCATTGAACAAAATGATGAAGAACACTCAATGCTCAACTCTATAATCTGAGAAAAAGAGAAAGTTTGCTCAGCTACTCAGTTCTTTCAAACAAGTGCTTAACGACAACTGAGTAGCATCAATCAAGAACTCAACAACTACCAATTAACTGAAGTAAGAGTTCTGAGTCAGAAGGACTTGAAGAGTTCTAAGTAACTGTGAAGAACCAAGTCTGCTGGACTTGAAGAGTTCAAGAGTGAACTGAGAAGGGCCTAGACTGCTAGTCTAGAAGGAATCTGTGAGATTCAGAAAGTGTAAAAGATATCCTTAGTGGATTTCCTACTTAAGGAGTAGAAGAGTGGACTAGGAGCTTTAAGTGCTCTGAACCACTTAAAATTGTCGTATCTCTTACATTCTTGATATAACTGCTATAACTACCTTAATTGTTATAAATGCCTCACTCTCATTAACTCACTATTTCTAAAAGGGAGATTAAACAAATCATAATTCTGTTGTGTTTAAATCGTTAACAAAACTAACAAAGTATTTCAAAAATAATTTTAAATATCTATTCAACCCTCCCCCCCTTCTAGATAACTATTGTGCCTCTAGGAACTAATAAATTGCTTATACAATAAACTTTACATACTATAACCCAAGGTCGAGTAACCTTAACTTATACAAAATTCATAAACTATCTAACATATAACATTATAATCACTATATTATTACATTTTAGCTGCACATATTATCCCTAGCTGAACTTGGCTTTATTATTTCCTGTATCTGACGTATTCGTCTTAATCTGCAATGTTAAATCATGATATAGAAAGAGTGAGCAATAGGTTTGCCCAACAAGTTTAAGTTCAATAGTTTAAGGATATATCATGATAGAAAGAATTGAACAATAAGCTGGCTAAAGTTCTATAATATAAAATTATTATTTTTTGATAATGTGGAGTTTCCCAACCGCAGTCGGACTAAATCTCCCCACCCCGGACCAGGCTTTACGCACAGGCTCGACCTAAGACATGGCTCCGCCTAGAAATGTGCAATCTGTGGCCACACAGACCAGTTTTTAATTGGCCCTCACACTTGTTACAGGCGAGAATCGATCCCAGGATGCCCGGATTTACTGTTCACCACAGCTGGAAACTTACCTAGCATGAACATATTTTACATGGCTGAACGAACATTGAACATGAACATATATATATATATATATATCTAGACCGAATGGTAATGAAGGTGATCAGCCTTTCATACCTGATGAGTACATGCAGTATGCACATAGTGCGATTTAATAATTCTTAGACACGACAATCAGAAATGATTAACCACAAGTATAATTGAATAATACAACTCGAGGTCGAGTTAAAAAAAACTTGTCTGAACCGTTGATTACCGCTATGCAATTTAATAAGCTTTGTCTGAAGACCTAATATTAATAATATTTATTTCTAAGTTAGAATAATATCATTACAGTATTTAAAATAACATAAACACATTAACATATAACCCTATCCGTCTATACAACACATAAAATCTAACCTCAAGTCAAACTTTTACAGTCTAAGTCGAGTTCAGTATAATTCTGACATCCCGACGGTCTAGTCGAAAATTTATCGAGTTTAAGTTTAATTAAACTCTGCCTAAACACTTAACCATTATCTAAGATAATTTATTATCAGTCAAAATAATTTTTCCATAAATCGTAATAATTTTTAAATAATTATTACTATTTATCATAATTTTTTCAATCATTAATATCGTACTTAAATGATTTAAATACCAAATAATTCCTTTATCATTAATATTTATTTAATACCAAATATTAATAAAAATCATAACAAAATATTATAATATATTTATAATATATCAAAGTATTTTTAATATCCGATAATTTCCATTAATATTAAATATTAATGTTTTTCATGACAAAATATCAAAAGTTATATATTATAACTTAAAATATTTTTATAACACTTAAATAATTTTATATGATTTTTAAATCATTAATTCTATTTTTCACAATTTATTTAATATAGTTATTAAATAATTTAATTATCAATAATATTAATTTATTAATGAAATTCCTCCTAAAATATTAAAATTCGCTAAAAATAACTTTAAAAAATTTCGTATACCTTAATATAATTTTTCATGATTTTTCATGTATTAAAATCATTTTTAAATAATTTATTTAATATAATAATTAAATAAATTAAATACCATTATTATTCCAAAAATATTAAATATTTATGAAATATATTCATAATAATTAAAAACTAATTTTCGGACTTTAAAATAAATTTTAGGAATTTATTTTGTAATTTTAATAATTAAAAATCATTTTTATCTATTTAATATATAAAATAATTATTTTTCTAATTAAACTGTCGCTAAAGGGCCCTATAATTAAAATACTTTTTGAATAAAGATGAATTTTCTATAATTATCATTTTTGAATATTATGATATAATGTTATAGTTGTGGGTAATAATTATAAATTTTGCAAAGTACACAGGTTGTTATATAATATTCGATTGGTCAGGAAATATTCGTTTTAAACAGGAAATATTCATACGACGACACAATCATTGGTGGAGCCCACAACAGAATTATTGTCAGATTGAGAAAACGACAAAAATACTTTATAAAAATAACAGCGGAAGTTTTACCGTTAACTATTGAAACACCCGGTGTTAAAAGTAGAGTTGAAACAACCCGGGTCAAATCCCGAGTCCGGATCAAATCTTGGGTCAAATCCCAAGTCCGAATCGAATCAAATCCATCCAAATAAGGCCTCAAACCACTGGCCCAATAGTATCTTCTTGGGTCATCTAGCCCACCACAGGCTCCCAAAAGGTCATGACTTGAAGGTACTATTGGTAGTTATTTAATTCCTTATATGCTGACAAATTTTTCCCCTATCTTTCGATGTGGGACTGGGGTGTTACAAACTCCCCCACTTAAATTTCTGACGTCCCCGTCAGAATCCGATCACACACACGGGCCCAAAGATCTTTGCCTCTCTAGCCATTGTGGGATAATACCGGCTGGCTTCGTGTCCCCACCTCCGGACCTTCATCTCTCCATTGTGGGATAATACCACCAGCCTTCGTGTCCCCACCTCCGGCAACTCGATCGGATGACCCGACCCGAGCTTTCGAGAGTCGGCTCTGATACCATATATGTAACACCCCCTTCCCAAATAGGAAAGGGAGGTCACGTACAAAGCACAACAAACCTCAAAATAAATAAACAGAGCACTAACAACCTCAAAATATTAATAGTGGTGATCCATCAATAAAGTAATAAGTATTATTCTCTAAACTGAGTCAAAATAATCAAAACTTAAAATTTGAATCAACCTAACTGGTCAAAGGCAAAACTCTCATCACACTAGCCCTGAATCACCCCTGCAAACCTGCCGGAAGAAAAACACAGCATGAGTCAATTGCCAAGTACGGATACAGATATACAACTGATATACGAAAACAGTTGAGACAAATTACTAAACAAGCCTCAAGTGCAAGTACGAACGAAAATATAATATCCAAGGATCTGAATGGAATATATATGAATCAACATAATTGACGAAACCAATAAAAGAATAAAGAAATAGCGAACTGAAGTAACTAACTCAACGACTTGAACTGAACAAAAACCAACAAAACTAATCCAATAAAATAATAGGCTGAAACAAACTGCTGGAGTTATTTCATACCGAATGAGCTCAAAAATACACATTGCCACACAGGCAAATCAAAATAATGTCACACAGGCAAGTTAAATGATGCCATACAAGAAACCAAAATAATACCACACAGGCAAATCACACATTGGACCGCGAATCCAAATGTATGCAAATCGGATAGGTGTGTTTGGCACAACATCACAAATCCGCAGAACAGAAAACTAGGGTTAACCCATACGCCTCCCACAACAAAACACCAAATGGCCCACTTCCTCCGGAGCCCAAAATGGAGACGCCGTGGACTAATCACACTGCCACGGAAAGTGTCATGCCTCTTGTGCCAAGACGACATGCCTGTGGTGCCCCCACAGGTGGTTATAGCTCAGGTATATTCTAACAAAAATACCATGTCACACCACATGCGACATAATACCAACAAAAGGGTTCTATATGTACATGTTGAACCAAATCAAATTATAGTCACAAGGTTTAAAAAGGAAGGTAGCAACATGTACCGCTCTACAATTATCAAAATAAATAATAGACATGATAACCTGATGCAAAGAGTACAAGTACGAGTCCAATGTGTCAACTCCAAATGAAATAAATATATTAATTTCACAGGAAACAATTATGTGAAATCATAACAGAATTCGAAATAAGGAAACAAACGAACAATCAAATTTAACAAAAAGTATCGCTGAAAGAGTACGGAATCCGTACCTGATACTTCCAAACCATTTATAGCACACTCCACCAAATCTTACTCTCAAATGTCAACGATATCAAATACGAAACGTTATTCATCACCTAAACATATTCACCTCAAATTAAATATAATCCAATTCAATAATTCCAAAATAATTCATAATCTATTTAATATGCCTTTAATCATCGCCTTATATCAATTATTAATACTCCAAAATTTATATTCCAAATATAACTCTTTAAGTTCCTTCCGTCCGAACTAATTACACAAATTAATAATACTAAATGTAAGTACATTTATAAAAATATGAACACTTCTATTTGGTACCACTATAAAATATAATTACTTATAATATTAAGATTTAATTCATTCCATATAATCTTACATATTTATTTGTATAACATCTCTTGCAAATTATGCAAGTTTTCGTAAACTTTAATTACTACTACTATATATTTTTTTTATTTAAAGAAATCATCAATTTATTATTTTAGGATCTCCAAAATCAATCACAGACTACTCCCTCCGTTTAAAAATAAAATAAAAACAATTGGTTAGATCTTTGTCATGTGTGGAATATAAACGTTTTACGAATTAAAAATAATTTTAAATATTTTGCGTATTCGAATCGTATTTAGATGAAGAGAAATGTTTGTGATTTCGAATTATGTTTCGAAGAGTACGTATGCTTGCAAGAATGAAACTCAAAGATATTAACGGGGGGCCCGCACCAACAGTGGATCATGTGATTTAACGCGAAGAACCTTAACAAGGCTTGACGCGGTAGCTGACGAATTTTTTACGAGTACATGGATAATTGTGTGGACCTATGGACTTACCAGGCTTGATCGTTACAAATGGCGGCGCTACGTCGTAACTAAATTATTATTTTTTGTAGCTTATTTGAATTCCGAGGACGGAATTATTTTTAAGGGGTGAAAAATGTAATAACTCATTTTTTTATTATTAAATATTAATTGATTTTATCTTATACAATTGTGTTTAAATTAAAAAAAGGCAAATGATTTTGTTTTCCTCTTTTCTTCCCTGTTTTTGTTTGGAAGATTAAATTCTTTTAGTAGATAATTAAATAACTGATAAAATTAAAATTGAGGAAGATAATTCTTTTTGTTACGAAGCGGGAAGCTACTTGGGAGATGGAAGAGTCTATTCGAGCGGAATATCCGCATCTTTTTTATAATTAGGTACTTTTCATTCTTTTGATTTCGGGGACGGAATCCTTTTTAAGGGGTAGGTGATATAATACCCAGTAAAAAATTAATAAATAAATATTGCATAATAAAAATTATTTTGTTTTAAAACATATTAATTGGACTTTGTCATTTATGTTTGGGTCAAATTGTATTTAAGTTGTGTGACTTATAATAAGTAGGTGATTACATTAATTTGGGCTTTTATTCTAATTGGGTCTATTTTATATTTGGGTAATATTAAAATCCTATTAAAATTAGGAGACACGATGAGATATATTAATTAATAAATAAGCAAAACCTAATTGCTTCATCATATTTTATACCGACTGAAAGAAAATAAAGAGGCAGTCGCTTAACTGAATGAAGGAGAGAGATGATTGTGGCGTAAAAGACAAATTAAGGGAGAACTAGAAACAAATATGTGTTTTCTTCTTTTTCTTTATCTTTATGCTATCATCTTAGCCTTTATTTTTCTAGTGTAAATAGGGATACATATATGTATATAATCTGATACATGTACCAATCCTAAAAGTCAGTAAATTTATTGTTTTCAATTAATAGCCGAATAGGTAGTATAATTAAATTCATGGTGTGGATTATTATTTTATATATATATATATAAAATAAATAAGTTATTCGCTAGTAGTGTTGTACTTTGTTAATACTAAATATTATAGTTGCATATAATTCTAGCAGGTTTTATTTTTATTTTTATTATTTTTATTTTATTTTTAAACGGAGGGAGTAGTCTGTGATTGATTTTGGAGATCCTAAAATAATAAATTGATGATTTCTTTAAATAAAAAAAAATATATAGTAGTAGTAATTAAAGTTTACGAAAACTTGCATAATTTGCAAGAGATGTTATACAAATAAATATGTAAGATTATATGGAATGAATTAAATCTTAATATTATAAGTAATTATATTTTATAGTGGTACCAAATAGAAGTGTTAATATTTTTATAAATGTACTTACATTTAGTATTATTAATTTGTGTAATTAGTTCGGACGGAAGGAACTTAAAGAGTTATATTTGGAATATAAATTTTGGAGTATTAATAATTGATATAAGGCGATGATTAAAGGCATATTAAATAGATTATGAATTATTTTGGAATTATTGAATTGGATTATATTTAATTTGAGGTGAATATGTTTAGGTGATGAATAACGTTTCGTATTTGATATCGTTGACATTTGAGGGTAAGATTTGGTGGAGTGTGCTATAAATGATTTGGAAGTATCAGGTACGGATTCCGTACTCTTTCAGCGATACTTTTTGTTAAATTTGATTGTTCGTTTGTTTCCTTATTTCGAATTCTGTTATGATTTCTCATAATTGTTTCCTGTGAAATTAATATATTTATTTCATTTGGAGTTGACACATTGGACTCGTACTTGTACTCTTTGCATCAGGTTATCATGTCTATTATTTATTTTGATAATTGTAGAGCGGTACATGTTGCTACCTTCCTTTTTAAACCTTGTGACTATAATTTGATTTGGTCCAACATGTACATATAGAACCCTTTTGTTGGTATTATGTCGCATGTGTTGTGACATGATATTTTTGTTAGAATATACCGTAGGGTATACCTGAGCTATAACCACCTGTGGGGGTACCACAGGCATGTCGTCTTGGCACGAGAGGCATGACACTTTCTGTGGCAGTGTGATTAGTCCACGGCGTCTCCATTTTGGGCTCCGGAGGAAGTGGGCCATTTGGTGTTTTGTTGTGGGAGGCGTATGGGTTAACCATAGTTTTCTGTTCTGCGGATTTGTGATGTTGTGCCAAACACACCTATCCGATTTGCATACATTTGGATTCGCGGTCCAATGTGTGATTTGCATGTGTGGTATTATTTTAGTTGCCTGTGTGGAATCATTTAACTTGCTTGTGTGACATTATTTTGACTTGCCTGTGTGGCAATGTGTATTTTTGAGCTCATTCGGTATGAAATAACTCCAGCAGTTTGTTTCAGCCTATTATTTTATTGGATTAGTTTTGTTGGTTTTTGTTCAGTTCAAGTCGTTGAGTTAGTTACTTCAGTTCGCTATTTCTTTATTCTTTTATTGGTTTCGTCAATTATGTTGATTCATATATATTCCATTCAGATCCTTGGATATTATATTTTCGTTCGTACTTGCACTTTAGGCTTGTTCAGTAATTTGTCTCAACTGTTTTCGTATATCAGTTGTATATCTGTATCCGTACTGGGCAATTGACTCATGCTGTGTTTTTCTTCTAGCAGGTTTGCAGGGGTGATTCAGGGCTAGTGTGATGAGAGTTTTGCCTTTGACCAGTTAGGTTGATTCAAATTTTAAGTTTTGATTATTTTGACTCAGTTTAGAGAATAATACTTATTACTTTATTGATGGATCACCACTATTAATATTTTGAGGTTGTTAGTGCTTTGTTTATTTATTTTGAGGTTTGTTGTGCTTTGCACGTGACCTCCCTTTCCTATTTGGGAAGGGGGTGTTACAAGAGTAATACGCGTGGTTGCATAGCAGAATACGGTATTAATTATTGATGCTTACATGAGAAGTCACTCAATTTTGCTTATTTTATTGACCCCATTTACTTTTTCTTTTCAAAATAATCGGCAGAAAATTATTTTATATAATAATAGGTGGGGGCCCACTGTGGGGCCCATGTTGGAAATTGAAGAAGGAAGTTGTCTGATGTTTTCCACGGGAGTTGTTTTATTTGATAGGTAATGTAATGTTAATATATATATATATATATATATATATATATGGGAGCCCTTCCATAGCAGCCGGTTGCTATGAGTACTGTGCAACACCCCCTTTTTGGACCGTTGATAAATTGAATTGATGGCTGCGATTAACTTTTCTATTTGATAAGCCAGCACAGGTAGTTGTGCCTAATTATTTACCTGTACCGGCTTCTATTTTAATAAGTAAGGCCCACGTAAAATTATATTGTCAGTATAGTTATAAAAAATGAATATTTATTATTAAAATAATCTGGCCGGTAGAGCTTGTACCGGCTTCATATTTTTTTTTTCTCCATTACGGCCGGTAGAGCTTGTACCGGCTTCATACTTCTTCTTCTTTTATTTCTCCATTACGGCCGGTAGAGTTTGTACCGGCTTCATACTTTTTTTTATTTCTTCATTATATGTCATGACTCAGCACATTAAAATGGAATAAAAAACAAAATAAATTCCGGTCAGTACATGCTGATACGGCTTGCAATAAAAAATTGAAAAAAATAGCCGGCCGGTACAGCTTGTCACGGTTGATAATAAAAAATTGAAATAAAAAATAATTTTATTCAAGTAATTCGCTGCTCACCAGATTCGAACTCGCAACCTCAAACTCCATACACTCGTTATATGACCACCCGAGCACCACGGGCCTAGCTGCTAATTTCAACCAAGGATATATCTTTATATTAAAACTTCACCATCCCCCAAAATCTATAGTCTTGCATTATTATTATATTACGATTTATTATTATTAATAAGTCTATATAATACATATGGGGGTTTTCTATTTAGAAATAAGTTAATATCTATATTTATTAAGCAATGATTATTAGTAATGATTTTATATATTAAGCAATGATTTTACTATTAAGAAATGATTTTATTATTAATAAAACTAGTTCAATTAGTCTAATAAGTAATGATGATAATTTTTCAAGTCATTTCAGGAAATTAATTTACTTATCGAATTTATAAAAGTAGTGAAGTATTATTATAATAATAATAATGTGATTATCAATATTAGAAGTACAGATTATATCAATACTAGTACTGCATAACATTAAGAGGAATAATACATATTACATGTTCATTTTCATAAAATAAAAAAAATATAGAATGATTAATACAACCGACGCCTATTTTTTTGGCTCAAGAATCCCTAGCACTCGATAGTGATTTCGCTTATCGTGGTCGGTTTCAAAGCCACAAATTGCACATTTTCGATGAGTCTTAGAAGGAATGATTTTCTCGAGTGCACTCTTGAATCTAGATTATTTTTTGCGGCCCTTTGTTTGAGAAATATTAGGTGGCAAAAACTCTTCTTCTTCTTCCACCTCTGCATCTTCATCGTCATTATCGTATCCCATATCATGATTTGGATCTCCGGCTGTGCAATCAATGTCGTCATCTGCCAGTTCAGTAATATTCTCATCCGGATCATACTGGTCAACCAACTCTTTTCCTCGTGCATTCAGTTTAAGAACAATTTTGTAACCTCGGACTGAGCAAGCCGCTTTGCTCGCTAACTCCTGGTAATCACCCATCAAATGATTATAGCGCATTGCTTGATTTTGTTCGAAGTCAGCAGATGTTGAGTTAAAGAGTAAGTCTTCACCATTGCTTTTGTTCGCGTCTCTTGTCCACCGATGAAGGATCATGTAGGTCGGTATTTGTGAAATACTCTTTGCTATGAAATATCTCAAGGTGTGCCTGCATAATTCACCAGAGTGAGAAAACATTTGGCAGTTACATGTTACCGATCCCAGTTGTCGATTGTTGACAACTTCTTTATATCTTCCACCACTTTCTATTGCATCTGCATTATACACTGCATAAACCTTAGTATCAGTGACACACAACTCACTAAGTTTATGAACATTGTATTTCATTGAATCGACGAATTGACGTTGGAAACGTCTAAACATCTCTTTTGTGTACACTTGTGCAGCATGAACTTCTAAAGATGAACCGAGTACCATATTCCTTTTACGATGTTTTGTTATGTAGTCGGCCTTCCTCTCCCTGATAAACTGTCTTTCTACAGCCTTTTGACTCTGCAGTACAAAACATAGCATACCTGTTGATGCATTAACATACTCATCAAAAAAGGCATTCATGGTCTCGCTTCTTCCAGTGGTAGTCATTCCCGCGGCAAAATATCTCTTTGTATATGCTGGAATCCATTTCTGTCGTACATCATACAAACTTCCAAGCCATTCATTAGTATACAATTCATAGGAACTTATCAGAATATGCCAACGCTCTTCAAATTCCTCGATGGACAATGAGTTATACACACAGTTATTAAAATCATTTTTGAACGATGGGTGCTCAGAATAAACATGATGCAATTTTTCAGGAAATTTATTGCTTACCAAGTACACAATAAATGATAACTAGTTGGAAGTACCGAAGCAATAGCATTACTCATAGCTCTGTCTTGATCAGTGATGATGGTTGTAGGTGCCTTATAGTCCATGGCTTCAAGCCATGTCTGTAATACCCAAACGAAAGTGTCCTCTGTCTCGTCTCATAACAGTGCAAATCCAAACAATATAGACTGATAATGGTGGTTGACCCCGGTAAATGGAACAAACGGCATGCCATACTTATTTGTCCGGTATGTACTATAAAATGTCACAACGTCACCGAACCGTTGATATATAAACCTTGATCGGGCGTCAACCCACAAAATACAAGCTATGCGGTTGTTTTCACCGGGTTTCACTCGGAAAAAAAAATTGCTGGCACTCCGAATGCAAGTTTGTTCAAATGATTGACAGCAGCTTGTGCATCATTTTCATCTGCAGAATCATGCCTTAAATCTCGCACCACATTCTCAACATTAGCAGTAGAGAAAGGAACATTTTTCAACCCACCTCCCATTGTGCTCAAAACATTCATCATCTTACTTGGACCAATACCGGACTTATTTAAAGTGTCAATTAAATTTCTTGCAACAGGAGTAATATTTCTGTAAGTCTCGATCAAATCTACTTTGGTGGGGGTCACTAAATGATGATCGTGCTCTAATTCAACAATAGATATACGTCAATTGTCTTCTTTCAAATTGTGGACAACATATATTCTAGCTTTGCACATTGTTCGTCCGATAGAGTCTCTCTGTCTAGTTATTTTATTACTACTATCTTCGTCATCAGGTAAACTCTTGCCAACAATTGGTGTACCGGCTTTCTTACATACATACTGCCTAGATCTGATATCATTCGTATTAGCATGTTTATGACTAGTTGCAATTCTAATCTCAAATCCATTTTTGCGAGCATATGATCTATAAAAATATTCAACCTCTTCCAACGTACAAAATAATTGACCAACGTACAGAACAATATCAGATTTATTACTTTAAACTTCACTAACAAATTCAGATGTATTATATGACATTTTGAAAAACTTACTTGTGAATAATAGTGATGAATTTTGCTCGATCAGAACTTCAACTTGATTTTCTGAAGTGAAAGTGGGCAACCAGATGAAACAAATTATGAGTAGAGGTGAAAAGAGAAAATAATATCAAAGAACAAATTCTATGGAAGGATAAGAAGATGGGTGCTCAGAATAAACATGAGAAAATAACAGCTTCCTAGATAATATTTAAAGGTAAAAAGACCAGCCGATACAGCTTGTCGCGGTTAATGCTCAAGAAGTCAAACTAATATACTTTTCCCATATAATCAATGTCAGCTTTTTTCTATTCTCATAGTGTTGTATTATTATGTTTGACTACTTATTGACCAGACAATGTTAATAATAATAATAATAATAATAATAATAATAATAATAATAATAATAATAATAATAATAATAATAAAATAATTAAAAGTACATAAGCCGCTAGAAAATGGAACGGCTTTATACTCAATTCGTAATAATAACAGAATAATAATAATAATCGAATAATTATAATAAAATATTGAGAAATTTAATTTGGGGGGAGATGGAATGTATTAAGATATATCCAAATCCAAGGTCAGATATGACAGCTAGGCCCGTGGTGCTCGGGTGGTCATATGACGAATGTTTGGAGCTTGAGGTCGCGGGTTCGAGTCTAGCTAGCAACGAAAAATTGATTTATTCCCAGCCTTTATAGCCTTTACCGGCCGAACGGTTTTTATTAATAATATATATATATTTTTTATTTCCAGCCGTTATAGCCTCTACCGGCCGAACGAATTTATTAATAATATACATATATTTTTTATTTCCAACCGTTATAGCCTCTACCGGCCGAACGAATTTTGAGAGGAATATATATATTATTTTTAATTCCAGCCGGTGAAGCCTGTACCGGCCGAACAAAGTGACAAACCTTTGTCTGCCACATCGCCTCGGGAAATGCACTGAATATTTTTTTTGACCACTTTTTCTGCCACATCGCCTCGGGAAAGAACACCTGCAAGCTCGGTAAACTAAAAAGCTGAGACATTTGTTTGAATTTAGTCCTAAATTAATTCATGTACTGGACATTTGGATGAGCTTATTTAAACATCTATTGAGAACACATGTTGTTCAAACTAAAGTTCACTTGCCAAACTAGATAAAATAAAAATAACAGTGAGTAGAGAGGGAGTATTTCAGAAGAGAGGAGCAAAAAAAACTTCAACAAGTTGAAGCGACTGGAATCCATTTATTATATTCTAAAGACACCGAATTTTTTGTAAGATATATTGTTATTGGTACTCCATTTCATATTATTATTTGCAGCATGTAAGATATTGTTATAACTGTTATTGTTATTTGTTTTGTTTGAAATAGTTTTTATTTATTGTTATTTGTTCAATTTTTATTACATTATATAAATGAAAAAAACTTATTCTAGTGTACTCAATTGTTATTATTACATGCATGTTATTACTTTTGTTGTTAATAGTTTTTCTTGTTAATGTTATTATTACATGCATGTTAATAGTTTTTAATATGCATAATGTTACAGCCGGTTTTTAATGCATGTTAATATTATTACATTATATACATGCATGTTATTATTACATGCATGTTGTTTAGTGATGACTAGTTTTTAATGCACGTTATTGTGTATTGTTATTAATGTCATTTTGCAGCATGTTACTTTCAACTTCATTTTGTCATGCAGAATACTAATATGGAATTGATGTATTTTTTTAGGTAAAAGATGGACAGCTGGGAATACGGGCCAATTGATCCAAGTGTTCTTCATGATCAATAAGATCATGTATCAGATGATATATATCATGGGAGAGATAGGGGAAAATTAGGCTCCAGTCAATATACTGATCAGAAATATAATCAATGGGCTTTGACAAAAGAACAAAAAATCCTATTAGATAAATGTGAATTTGGAGTATTTAGTTTTCGAGGTGTTGTACACCAAACTGACCTTGGTCTGATATCTGCCTTAGTCGAGAGATGGCGCCCGGAGACCAATACTTTTCATTTAAACTGTGGAGAAATAACAATCACGTTAGAGGATGTTCACTTTATTTTTGGGTTACCGGTGGTGGGAAAGCCCTTAACGGGTCCCCTTGCTGTGACCAATTTGAATTATTTTAGGGATTGTTTTGGAGATAAATTAGCTGGTGAATATTTTAGTTCAAAAAAATGCAGTGTACTTTCATTAGTGTGGTTGCACGAACATTTTAATAAATGTCCCGAGAATGCAAGTAAAGATGTTGTAGGGCGACACACAAAGGCATACATGTTGTGGTTGTGTGCGGCAATATTATTCCCTAATAAGAATAGAAATAGTGTGCACCCACGATATATGTCCTGTATTGCCAACGCTGAAGATTGTGTAACTTACTCTTGGGGCGTGGCAGTGTTAGCATATTTGTACAGATCTTTATATACTGTTACTAGGAAAGAAGTTAAATACATTAATGGTTGTGTTACATTGTTACAAATTTGGGCTTATGAGCGTGTAATTATTGGAAAGCCAAACCCTTGGCCACAATCATCCTTATGGTTACCTAGGGCTTTAGCATGGTCCTATTTTGGAGCCCACAGTTACCCTGGTAGACGTGAGAATCCCCATCACCATTTGTCATTTTACCGAGGGGAGTTAGATATTAAGTCTATGTGGGATGTGGTTTGGCGGCCTTACATAATGTGGGATGATTATATCAGTGGATTTAATTTTGAAGGCAGGTTGTTTGGATCTGGTGGGGTCCCCTTGATCCACTTTGATATTCTGGAATTTCAGATGCCGGACCGTGTGATGAGACAGTTCGGGTTCATGCAAGGTATACCATCAACAGCCAAAAACCACGGTGACCTTAGGAAGGAGAAAAAATTTAAATTTATTGATGTCGAGGATTGCATGGCCTTGAGAGGGGAATATATTTCAATGTGGGAGGCATACATGGATCATCTCGAAGGACAACAAACTAAAATTTCTGATTATGTCCCAATAGATGATTACATGGTCTGGTATAGGAAAATTACACGTTGGAAAATTCACCGACCTCTACAGGCAAGCGACCACGACAGTTGTTATGAGCCTCGGGCCATTTACAACCAACAACACCTTATTCAAATGGTATAAAATTATATTCTTCTTTTTTTTCGCTATTTTGTTTGTATATTGAGAAGAAAAAGAGATAAAACAATCACAAAGGGCATACCCCAGAAGTTTTAGGTGAACCACATGGGACAACCCCCAAAATGGACAACTAAAGACTAACAACCAAGCCAAAGCAACAAGGAACATTACAAAACAAAGCTGCATGCAAAAGAAGCAAGCCGAAGCCTAAACAACCAATCAGCTGAAACTAAGCATCCAAATGAAACAATCTTGTGACGAAATGAAACTGCAAAATTGCCATTTGCAGACAGGACTGCAGAAGACAACAGAATCAACCGAACTGAAGCAGCTGCCGAACAGACTGAAGCTGTCGGCACCTAAGAGGCTGAACTGAAGATCCCGAAGCCTAGAAGGAGCTGCGGGGTAGAGAGGCCGAACCATATAAGTCTAACCTACCAGCCCAGATCCCCCAACTTCCCAAGGCTAAACCAAGGAGCCGAAACCAAGCTACAAACCTAGCCCTTCACTGACCCCATAAGTCGAAACATTAACCAATCCAGAAGGAGGCAGCATCCGAACCAGTCCGGACTGAAAACAACAACGAACCAATCCGAACTGAGCGCTAGCCGACACCCAAATTAACCGAAGATTAGAATGTTGAACCCTTGAATGAACTGCGGGTGTCATGAAGCCGAAACCAATGAACATTCACCCCCCTCCAGCTCCAAATCCATGAGCCCCGAAGCCCGAACCTCTCAAGACTGGATTGCCGAACAGAAGAGGGAGCACCGAAGCCCGAAACCGGAAGACAGCAACCAGCGCTCTATCAAACGAAGCCCCCCCTGTAGCCATTGAGGGGTCCCCAAGCCCCAAAACTGAAACCAGCGAACCCCCCTAGCCGGGCCACGTGACCGTGCCAAGAGACCGAGCCAGTCCGTCATTGACCCTGGAGCCGAACCCTACTACTGAAGAGACCGAACTGCCAGAGAAGCCGAACTACCATCACAAACAGCAACGAGCTGAAGATGCTGCTAGAGCCAGCAAGCCGAACCCTGCAGAAGAACTGAGACCCACAACCTCGAAACTAACCCCTGAGGTCGAACTCCCTAACACCTGACCTGCCCAACCCTTAGGCAGACCCCGAAGCTGAGATTGAACCAGTGGCCAGAGGCGCGTAGGCCATCCCTATAATGACCAAGCTGAGTAACATGGGCGAGTGCCGGAGAGTCACTGCAAACTCTGATCTTGTCCAAAGAACCCCAGCCGAAGCAATAGCTAACATTCGCTACTGAGACGGGCCCAACCACCTGCTCTCCCGGCAGCACCGAAGCGGCGGAACTGCCGACACCCCGTGAAAAAGAACCCAACCCTACAACAACCCCCAGAGGTTGGGCTTATTTTGGACTTTTTTAGAAAAAACAGAGGAAGAAGATAACCTAGCCTTAATGACATTGGTTATCTCCCTAGAGAGAACCCCCATAGGCATCTTGGTTTTGTTATGGACAATGGAGTTCCTAACTGACCAGATTTTGTATACTGTAGTGGAGAGAACCAGCTTTAGAATATCCGACCTGAGTTTGCTCCCTTGATATTGGATAATGTAGTCCACAAGGTTGTCCCAATTCATAGGAGAATTAGTCCAGGCACCCACTGCTAAAGTAGAGGAGAGAACATAGGAAGAATAGGGGCATTTGAAGAACAAGTGAGGGAATGTTTCCACATGGGAATCACAGAGGGGGCAAGTCAGCTGGCGGAAGCTTGAATAGCTAGAAAATCTGTCATTCATGGGTAATCTTTGCCGAAGAGCAAGCCAGAGAGTAAAGGAAAATCTTGGAACGTGAAGAGAATGCCATAGCAGAGCAACCCATGGGACTAGCGGAGCACGTGGCCTAATAGATTCCCAAATGAGAGAGGCCTTGACGTATTTCAGCTCACAAGATTCCCATAAGATCTTGTCATCGGCAGCAGTCGGCGCAGGAAGAGAAGTAATAAGGCCTCGGAGTTGTTGTACTTCATGATGGTTGCTTGCCGGTAATGCCTAGGCTCCCAAGGAAATGACAAAAGAGACAGGAGCGTTTACTGGGATTCGTGAGTTAGAAAGCAGATACGGAGAAGGGCTTAATGCCTGGCCATTCTACCATGGGTCATGCCAGAACCTAAAAGAATTGCCATTCCCAACTTTATAGATAAGAAAATTTAAAGCTAAAGGCCGTAGTTTAAGAATCTTACGCAAAATCCAAGAGTAGTTCGATGGAGTAGAACAATGCCAGAAATTAATCTTTGGAAGAACTGATGCTTTGACCCACTTTGCCCATAAGGAAGTTGGGGAAGGGGAAATAACTCTGAGTAAATGGGATAAAATGAGGGCTGAGTTCCAATCAGCAAGATTTTTTAAGGCCAGGCCTCCCTCCGCATAGGGGGTAGACAAATCCTTCCAAGCGACTTTAGAACCATACCTTAGAAGAGAGGAGCCCTTCCAAAGGAATCTGCACATTATAGATTGGATTGCACGCATTACCGATTTAGGCAAGATAAAGTGGGCTGCCCAGTAGGACTGAATGGCAAATAGCACTGATTTTATCAACTGCACTCTGCCGACATAGGAGAGGTAGCGGGAAGTCCATGAAGTGACTCTCGCGGTGATTCTGTGAATCAGAGGCTGGCAGTCGGAGTGTGTAAGTTTAGAAGAGATGAGGGGAACTCCAAAAAATCTAATTGGAAGAACTCCAATCGGTATACTCAGCAGCTGATTTATACTTTCTTTGACATCATTTGGGACATTTGCTAGAAAGCATAGGCTTTTAAGAGCGTTGGGGATTAATCCAGAGAACATTGAGAATGATTGGATGCTCGAGTGGATGATGGAAACAGATGGCAAGTCTCCGTGGCAGAACATTATAATATCATCTGCGAAACATAAATGAGTAATGTTGCATGGTTCTGTTTTCCAATGGAACTTGAAATTCGGCAGGAGAGTTTCCTTATTCAAAATCATAGATAATACTTCCATGGCTAAAACAAACAGGTAAGGGGACAGAGGATCTCCTTGACGAAGACCCCTTGCTCCCTTAAAGTAGCCGGCAAGGGAGCCATTGACTTTAACAAAATACATTGACGTTGTGATGCACTCTCTAATCCAGTTTATAAAAATGGGTGGAATCTGAAGCAAACTCAGTAGGTCTAGAAGAAAACCCCAGTCAACTGTGTCAAAAGCCTTCCTGATATCAATTTTTAGAGCACACCTTGCCGGACCAGATAGGCAATGATAGTTTCTGAACAGCTCCTGAGCAAGGAAAATATTATCGCTAATACTTCTACCCGAGATAAAAGCTGACTGAGCATGGTCTATAATGGACGAGAGGACTAGTTTTAGCCTATTGGCAAGAATCTTTGCTATACATTTGTATATTATGTTGCAACAAGAAATGGGTCTGAAGTCTGTCATATTGGAAGGGTTTTCTGTCTTCGGGATCAAGGCTATGACCGTAGCATTCACTCCCCTCTGAAGGAGACCGGTTCTGAAGAAAGAGTGGACAGCAGCAGTGAAGTCTCGACCGATTGTATCCCAGCAGTGAAGGAAGAAGTTAACATTGAAACCATCAGGCCCCGGGCTCTTATTCTATTTCATGGACTAAAGGACCGCCTTAATTTCAGAATCAAGGATTGGAGTGGTTAAAGCAGCTGCCTGGGATGGAGAGATCCTCTTAGAAATAATTTTTTTAAGATCATCACGCCCCAGATAGGATGAAGGGGATGATCCCAAAAGATCCTGGTAATATACCACCGCTACCTGCTGGATACCTTGCTGGTCCTCAATCAAGTCACCCGAGTTGTTGAAGATAGAAAGAATTTTGTTGTGGTTCCAGTTACTCTTAATGACAGTTGCAAAGAACTTAGTGTTTTTATCTCCCTGGGCTAGCCAAATTGCTCTAGATTTCTGGAGCATGAGGGATTCTTCAAGAGCCATTGCTTTCCATAAAGATTGGATAGCTGACGATTCTTGAGCTAATAAAAGAGGGTTCAAGGGATTAGCTTGGAGAGACATTTGGACGGAGTCCAGAAGACCTTGAAGCTTGCTTACATTGCTGGTCAGATTACCTATAGAAGAATTCAAGGCAACAAGAGCTCTCTTGGTTCTCCTCAACTTCTCATTAAGGATGTAAAATGAATTCCCATGGATACTACTGGTCCAACAATCCGAAACAGCTTCTTTGAACCCATCTAACTCGAGCATGAAATTAAAGAATTGAAAGGGCCGCCTCAGATGATAACCTGTGTTGAGAATAACTGGGCAGTGATCGGAAAGGCCACGGGGACCAAAGGTGGTTTGGGAATCAGACATGGTGCTAAACCAAGAGTTGTTGCCCATAGCTCTGTCTAGCTTCCTGAAAATTGGGTTTCCTACCTGGCAATTCCACCACGTATGCAGAGGCCCAATAGCTCGAATGTCATCTACTCCGATAGTGTCTAAACAGTCTTTGAAATCCGTCATGACAGCGTCCCAGGAAGGATGACCTCCTTCAGATGCAGAAACCCGTTTGACAGTGTTAAAATCTCCCAGGATACACCAAGTGTCCGAAGAGGATATAGATTTGAGGTCATCCCACAATTTCCTACGCTCCACTACCGAATTCAAGCCATAAACGATAGAAACCAGAATAGGGGTATCTCCATGAATAGGGGTAAGTTTGAAATGGGATAGTTGAGAAGACTAAAACAGGCTATCCACTCTCCAGATATTAGGATCCCACCCCACCCAGATCCTCCCGTTCGGATGGTGATCATAGTTGAATGTCCAAACCCAGTTACGGCACAAGGCTCTCAAGATCTTGAGAGCCTTTGGAGCTTTGATTCTAGTCTCAATAAGGCCCTCAAAAGAGATATGGTTGTTTAACAAAAGGTTACGAATGAGCGCCTGCTTTGGCTTCTTATTTAAACCCCTGACATTATAGGAACAAAAATATGTCATAGTGAATGGGGGATAAGCTTAATCAAGAAGGGGAAGACCCCCTTGGACCTTTATTTCTCTTCTTAGAATTTTGAAGTGGCTCTTTCCCAGGCCTGGATTTATTCTTCAGGTCCCTACATTCCTTTTCGTCGACCTGCTTGAGCCTATCCACCAGCGGGTTGGGGGGAACAGGAGATTCAGAGTCGCCGTTGGGAAGAAGGGGAGAAGCACTAGGGTTAAAGGTATTTGAAAAAGGAACTGGGTGGACAGCAGGAGGGGAGGATGGTTTTTTAGGTCCTTTAGAGACAGCTGTCCAGGAACCTTCCGGATCAAGGGGAGGAGAGGCATTGGTAGCAATTGAGATGGGCGAACAAGTGGCCTCAGGAGGACAAGGCGGAGCCTTGGGTACCCACTGAAAGTTTGATTTAGGACATCGGAGCAAGGAATGACCGAAACAGTTATAATTTGAGCAAGAAGGAGGTCTGCTCCAATACTCCACTTTCACCTCAACGGTATCTTCAGCCAAGTCTGCTCCATTGAAAACAACTGCTTTAATTAAGGCTGGGAACTTCGACGAAGCATTCATCTCAATGCAAATCCTAGCATAGCTCATTGGCTCAATCTTAGATGTCATATCATCTGCGAATAAAGGACGACCGACAGCACTCGCCAGGTAGCTCAAACCCTCTTTTGTCCAGTAAGAGAGGGAAATGTTACTAAATTTAACCCAGATTGGGACTTTGCTACAGTCGACATTTACAAGTTTAACCCCTTCATGCCATGGATGCAGAAGGAGAAGCTTTGATGCTATATACCATGGGCCTGTTGCTAGAACATTGTCCCTGTCAGCTTCTGAGTCGAACTTGAATATGAAATACCCCTTGTCATGGAAATAAACTTTAGCCAAACCCAAGTGTCCCCAAAGCTTCTTTTTCGAGGTCTCGACAAGCTTGAAAGGCAGTTTCGACTGAATGAAATGACCAACTAGACTGGTGGACCATTTATGCAGGCCAATCTTTAGGACTTCAACTGGCGGGTTCACCTTAACACTCCCTTCAGCCAAGGCAGGGGGAAAGAAGCTCAGACCCAAGTTCTTCTCTGGGACAAAGTTTGAAACAATCGAGCTCCAAGATTTAGGAAGAATGGGCTGGTTGCCAGCTATCTCCGGGATCGGAAGGGGAGGAGACACAGACTTCGGAAGACTACCCGAAGTAGTGGCAAGGGAGGTAAGGGGAGGAGACGATGCTTCCTTTGGTGAACTCCGTCCAAATAAGGGACCGGATTCGAGAACCTTACGGGCATTAGTTAGAGCAGCGGAAGCCCCTATAGTGGAAAAGTTATTAACATCATCTAAAGGGAGACCCAAGGCAGATATATATTCTATTAACTTTGCATTCTTCCTCCTTTCTGCTAGGGCCTCCTCTCGGGCATTTCTAGAGAAGAAATGAGCTGCTTTAAAGATATCTTGAGCTTCCAAACTAGTGGTTGGGCCAAAGTTCTCTCCAAGCTGAGCTTCAAGAGCATTTGATTCGTCCGAGCTTATAGAAATATTCGAGGGGTTAGGCTCAGACTCCACCATTTCCACAGATTCAGTGGGGGAACTCGGCTTTGAAACTCCAAATTCTGCAAAAAGATCGCGGGATGGGCTACTCACGGAGTTTTTGGCTGAGAGATGGTGGTGGTCGACCATGGCTCTGGATAGCAGAGGCACCACAGAAGTCTAGAGGAAGGACGGGGGAAGACCGGAGAAAGGAGGGTGACGGTGGAGGACGGGAGGGAGAAAGGAGGGTGGAGGAGGAGGAAGGTCCAAACGGGTAAACAGAATGTTTGGTGAAGATGGAAAAAGTAGGTGAGGGAGGGCAGGAGGCTGAAAAAGGAAAGAAGGAATTAACGGTAAGAGGAAGAAGCAAAAAGGTGGGGGAAAGGAGCCTAGGATCTGAGCTTTCAACCTGATGCCTTGTGCTGTGACTGGTTATCCTGCTCTATCTCGGCAACAACTGAGCTTTCAACCTGATGCCTTGTGCTGGTCTGATGTCTAGGCTGTGGGGTTGGTATGCTTTGTGTCATGATTTATTGGTTGTTGTTGCTATGGACTGCTGTGTGCAGTGACTTCACTGATGTTGTTATATGCTGGAGATGTTTGCTGTTGTTAGCTTTGCTGTGCTTGGATGCCGTGTCTACACTGCTGTTTTGGAGTCTGGTTGGAATCTGTTTGAATTGTTGTGTACAATCTGCTGTCGGGTTCTACATCAGGCGATGTGGCTTGGTTACTGCTATATGTAGTGGGTGTTGCTATGACTGTTGTTGTGTTCTATTTGGGCTAGGGAGGGCTGTTGTAGTTTTGGGCTGATGACATGGTCTGGGATTCTGATTTTGGCAGCTGACAGTTTGTTCAAGTTCGTGTTCCTGGTCTGCTGGTGGTTTGCTTACTGTCTTTTAAATGCAGTCTGTTGCTGAGGGCTATGTGCGTAGCTGTGATGTAGTGGTCATGGGCTGCTGCTCAAGCTGGGTTATTGGGCTGCTTGTTATAGGTGAGTCTAGCCAATTTGTTGCAGCGTCTCTGCTGCTTTGTGGTTCCTGCTATTTGTTGCTGCTGAGTTGCAATGGTTCTGCATATTCTGCACCTGGGTTCTTGCTGGGCTGCTGCAGAGGCTGGGGTCAGTGCTTTGTCGTTCCTCGCCTAGTTGCTGCTCATGCTGAGTTTCTCGCCAGCTGCACTGTGTTTGCTCTGTTTCTCGGCAGCAGCACTGGTTGTGCACTGTGTTGGATGTGCTGCTTTTACTATGATTCATGCTTGTTAGAACTGTGGTCTGTTGGTTTCTTGGCAGCTGCACTATGTAGCTGATGCTGCTGCTGCTGCAAATGGTTTAGTGCATATTGTTTAGGACTGCTTCTCAAGCTATCTGGTTTAGGGATTTGTCTGGTTGCTCTATGTTGGGATCTGTCTAGAAGATCTTTTCAATGGGGTTGTTTTGCTACTCATGGCTAATAGCTGCTAGCTTGCGTGGGGTCTGGTTTTGGTCAGCTGTTTGGCATTAGGGGTTCGGGGTCTGCAGTTGGCTTTGTATGCTGGCTGCAGTCTACTATCAGGCATTTGAGGTCTGGGTTTCGAGAGTATTTTGAGGGTCGGTTCAGGTTCATGGGGTTTCTGATGTGCTGGGAGGGCTGAGGTTGCTATGGTCTAGAGCTTGCTATATTCGTCTGCTGGGTTTGTTGCTTGCTGTGGTTTTCGGCTGGCTGCTCTCTGCTGGCTGTTCTCTGCTGTTGTGATCATGAGTAGTTTATACACCTTTAATTTAGGCAGTTTTGTGCTATGTTGGGCTGTTCTTCTGCAAATTCCCTCTGGGGTTTGGTCTGCTATGATTATTATTTTTGCTATAGGTTTGGATTGTTGCAGGTTATACTGTCTGATATCAAGTCATTGTTTGGTTGTATATTGTTGTTGCTTTGTTCCATGTTGATTCCTTGTATGCTAGTGACTAGCTTGGGTTTACTACTGCCATCATAGGGCCTGTCCTATGATGGCTATGGTATTCTTATGGTGGCTTTGACCCCATGTACTTTGTATTTATTCTTTCTTTTAATCCAGTCTAAATTTAGCAAAAAAAAAGGAGCCTAGGATCCTAGTGAGAAGGGAGAGCACATTTCTAGAGAGATAAACTAACCCATGTGAGAATGACTCACCATATTCTTCTTTGATAAATCATCTATTTGAGTAAATACTTAATATTACATTTATTCATATTTATTGTTAATAATATTTTTTAGTGTTTATCTTACATGACAAGTTGAGAGTGCAAAGTCGTTACTTGATAAATTTTCAGTACTTACTCAGCTGCCTACCGAGTTGGTTCTGTAAAAAATAATTGGGATTTCCAATACGCTCTATACGACTTCAAAGCAAGAGGTAAACAAATACCTCGACAAGGGGGTCCCACAAATTTTGGACCACAGTCCCAATACACACAACTCAATGAAGGGCTTGGGAAATAAACTGATTATGTTGTACAAGAGAGCTACATACCCACCCCACAAGTAATCGAGGAGAGCTCCATTTCCACCACCCAAGCCTACGAGGAATGTTACATTCCAACCTTCCAAACCTATGAGGAGTGTTACATTCCAACCAACTCTTCATTTGCGGGACTTTCTGACGCCAAGGGATCTAGTTCACAAAAGGTATATATAGTTATGTTAATAGTGATGGTTTTAATTATTATTGCTATATAATAATAATGTACATTTGGTTCTCAATCAGGTACAAGATGCGGGAGACCACATCTCTTATGGACCAAAAGGGTCCTTATCCAAAAGACTTAAAGATTGGAAGGAGACATTTATAAATAAATATATGTTTGGAAACGTGGTGGCATCAGAAGAGAATTTATATCCTTTATCACATCCGCGCTAGTTATATGAATTAGAACACAATGCAGTACAATCCTTAGGGCCTAGGAGTTGGATATTCGAGCATGTCATCGACGCTTATATGTTGTTGCAACGAGACAGAGAGGAATACTATAGGTCGCGGGGAATACAAAGGTGGTCCCAATTTAGTTTCATGATTTCATTCTTCATGCATCTTGGGCAGAGCTATGTGCCCTGCACTAACGTGAATACTGTATGGAGTTTTTGCAAACCGTATGTTAACCAAGATGTTGGTCCACCTTTACACGAATGCAAATACATATTCATGTCGGTGTGTAGTACTAATCAACGCCATTTTGTCTTGTTCCTATTCGCAGTTGAAGATTGGATGGTTACTATAATTGACCCGCACTACAATGACACTATGTATATTAAGTTACATGAAATGTACTCAGAATTCGTTAAAGTTGCGGTATTTTAGTTTTAAAATATTTTAATTTTATAATATCCTTTAATATTAAAAAATTATTTAACCAACTACTTTGTACATGCAGGTACATTTGATACCATTTTGTTTGCAAAATGGTAATCCGATGCGTGAGTGGCCCAGTGGTAATCCTACTGTGCAGACCTTAAAGATTCGACCGAAACAACACAACAACTTAGACTATGGCATTTTTGTATGCAAGTATGTTGACTGTTTCGTTAGGGCCAATGGTAATATTTCTGAAGAGAAGTGGTCCTTGGAAGATGTCACAGTCTTTCGTTACCGCGTCGCATGGGAGCTCTACATGAAATCCGCAAGATTACTTCCGGCCTCTGAGATATAGAACTTATCCAACGTTATCTAATGTACATATTAATTAATAAGAATGTCTATTTGGTTGAACTTTATGCGATTTTCAAATTCATAACTTAGTAATATGAATATTATTGAATCACATAAAACCACTTCATATTATTAATACGAAAAAAAATTATCTATTTTGTTGAACTGTATGGATATTTTTATTCGGACTAATATTAATAATCACATTATTTATATTAATATTAAAAATCATTATTAATATTATTTTTAATAATAGTAATACATGAATATAATAATAATAGTAATACATGAATATAAAATCATTATTTATATTTTATTAAAGAATGATATTTTTTAATATATTAATAATCCTTTTATTGATATTATTACAAAAAAAAAGAAAAAATATTAAAGGGGACAACAATAAATATAGATATTAACTTATTTCTAAATAGAAAACCCCCATATGTATTATATAGACTTATTAATAATAATAAATCGTAATATAATAATAATGCAAGAATATAGATTTTGGGGGATGGTGAAATTTTAATATAAATATATATCCTTGGTTGAAATTAGCAGCTAGGCTCGTGGTGCTCGGGTGGTCATATGACGAGTGTATGGAGTTTGAGGTTGCGAGTTCGAATCTGTTTAGCAGCGAATTGCTTGAATAAATTAATTTTTTTAATTTTTTATTGTCAGTCGTGACAAGCTATACCGGCCGGCTATTTTTTTTAATTTTTTATTGCAAGTCGTATCAGCCTGTATCGGCCGGAATTTATTTTATTTTTTTATTCCATTTTAATGTGCTGAGTCATGACATATAATGGAGAAATAAAAAAAAGTATGAAGCCGGTACAAGCTCTACCGGCCGGATTATTTTAATAATAAATTTTCATTTTTTATAACTATACTGACACTATAATTTTACGTGGGCCTTACTTATTAAAATAGAAGCCGGTATAGGTAAATAATTAGGCACAACTACATGTGCCGGCTTATCGAATAGAAAAGTTAATCGCAGTCATCAATTCAATTTATCAATGGTCCAAAAAGGGGGTGTTGCACAACACTCATAGCAACCGGCTGCTATGGAAGGGCTCCCATATATATATATATATATATATATATATATATATATATATATATACATATATATATATATATATGATAAATTCTTGGGTAACTCAGTAAAAGTAAATTTTAGTCATATAATAAGAAATCTGTCTAAGTTTTTAAAAGAAAACTTAGACAGAAAAGAAAAGATTAAGAAGATGACCGGTTAATCGGTAAACGTAATCTCTTTCTTTTATTTATAAACATTTAGGAAGGGATTACAGTATATCCTAGACTAAATGTTTGAGAGGGAAGAACGAAGTATTGAAGGACTTCGTCTTCATCTTCTGACTAAGAAGATCGAAGCTGAAAGCTTCGTCTCCGGCTAACTCTAGAGAGAAGGGAGAGGACCTCTGAAGAGCGTTCTCTAGAGAGAGAAGCTCTGATGAGGTTTATTCAAAACCTAAGAAACTCTAACACTTGAGTTTCTTTAAATAGAAAAACAGAAAAGTAAATTACTATTGAATCACGCAGGATTCACTATTACATTAACTGAAGTAAAAGTAATTTACTTAAGTAAAAGTAAAACGTAAGAAACATTTTACATTTACTTTTACATTGGTAAATGTAAGAAACATTTAACTAAGTTAAAAACATTTAACTTAAGTAAAAGCAAAAGTTATTTTCTTTTACTTTTACTTTTACAATGATTAAAGTAAAAGAGATGATGGCGTAGGCCATCACCTGTCGGTGACTGAAGATGCCTCTGGCCTCTTCTTCATTGACTGGTCCGTCTCCTTCGGTGCCGGTGGTGCTGTTCATCGTCTTCTCCGACGAGTGACCATCCCCATACTCTTCGGCCTCAAAAAAAATATCCAGGAAGTTAACCCCTTTCACCCCCAAAAAATTTGTTTACAAAAAGGAGGAGAAAAAATTTTCACCGAAAAATTGGTCAGATCTTCAAAACTTTTTAAGTTTTGTAAAAGATTTTTGTTTAAAAACAAATCAGACTGAAATTTGAAACAAAGGATCACTCGATTGGTCCTGATCTATCAGCGAAATCGATCTAAACAGAAGACTCAAATTTGTTAACTGTTTAAACAAAAATTCTTTTTCTTGAAGGTCTACTTAGAAAGCCTTACTTGCCTTAAACTCATACCCGTAGATCTAAGGATTCCCTTTGGCCATTCACTGCTCCCACCCTGGAGACTTACAAACAGGCACTAATCGGGATTTAAGGCGATCTTGGGTGTTTTACGGCGAAGGTCGGGACTTGTAAAAGCAGAGCAAGAAAAACTGAATGTTTGAAAAAACATTTAAGTCCACGAATCAAACTGTTTATAATCGAAGACCACCGATAGCATCAAGAACCAACCGTGTGGCTCTGATACCATATAACAGCGACGATGAAGTTTTTAAAAGAAAACTTAGACAGAAAAGAAAAGATTAAGAAGATGACCGGTTAATCGATAAACGTAATCTCTTTCTTTTATTTATAAACATTTAGGAAGGGATTACAGTATATCCTAGACTAAATGTTTGAGAGGGAAGAACGAAGTATTAAAGGACTTCGTCTTCATCTTCTGACTAAGAAGATCGAAGCTGAAAGCTTCGTCTCCGGCTAACTCTAGAGAGAAGGGAGAGGACCTCTGAAGAGCGTTCTCTAGAGAGAGAAGCTCTGATGAGGTTTATTCAAAACCTAAGAAACTCTAACACTTGAGTTTCTTTAAATAGAAAAACAGAAAAGTAAATTACTATTGAATCACGCAGGATTCACTATTACATTAACTGAAGTAAAAGTAATTTACTTAAGTAAAAGTAAAACGTAAGAAACATTTTACATTTACTTTTACATTGGTAAATGTAAGAAACATTTAACTAAGTTAAAAACATTTAACTTAAGTAAAAGCAAAAGTTATTTTCTTTTACTTTTACTTTTACAATGATTAAAGTAAAAGAGATGATGGCGTAGGCCATCACCTGTCGGTGACTGAAGATGCCTTTGGCGTCTTCTTCATTGACTGGTCCGTCTCCTTCGGTGCCGGTGGTGCTGTTCATCGTCTTCTCCGACGAGTGACCATCCCCATACTCTTCGGCCTCAAAAAAAATATCCAGGAAGTTAACCCCTTTCACCCCCAAAAAATTTGTTTACAAAAAGGAGGAGAAAAAATTTTCACCGAAAAATTGGTCAGATCTTCAAAACTTTTTAAGTTTTGTAAAATATTTTTGTTTAAAAACAAATCAGACTGAAATCTGAAACAAAGGATCACTCGATTGGTCCTGATCTATCAGTGAAATCGATCTAAACAGAAGACTCAAATTTGTTAACTGTTTAAACAAAAATTCTTTTTCTTGAAGGTCTACTTAGAAAGCCTTACTTGCCTTAAACTCATATGTATTAAAAAATTTCAGAGAGATTTATTGAATCAAAAATTCCTAGTTAGAATAGATTGTAAGTCAGCAAAATGACTAAAGTTTAATTGTTCAATTATTTTTTTATCATCGTTAGTTCCATCAGGTATTTTGAAGGGACTAGCTATGACTGAAGTGTTTTTAACTGGAATTAGAACTGTTTCTAAGGGAGGATGACTGGCCGATACTTTAGATTTATCTTCTTTAATCCATTGAGTTTTACTGATAACATTACATTTACTTTGATATTGTTCATACCAGTCGTAAAATGTAACATTAATTTCTTCATTTTTAATAAATCTTTTCCATCTATTAATTATCTTATCCCTTTCCTTTTCAGTTGGATGATTAGATATAAATAGATGTCTCTTTTCTTTATTAGATTTTGAATTAAAATCTTTAACTAAGTTATCCCAATCTAACACGAAATCTTTTTTAATGACTCTTAATTGATTATGAACTGGGACATTAAAATCAGATTGTGTAGGATAAACTGAGGATGCCGGTGAAGAAGAATTTTCATCTTCAACAGTATCATTCTGAGTATAGCAAGGATGACTAACTTGTCCTTGATTAAGGATACCTTTAAGTTTGATATCTTTTACCAGAGGATTACTAAGAACCTCAGAATCTCTTCTGGTATGAATAACTGAAGGGGTTGCAGAACTAGAAATATCTTCAATGATAACCGGCGATCTAGTTCGTTCAAAACTAATTTTAACAGTTCCATCAGAAAATTGTTGAATATTTTCAATATTTAACAAATTGTTAACTATGGGCTGTGGAGGTAATTCATTTGGCAAAGTCCATTGATTAGGTAAGTTAATATCTTTCCAAAGAATTGTTCTAGGGATCTGGATATTAGCATCACTAGTTGAACTTTGGATTAAAACTGTTTGATCTTTTGGACTTTTATTAAGAGCATGAACGTTTAAGTTTGATTTCATTGTCTTATAATAAATCCTGTAAATCAAAGCAATGGGCTGAGATCCCTCAATCATTTGAGTTATCTCTCCATCAGTTTTAATGTTTAATGATAAAGCTTTAAATAAGTTTTGATCACTAAGACTTAGAGTAAAATCTGAAAAGCAGTTGAAATGGATAGGTCCATTATGCAAACTTGCTTCCATGGCACCAATAATACTAGGATAATAATTTAAAAATCTAGCATCTCTAAGACAGAGATAAATAGATGAGTTAATTCCTTTTCGATTGAGTGGTTTAACTGCAACTTGGACTAGACCTATGTGAATAAAATTGTAACCCCTTTTTCTATGTTTATTAATGACTTTTGGTGATAATAAACTACAATTTTCATATTCTTTATTAATTGCATAAATTCTTTCAACTGTTTTGACATTATAATCAGTTTTAAATTTATCTGAAAAAGTTGACTGATAAATTTCTTTTGGGGATACTCTAGGTATATTCCAATTGTGCAAAACTTGATTAATGTTTTCGTAACTAAGTTCTTCTTGGTTTACTATGTCCGGAACAGGAGGCAAAGTAGACCTGTTACTAACAGAAGAGATAGATCTAAACAATCTACTCATCTTAGCTATTTCAAAATTAAAATCTTTACTCAAAGTTCATTCATGCATACCCCGTTTACCCAAAGTAGACTCATACCTATGTTCTATAACATGACACTGCTCACACCCTGGAGACTTACAAAGGTTAGACACGAACTAGGTGGACTACAGGTAAGTAAGGTGATTTCAGAACTTTGATTAAGAAGATAAATTTTGAAAAAGAAAAGATAGTTTGATTAAGAAGATTTTACTGAACTGTTACCAACAACAAAACTTGGCTCTGATACCATAAGGAGGCGGAAGGAGGCGATAAAAGAAGAGAACAGAAAGTGCGCATACAAAATTAAAATACTAAATAAAAACAGTTTTATTTATGATTACTTGAATATTTACAAATACAGAAGATTACAATTGACTTACAATTTACTAGAATAAGAACATTAGATGAGTGGGGTTAAGTAGGCTAAACAGCGGTTGAGTCTAAAGATTCATCAGAGAAGGAGCTCTGAGTCTTTCGAAGTCTGCCTAACCAAATGAATTCGAGTTCCTTCTATAGAATAAGGAAACAAACTGTTACAATGTTTACTATTACAATAACTGGGGTAAGTAAGAAACATTTCACTAAAGTAAAAGTACAGGTAAAGACATTTTACTAAAGTAAAAGTAAAAAGAATCAGCTTTCGGTGAAAAGCAGACGTTTGCTTCTTAAGTTAAATGTTTTTAACTTAGTTAAATGTTTTTAACATTTATCAATGTAAAAGTAAATGTAAAATGTTTGATTCGTGAACTTAAATGTTTATTCAAACTTTTATTTTTCTTGCTCTGCTTTTACAAGTCCCGACCTTCGCCGTAAAACACCCAAGATCGCCTTAAGTCCCGATTAGTGCCTGTTTGTAAGTCTCCAGGGTGGGAGCAGTGAATGGCCAAAGGGAATCCTTAGATCTACGGGTATGAGTTTAAGGCAAGTAAGGCTTTCTAAGTAGACCTTCAAGAGAAAGAATTTTTGTTTAAACAGTTAACAAATTTGAGTCTTCTGTTTAGATCGATTTCACTGATAGATCAGGACCAATCGAGTGATCCTTTGTTTCAGATTTCAGTCTGATTTGTTTTTTAAACAAAAAATCTTTTACAAAACTTAAAAAGTTTTGAAGATCTGACCAATTTTTTGGTGAAATTTTTTTTTCTCCTCCTTCTTTTTCTAAACAAAATTTTTGGGGGTGAAAGGGGTTAACTTCCTGGATATTTTTTTTGAGGCCGAAGAGTATGGGGATGGTGACTCGTCTGAGAAGACGATCAACAGCACCTTCCGGCATCCACAGGAGACGGACCAAGTAAACGAAGAAGACGCCAGAGGAGTCTTCAGTCAACCGACAGGTGATGGCCCACGCCATCATCACTTTTACTTTAATCATTGTAAAAGTAAAAGTAAAAGAATAAAACTTTTGCTTTTACTTAAGTTAAATGTTTTTAACTAAAGTTAAATGTTTCTTACATTTACCCATGTAAAAGTAAATGTAAAATGTTTCTTACGTTTTACTTTTACTTAAGTAAATTACTTTTACTTCAGTTAATGTAATAGTGAATCCTGCGTGATTCAATAGTAATTTACTTTTCAGTTTTCTATTTAAAGAAACTCAAGTGTTAGAGTTTCTTCAGGCTCAATTCAATGTAAAGCCTCATCAGAGCTTCTCTCTCTAGAAAGCTCTTCCGAGGTCCTCTCTCCCTTCTCTCTTAGTTAGCCGGAGAAGAAGCTTTCAGCTTCGATCTTCTTAGTTAGAAGACGACTAAAAATGGTAGAGACACTTAACCTACCAAGGAGATCATCCTTGTTTGGCAAAAGGTACCTAATCCACTCTAAAACTTTGTTTAATGGCTTATAATTAACATAAGGAGAAGACGATCTAAATGTTTGAGAGGGAAGAACGAAGTATTGAAGGACTTCGTCTTCATCTTCTAACTAAGAAGATCGAAGCTGAAAGCTTCGTCTCCGGCTAACTAGAGAGAAGGGAGAGGACCTCGGAAGAGCTTTCTAGAGAGAGAAGCTCTGAGGCTTTACTGAACTAAGCCTAAACAACTCTAACACTTCGAGTTGTTTAAATAGAAAACTGAAAAGTAAATTACTATTGATTCACGCAGGAATCACTATTACATTGACTGAAGTAAAAGTAATTTACTTAAGTAAAAGTAAAACGTAAGAAACATTTTACATTTACTTTTACATTGGTAAATGTTAAAAACATTTAACTAAGTTAAAAACATTTAACTTAAGAAGCAAACGTCTGCTTTTCACCGAAAGCAGATTCTTTTTACTTTTACTTTAGTAAAATGTCTTTACCTGTACTTTTACTTTAGTGAAATGTTTCTTACTTACCCCAGTTATTGTAATAGTAAACATTGTAACAGTTCGTTTCCTTATTCTATAAAAGGAACTCGAATTCATTTGGTTAGGCAGACTTCGAAAGACTCAGAGCTCCTTCTCTGATGAATCTTTAGACTCAACCGCTGTTTAGCCTACTTAACCCCACTCACCTAATGTTCTTATTCTAGTAAATTGTAAGTCAATTGTAATCTTCTGTATTTGTAAATATTCAACAGCGGCGATTAAGTTTTTAAAAGAAAAACTTTAACAGAAAAGAAAAGATTAAGAAGAACGACCGGTTAATCGGTAAAGTAATCTCTTTCTTTTTATTTATAAACATTTGAGGAAAGGATTACAGTATATCCTAACTAAGAAGATCGAAGCTGAAAGCTTCGTCTCCGGCTAACTAGAGAGAAGGGAGAGGACCTCGGAAGAGCTTTCTAGAGAGAGAAGCTCTGAGGCTTTACATTGAACTAAGCCTAAAGAAACTCTAACACTTGAGTTTCTTTAGATAGAAAACTGAAAAGTAAATTACTATTTGATTCACGCAGGAATCACTATTACAATGACTGAAGTAAAAGTAATTTACTTAAGTAAAAGTAAAACGTAAGAAACATTTTACATTTACTTTTACATTGGTAAATGTAAGAAACATTTAACTAAGTTAAAAACATTTAACTTAAGTAAAAGCAAAAGTTATATTCTTTTACTTTTACTTTTACATTTTTACTTAAAGTAAAAGACAAAAGACTTTTGCTTTATTGATTAAAGCAAAAGCTGAGATGATGGCGTGGGCCATCACCTGTCGGTGACTGAAGATGCCTCTGGCGTCTTCTTCGTTGACTGGTCCGTCTCCTTCGGTGCCGGAGGTGCTGTTCATCGTCTTCTCCGACGAGTGACCATCCCCATACTCTTCGGCCTCAAAAAAAATATCCAGGAAGTTAACCCCTTTCACCCCCAAAAATTTTGTTTACAAAAAGAAGGAGGAGAAAAAAAAAATTCACCGAAAATTTGGTCAGATCTTCAAAACTTTTTAAGTTTTGTAAAAGATTTTTGTTTAAAAAACAAATCAGACTGAAATCTGAAACAAAGGATCACTCGATTGGTCCTGATCTATCAGCGAAATCGATCTAAACAGAAGACTCAAATTTGTTAACTGTTTAAACAAAAATTCTTTTTCTTGAAGGTCTGCTTAGAAAGCCTTACTTGCCTTAAACAGTTTGATTCGTGGACTTAAATGTTTTTTCAAACTTTCAGTTTTTCTTGCTCTGCTTATACAAGTCCCGACCTTCGCCGTAAAACACCCAAGATCGCTTTTAAGTCCCGATTAGTGCCTGTTTGTAAGTCTCCAGGGTGGGAGCAGTGAATGGCCAAAGGGAATCCTTAGACTACGGGTATGAGTTTAAGGCAAGTAAGGCTTTCTAAGTAGACCTTCAAGAAAAAGAATTTTTGTTTAAACAGTTAACAAATTTGAGTCTTCTGTTTAGATCGATTTCGCTGATAGATCAGGACCAATCGAGTGATCCCTTGTAACAGATCTCAGTCAGATTTGTTTTTAAACAAAAATCTTTTACAAAACTTAAAAAGTTTTGAAGATCTGACCAATTTTTCGGTGAAAATTTTTTCTCCTCCTTATTATAAACAAAATTTTTGGGGGTGAAAGGGGTTAACTTCCTGGATATTTTTTTTGAGGCCGAAGAGTATGGGGATGGTGACTCGTCTGAGAAGACGATCAACAGCACCTTCCGTCATCCACAGGAGACGGACCAAGTAAACGAAGAAGACGCAAGAGGAGTCTTCAGTCAACCGACAGGTGATGGCCCACGCCATCATCACTTTTACTTTAATCATTGTAAAAGTAAAAGTAAAAGAATAAAACTTTTGCTTTTACTTAAGTTAAATGTTTTTAACTAAAGTTAAATGTTTCTTACATTTACCCATGTAAAAGTAAATGTAAAATATTTCTTACGTTTTACTTTTACTTTTACATGGGTAAATGTAAGAAACATTTAACTTTAGTTAAAAACATTTAACTTAAGTAAAAGCAAAAGTTTTATTCTTTTACTTTTACTTTTACAATGATTAAAGTAAAAGTGATGATGGCGTGGGCCATCACCTGTCGGTTGACTGAATACTCCTCTGGCGTCTTCTTCGTTTACTTGGTCCGTCTCCTGTGTATGCCGGAAGGTGCTGTTGATCGTCTTCTCAGACGAGTCACCATTCCCATACTCTTCGGCCTCAAACAGTTCCTTTTGGTTGATTAACTGGACCGGCAGGGCGGCCATGACCACGAGAAGAAGAACCTCCTCGAACACTCATTTTGCTGTGACTATACCTGTGTTAATAAATTCACGAGTGAGAAAATCTGGAACTGAGTTGTTACTGCCTTTAATATATTCAATATCAAACTCAAAAATACTTAAAATAGCTTGCCATCTAGCGAATGAATGCTTAGAGGCGACGTTTTCAACGTCTTTTTCAAGAATAAATTTTGCTGACTTACAATATATTCTAACTAGGAATTTTTGATTCAATAAATCTCTCTGAAATTTTTTAATACATAAAACTAGAGATAAAATCTCTTTTTTAATAGTACTGTATTTTAACTGTGTAGGGTTCCATGCGCCAGAATGGAAACGAACAATTTGTTCATCAGAAGTAGGAGTTAATTTTTGCTTGAGTATGCCACCGAATCCAATATCAGAGGCATCGGTTTCAACTATTTTGAATGCTGAATCATTAGAGATGCCAAGGCAGGGCAAAACCTTAACATATTTTTTAACTTGTTGGACGACAGACGTATGAATGTCAGTCCATGGAGGTGGATTACTCTGTAAGCGCTGAAAGAGAGGCTTACAAATCTTCCTGAGGTCCTTGTAAAACTGGCCAATATAATTGAGCGAGCCAAGAAACCTCTGTAGCTGAGTTTTGTCGGTAATCTTATCTGGGAACCGGTCGGCGAATTGAATTGCTCTGTCAATTGGCCGCGTGAGTCCATGATAGAGGATTAGACCGAGAAACCTGACCTTAGTCAGAAACAGACTACACTTGGAAGGGGAAAGAACAAGACCATTGGTTTTAACCGTTTTGAAGAATGAATTCAAATGTTTAATATGTTCTTCAATAGTCTTGGAGAAAACTAGAATATCATCGATATAAACAATGATAAAATGACTGAAAGGATTCAAAATATTGTTAAGAATATTCTGAAATTCACTGGGTGCATTTTTAAGTCCAAATGACTGAACATTCCATTCGTAATGTCCGAACGGAGTGGTGAATGCAGTTTTGTACCTATCCTCTGGGTGAATAGCAACTTGCCAAAATCCAGACTTAAGGTCGAATTTACTAAAAATGGTAGAGACACTTAACCTACCAAGGAGATCATCCTTGTTTGGCAAAGGGTACCTAATCCACTCTAAAACTTTGTTTAATGGCTTATAATTAATGACTAACCGAGGGACACCTCGCTCTTTTTCAGCTTCATTATTAACATAGAAGGCTGGACAAGACCATGGTGACTTACTAGGTCTAATTAAACCTTTACTGAGGAGATCATTAATTTCTTGTTTACATAACTCCATCTGTTCATGACTCATTTGAATAGGCCTAGCTTTAGTGGGAATTAAATGTTCTTTAAATTCTTTAGCATAAGGTGGCCTAACTGTGTGCTTCTTCCTATGCCAAAAGGCGTTGGGAGAGTCAGAACATAAATTGTTTATTAGGTAATCTTTTAATTCTTTTATTTTTTCTTGAACTCTGTTACTTTTAAGTTGTTCTTCAACTTGTTGATACTTGATCTCTTCTTTAAGGGAATTTAAATGGGTAACTTTAGAGTTTAACAGATTCAAGGATTTAGAAATTGATTCTTCTTGAATAAATTTTAAATCTCTTTCTTTTGGTTTAATTAAGAATTTAAATGTAATTTTCTTACCTAAATGTTCACAACTTAATCCTTTATTACTAGTAGTGAATGGATAGAGTAAATATATAAATGGTAGACCTAAAATAATTTTGTCAGTAAGATTGCGAACTAAGACGAATGAAGTCTTAAAACACATGTTGTCTTGACAAATATGAACTTTAGGTAATTTGTATTTTATTTCCATTTGACTACCGTTGGCTGAATTAAGTTTTTCACTGGTTTTCTTATAATACCTAGTGGGGATAATACCTTCTTGAATACAATTCAAATCTGCACCAGTATCAACTAGAGCAGGGAGTTGTACAGAGAAAGTTTTATCAATAACTAAATTAATAGAGATGTACCATTTTTGAATAGTAATATCCTTAATTCTTTTTAGAGATAGACCTTGAATAAAAAGATCAGGGTCTTTTGTGCCAGATGATTCTGGTTCATCGTGACTTTCATCACTAGAAGAAGAATCATTAACTTGAAGATCTGATTTTTTATCATCAATCTCTTTTCTTAAATTAGAAATATCCAATTTTAAACTAGAAATTTCCTTTTTAAGTTTGTTAACTTCTTGATTTAATTCAGGGAGGGTAATTTCTTTAACTGGAGATTTAAATCTTTCAAGTGTTTTATTTAGACTAAAAATAGGCTTTTCTTTGGCTCTAAGAACCTTATCAGTGACTTTTTTATCTTTAGTTAATAAATCTTTTAATTGTTTTAGATACTGAGTTTTTAATTCAGGATCTGCAATTTTACTGATTAAATCAACTAATAAAGAGCTTTCTTCTTCATCTTTTGTAAGAACGTTAATTCTTTTACAACAATTTTTATTACAATTTTCTGTACATATAGTGACTTCATTTTCACTATCAGAGTCATTGTTGGATGCGGTGTTACTAGAAGATTCAGGGACATCTGAAGCTTCATTATAACTGCTACTATTTTCATTATCGATTCTCATTAATTCCAATAATTGTTCTGTATCTTCAGTTGAGATATTTAACTGAGCTAATTTTTGTTTAACTCTACATTCACTTTTGTAATGACCTTTCTGCCCACAATTGTGACAGACAATTTTACTCTTGTCATATGATTTTGATTTTTTAAATGATTTTTTCTTTGATGATTTAGGCTTATTATAGTAAGTATCTTGATTATTACTTTTATCTCTATGGTGACTATACCGTTTCTTACGGCGTTTATGACTTTTATGTGACTCTATATGTTTATCTTTATGCCTGTGCTTTCTTCTAGAGGGAGCAACCGGCGGTAAACCATACTGTTCAAAGAATGTTCCTAATTCGTATTTAGCTTTATTTTTATCTTTTCTGGCTTGTTTGGCTAACTTAAAATCAATGCACATTTTTAATCCAATTTTTTGGATATGACTAATAATATCACCATAGGTTAAATTATCATAGTCAATAAATCCTAAATCTTTGCTTAATTCTTCTCTAACTTTATGAGCAAATAAGGATGGTAAACCATTAACGAATTTTTCTTTCCAAAATGGTTTATTACTGTCATTTCTCATCATAACTCTGGAAGTAAATACATCTTTGTACCATCTAAAGTCACTTAGAGTGGGGCAAGTAAGATTGTTTAATTGGTCATGGATTCTTTCTGTAATATTACTAGGTGTTCCAACAAAATGTTTGATTATTGTAAAAATTAAAGTGTTAACTCCATCAGGAAGACCAATACCTAAATCTTCATTAAAAAATGGATTGCCATCACTATCTCTTTGAATGGCATGAACTATGGAAATTCTTATGTCTTCTGTGAGATGTTTCTCCCACCAAGACCTAAGAATGCCAGTAAAACCACTAACTAATAATTCAACAATATCTGGTTGAGATAACGTGTTGAACTTAGTAATGTAACTGTTGGCTACCATAGACATGTGATTAAGTTTATTAAGGATTTCTTGTTCACTAAAACCATCAATATTCCATTCATAAATTTTATTAGAGGATACTGAAAACTGTTTATCTAAATTTCTCTCTTCGAATTGTAAATCCGGAGGAGTTGGTCTAGAATACCAGTTTCGAGTAATACTTGTATTATTAACAGTTAATTTATTTAGCTGTTCATTTAAATTTGAAATAGATGATTCATCCGAAGAACTTGTGTTATCGTTAGATTCGACTTGGTCGATAACAGCGATAGTTCCGCTTGGACCGGGTTCTGTTTTAAGTTTTTTAAATAGTTTTTCAATAGATTGGACTAATTCATCATCTTTATTTGGTAAACTTAAATCATACCTATTTTCTGGTAGATTAATTAAAGGTTGTTCAATCTTTGAATCGGGTTTTTTAATAATATTTTCTTCAAATTTTTCTTCTATTCTATCTAGCTGTTTTCCTACGGTTGCTAGATATTGATTACTAAAGTTTAATTGTTCAATTATTTTTTTATCATCGTTAGTTCCATCAGGTATTTTGAAGGGACTAGCTATGACTGAAGTGTTTTTAACTGGAATTAGAACTGTTTCTAAGGGAGGATGACTGGCCGATACTTTAGATTTATCTTCTTTAATCAATTGAGTTTTACTGATAACATTACATTTACTTTGATATTGTTCATACCAGTCGTAAAATGTAACATTAATTTCTTCATTTTTAATAAATCTTTTCCATCTATTAATTATCTTATCCCTTTCCTTTTCAGTTGGATGATTAGATATAAATAGATGTCTCTTTTCTTTATTAGATTTTGAATTAAAATCTTTAACTAAGTTATCCCAATCTAACACGAAATCTTTTTTAATGACTCTTAATTGATTATGAACTGGGACATTAAAATCAGATTGTGTAGGATAAACTGAGGATGCCGGTGAAGAAGAATTTTCATCTTCAACAGTATCATTCTAAGTATAGCAAGGATGACTAACTTGTCCTTGATTAAGGATACCTTTAAGTTTGATATCTTTTACCAGAGGATTACTAAGAACCTCAGAATCTCTTCTGGTATGAATAACTGAAGGGGTTGCAGAACTAGAAATATCTTCAATGATAACCGGCGATCTAGTTCGTTCAAAACTAATTTTAACAGTTCCATCAGAAAATTGTTGAATATTTTCAATATTTAACAAATTGTTAACTATGGGCTGTGGAGGTAATTCATTTGGCAAAGTCCATTGATTAGGTAAGTTAATATCTTTCCAAAGAATTGTTCTAGGGATCTGGATATTAGCATCACTAGTTGAACTTTGGATTAAAACTGTTTGATCTTTTGGACTTTTATTAAGAGCATGAACGTTTAAGTTTGATTTCATTGTCTTATAATAAATCCTGTAAATCAAAGCAATGGGCTGAGATCCCTCAATCATTTGAGTTATCTCTCCATCAGTTTTAATGTTTAATGATAAAGCTTTAAATAAGTTTTGATCACTAAGACTTAGAGTAAAATCTGGAAAGCAGTTGAAATGGATAGGTCCATTATGCAAACTTGCTTCCATGGCACAAATAATACTAGGATAATAATTTAAAAATCTAGCATCTCTAAGACAGAGATAAATAGATGAGTTAATTCCTTTTCGATTGAGTGGTTTAACTGCAACTTGGACTAGACCTATGTGAATAAAATTGTAACCCCTTTTTCTATGTTTATTAATGACTTCTGGTGATAATAAACTACAATTTTCATATTCTTTATTAATTGCATAAACTCTTTCAACTGTTTTGACATTATAATCAGTTTTAAATTTATCTGAAAAAGTTGACTGATAAATTTCTTTTGGGGATACTCTAGAATCAATTGTGCAAAACTTGATTAATGTTTTCGTAACTATGTTCTTCTTGGTTTACTATGTCCGGAACAGGAGGCAAAGTAGACCTGTTACTAACAGAAGAGATAGATCTAAACAATCTACTCATCTTAGCTATTTCAAAATTAAAATCTTTACTCAAAGTTCATTCATGCATACCCCGTTTACCCAAAGTAGACTAATACCTATGTTCTATAACCCGACACTGCTCACATCCTGGAGACTTACAAAGGTTAGACACGAACTAGGTGGACTACAGGTAAGTAAGGTGATTTCAGAACTTTGATTAAGAAGATAAATTTTGAAAAAGAAAAGATAGTTTGATTAAGAAGATCTTACTGAACTGTTACCAACAACAAAACTTGGCTCTGATACCATAAGGAGGCGTATATGAGGATTACCCCAATCTTTTCTTTTCTGTCTAAGTTTTCTGAGTATAGCAAGGATGACTAACTTGTCCTTGATTAAGGATACCTTTAAGTTTGATATCTCTAACCAGAGGATTACTAAGAACCTCAGAATCTCTTCTGGTATGAATAACTGAAGGTGTTGCAGAACTAGAATTATCTCCTCTGGACTGAGAAGAAGCTTTCTCTGACTCTTCATGTAACTGATCAAGTCTTAAGTGAATGGCATCTGCAAGACGCCTTAACTCAAACTATTTATAACACAGTTTTATTTATCAAAATTTATAACTCAAAGCCAAGTTTTGTTGTTGGTAACAGTTCAGTAAGATCTTCTTAATCAAACTATCTTTTCTTTTTCAAAATTTATCTTCTTAATCAAAGTTCTGAAATCACCTTACTTACCTGTAGTCCACCTAGTTCGTGTCTAACCTTTGTAAGTCTCCAGGGTGTGAGCAGTGTCGGGTTATAGAACATAGGTATGAGTCTACTTTGGGTAAACGGGGTATGCATGAATGAACTTTGAGTAAAGATTTTAATTTTGAAATAGCTAAGATGAGTAGATTGTTTAGATCTAGCTCTTCTGTTAGTAACATGTCTACTTTGCCTCCTGTTTCGGACATAGTAAACCAAGAAGAACATAGTTAAGAAAACATTAATCAAGTTTTGCACAATTGGAATATACCTAGAGTATCCCCAAAAGAAATTTATCAGTCAACTTTTTCAGATAAATTTAAAACTGATTATAATGTCAAAACAGTTGAAAGAGTTTATGCAATTAATAAAGAATATGAAAATTGTAGTTTATTATCAACAGAAAGGTCATTACAAAAGTGAATGTAGAGTTAAACAAAAATTAGCTCAGTTAAATATCTCAACTGAAGATACAGAACAATTATCGGAATTAATGAGAATCGATAATGAAAGTAGTAGCAGTTATAATGAAGCTTTAGATGTCCCTGAATCTTCTAGTAACACCGCATCCAACAATGACTCTGATAGTGAAAATGAAGTCACTATATGTACAGAAAATTGTAATAAAAATTGTTGTAAAAGAATTAACGTTCTTACAAAAGATGAAGAAGAAAGCTCTTTATTAGTTGATTTAATCAGTAAAATTACAGATCCTGAATTAAAAACTCAGTATCTAAAACAATTAAAAGATTTATTAACTAAAGATAAAAAAGTCACTGATAAAGTTCTTAGAGCCAAAGAAAAGCCTATTTTTAGTCTAAATAAAACACTTGAAAGATTTAAATCTCCAGTTAAAGAAATTACCCTCCCTGAATTAAATCAAGAAGTTAACAAACTTAAAAAGGAAATTTCTAGTTTAAAATTGGATATTTCTAATTTAAGAAAAGAGATTGATGATAAAAAATCAGATCTTCAAGTTAATGATTCTTCTTCTAGTGATGAAAGTCACGATGAACCAGAATCATCTGGCACAAAAGACCCTGATCTTTTTATTCAAGGTCTATCTCTAAAAAGAATTAAGGATATTACTATTCAAAAATGGTACATCTCTATTAATTTAGTTATTGATAAAACTTTCTCTGTACAACTCCCTGCTCTAGTTGATACTGGTGCAGATTTGAATTGTATTCAAGAAGGTATTATCCCCACTAGGTATTATAAGAAAACCAGTGAAAAACTTAATTCAGCCAACGGTAGTCAAATGGAAATAAAATACAAATTACCTAAAGTTCATATTTGTCAAGACAGCATGTGTTTTAAGACTTCATTCGTCTTAGTTCGCAATCTTACTGACAAAATTATTTTAGGTCTACCATTTATATATTTACTCTATCCATTCACTACTAGTAATAAAGGATTAAGTTGTGAACATTTAGGTAAGAAAATTACATTTAAATTCTTAATTAAACCAAAAGAAAGAGATTTAAAATTTATTCAAGAAGAATCAATTTCTAAATCCTTGAATCTGTTAAACTCTAAAGTTACCCATTTAAATTTCCTTAAAGAAGAGATCAAGTATCAACAAGTTGAAGAACAACTTAAAAGTAACAGAGTTCAAGAAAAAATAAAAGAATTAAAAGATTACCTAATAAACAATTTATGTTCTGATTCTCCCAACGCCTTTTGGCATAGGAAGAAGCGCACAGTTAGGCCACCTTATGCTAAAGAATTTAAAGAACATTTAATTCCCACTAAAGCTAGGCCTATTCAAATGAGTCATGAACAGATGGAGTTATGTAAACAAGAAATTAATGATCTCCTCAGTAAAGGTTTAATTAGACCTAGTAAGTCACCATGGTCTTGTCCAGCCTTCTATGTTAATAATGAAGCTGAAAAAGAGCGAGGTGTCCCTCGGTTAGTCATTAATTATAAGCCATTAAACAAAGTTTTAGAGTGGATTAGGTACCCTTTGCCAAACAAGGATGATCTCCTTGGTAGGTTAAGTGTCTCTACCATTTTTAGTAAATTCGACCTTAAGTCTGGATTTTGGCAAGTTGCTATTCACCCAGAGGATAGGTACAAAACTGCATTCACCACTCCGTTCGGACATTACGAATGGAATGTTCAGTCATTTGGACTTAAAAATGCACCCAGTGAATTTCAGAATATTCTTAACAATATTTTGAATCCTTTCAGTCATTTTATCATTGTTTATATCGATGATATTCTAGTTTTCTCCAAGACTATTGAAGAACATATTAAACATTTGAATTCATTCTTCAAAACGGTTAAAACCAATGGTCTTGTTCTTTCCCCTTCCAAGTGTAGTCTGTTTCTGACTAAGGTCAGGTTTCTCGGTCTAATCCTCTATCATGGACTCACGCGGCCAATTGACAGAGCAATTCAATTCGCCGACCGGTTCCCAGATAAGATTACCGACAAAACTCAGCTACAGAGGTTTCTTGGCTCGCTCAATTATATTGGCCAGTTTTACAAGGACCTCAGGAAGATTTGTAAGCCTCTCTTTCAGCGCTTACAGAGTAATCCACCTCCATGGACTGACATTCATACGTCTGTCGTCCAACAAGTTGAAAAATATGTTAAGGTTTTGCCCTGCCTTGGCATCTCTAATGATTCAGCATTCAAAATAGTTGAAACCGATGCCTCTGATATTGGATTCGGTGGCATACTCAAGCAAAAATTAACTCCTACTTCTGATGAACAAATTGTTCGTTTCCATTCTGGCGCATGGAACCCTACACAGTTAAAATACAGTACTATTAAAAAAGAGATTTTATCTCTAGTTTTATGTATTAAAAAATTTCAGAGAGATTTATTGAATCAAAAATTCCTAGTTAGAATAGATTGTAAGTCAGCAAAATTTATTCTTGAAAAAGACGTTGAAAACGTCGCCTCTAAGCATTCATTCGCTAGATGGCAAGCTATTTTAAGTATTTTTGAGTTTGATATTGAATATATTAAAGGCAGTAACAACTCAGTTCCAGATTTTCTCACTCGTGAATTTATTAACACAGGTACAGTCACAGCAAAATGAGTGTTCGAGGAGGTTCTTCTTCTCGTGGTCATGGCCGCCCTGCCGGTCCAGTTAATCAACCAAAAGTAACTTTTGTTCCTCACCCAGTCACACAAACACATAATTAATTTCAGGTGCTTGGAACAGTTCCCAAGCCCTACTCCTCAGTTCTTGCTAGTCAACCAAAACCATTTGATATCTACGCCAGTCAAACCCCAGCTACCTCATCTAAACCTAGTAATCCAGTGTCTGATTATCATCAGATTTATGATCAGCACTTATTTCATATAGAGTTAGCCATGAAACCCAAGAATGACCCTATTCAACTGGCTGCCGAGTATTTTCCTGCTGGATGGCATTTCCGTCCTCTTGCTCCCTATAAATCTCTTGTGTATTATAGGGATATCCTTATTGAAACAGAGTCAGTATTCATTAAACCAATCTATGCCAACGATGATAAATCAAAACTCCTTTATCATTCGTTGTATATTAAACAAGTTCTCAATCTGTCCGATTGGGGTAGTCATCCTTCTGATCTCAAGTCACTCTCTAATCAGAATAGCTCTTACTGCTATTATGATTACATTGAAGCATGGCACAAAATCATGCTTCATCAAAATGAAGATCATAGTCATTCGTGGTTTTTTCAGTTCGACCACAAATTCAAGAGTCAATTCCCCAAATGGTTCATCCTTTGGTGGACAAGGTATGGTTTATGTCACAGCATTTTCCCCAAACCTCTCCTTGCCCATAGAACATTTTTGTCACCATAGTAATTATCATTCCAAATATGAGGAAATTCCAGTCTTCCTTATATTTTGTAGTAAATACAAAATCCCTTGGATTTTGAAATGGCAATATGTAGTTACAGCCACTTAAGAAGTCACCGTTTTTCATCCTCCGTCGTCCATTGGAATTCGGGCGGCTCAGACTTTCCTTTCCCCCATTTCTCAGGTCTCTCGTCGTTTTTCAATTAAACGGTGGGATAAGTTCGGTGTTGATAGAATAGTTGGCCAAGTTCAGAAAGAATTCCCGCCAACTCCTTTATTAACTCCTCCAGTTACTACTCCGTCAGTTACAGCGGCCCCTGCCGTTGCTTCCTCCAGTTCATCTAGTAAACCTAAGGCAACTGATAAATCCCCGGAAAAATCAGTTGTTCCCCCTAATTCAGATGTTTCTAGTTACTCTCCTTCTGAGTTAAGGTGTCTTGCAGATGCCATTCACTTAAGACTTGATCAGTTACATGAAGAGTCAGAGAAAGCTTCTTCTCAGTCCAGAGGAGATAATTCTAGTCAAGACCTTGATGATGAAGATGATTGTGACCCATATGGCACAATTGCTCTTCAGGATGCTCAAGATCCATTTGCTTGAGCCCTGTTTTAATCAATCAAGTGTGGATGTGACATTTTCCAAGCCTCAGTCACCTGCTCAGTCAGCCAGCACCTGCTCCGGCAGCCTCAGTCACCTGCTCAGTCAGCCAGCACCTGCTCCGGCAGCCTCAGTCACCTGCCCCGGCAGCATAGTCAGCAGCATCTTCGGCTATTCCACCGAAAGCAGCAATCAGTCAGACATCAGGCCCCACGGCCGCATTAGTCAAAAGCAAACGTCTACTTTTCACCGAAAGCAGATTCTTTTTACTTTTACTTTAGTAAAATGTCTTTACCTGTACTTTTACTTTAGTGAAATGTTTCTTACTTACCCCAGTTATTGTAATAGTAAACATTGTAACAGTTCGTTTCCTTATTCTATAAAAGAAACTCGAATTCATTTGGTTAGACAGACTTCGAAAGACTCAGAGCTCCTTCTCTGATGAATCTTTAGACTCAACCGCTGTTTAGCCTACTTAACCCCACTCATCTAATGTTCTTATTCTAGTAAATTGTAAGTCAATTGTAATCTTCTGTATTTGTAAATATTCAAGTAATCATAAATAAAACTGTTTTTATTTAGTATTTTAATTGTGTATGCGCACTTTCTGTTCTCTTCTTTTATCGCCTCCTTCCGCCTCCTTATGGGGATGGTCACTCGTCGGAGAAGACGATGAACAGCACCACCGGCACCGAAGGAGACGGACCAGTCAATGAAGAAGACGCCAGAGGCATCTTCAGTCACCGACAGGTGATGGCCTACGCCATCATCTCTTTTACTTTAATCATTGTAAAAGTAAAAGTAAAAGAAAATAACTTTTGCTTTTACTTAAGTTAAATGTTTTTAACTTAGTTAAATGTTTCTTACATTTACCAATGTAAAAGTAAATGTAAAATGTTTCTTACGTTTTACTTTTACTTAAGTAAATTACTTTTACTTCAGTTAATGTAATAGTGAATCCTGCGTGATTCAATAGTAATTTACTTTTATGTTTTTCTATTTAAAGAAACTCAAGTGTTAGAGTTTCTTAGGTTTTGAATAAACCTCATCAGAGCTTCTCTCTCTAGAGAACGCTCTTCAGAGGTCCTCTCCCTTCTCTCTAGAGTTAGCCGGAGACGAAGTTTTCAGCTTCGATCTTCTTAGTCAGAAGATGAAGACGAAGTCCTTCAATACTTCGTTCTTCCCTCTCAAACATTTAGTCTAGGATATACTGAATTAAACCAAAAGAAAGAGATTTAAAATTTATTCAAGAAGAATCAATTTCTAAATCCTTGAATCTGTTAAACTCTAAAGTTACCCATTTAAATTTCCTTAAAGAAGAGATCAAGTATCAACAAGTTGAAGAACAACTTAAAAGTAACAGAGTTCAAGAAAAAATAAAAGAATTAAAAGATTACCTAATAAACAATTTATGTTCTGATTCTCTCAACGCCTTTTGGCATAGGAAGAAGCACACAGTTAGGCTACCTTATGCTAAAGAATTTAAAGAACATTTAATTCCCACTAAAGCTAGGCCTATTCAATTAAGTCATGAACAGATGGAGTTATGTAAACAAGAAATTAATGATCTCCTCAGTAAAGGTTTAATTAGACCTAGTAAGTCACCATGGTCTTGTCCAGCCTTCTATGTTAATAATGAAGCTGAAAAAGAGCGAGGTGTCCCTCGGTTTGGCCATTCACTGCTCCCACCCTGGAGACTTACAAACATGCACTAATCGGGACTTAAGGCGATCTTGGGTGTTTTACAGCGAAGGTCGGGACTTGTAAAAGCAGAGCAAGAAAAACTGAATGTTTGAAAAAACATTTAAGTCCACGAATCAAACTGTTTATAATCGAAGACCACCGATAGCATCAAGAACCAACCGTGTGGCTCTGATACCATATAACAGTGATGATGAAGTTTTTAAAAGAAAACTTAGACAGAAAAGAAAAGATTAAGAAGATGACCAGTTAATCGGTAAACGTAATCTCTTTCTTTTATTTATAAACATTTAGGAAGGGATTACAGTATATCCTAGACTAAATGTTTGAGAGGGAAGAACGAAGTATTGAAGGACTTCGTCTTCATCTTCTGACTAAGAAGATCGAAGCCGAAAGCTTCGTCTCCGGCTAACTCTAGAGAGAAGGAAGAGGACCTCTGAAGAGCGTTCTCTAGAGAGAGAAGCTCTGATGAGGTTTATTCAAAACCTAAGAAACTCTAACACTTGAGTTTCTTTAAATAGAAAAATAGAAAAATAAATTACTATTGAATCACGCAGGATTCACTATTACATTAACTGAAATAAAAGTAATTTACTTAAGTAAAAGTAAAACGTTAGAAATATTTTACATTTACTTTTACATTGGTAATTAATTATATATATATATATATATATATATATATATATATATATATATATATATATATATATATATAACATATATGATTTTGAAACGTGGGGGAGTATTATTATGGCTTAGTTGAAAAAGTGGGGGTGGGGGGGAGTTCAATTATTATTAGTATATATAATATATATATTATTTTATTTAAAAGATTTTGCTTTAAATATGGACCGTCAAATTAAAGTAAATCAATCTGGACCGTTCATGAGTTAGTTATATGCAGCCCATTTTTCTATAAATAGAATCTCATTCCTTCATTATTTTCTTACGAATTCACTGAAACTCTAGAGAGATAAACTATAGAGGGAAAGAAGAAAGTATTCTGCTACTTCACTACTTATATATCCAGTACTCTTCTTCTTAAGGTAGGGAATATTATTTGTTGTACTCGTAGGGAATATTATTTGTTGTACTCGTAAGGGGTGTTATTCTTTCGTATTCATGAAGAGAACTGTTGTTATTCCATTTCTTATTATTATGTTGGAATAACCTGTATACACGGTCTACCCTATACTTGGTGACATTCTTCTATTATTCCGTCTTTATTATTCTGTTGGAATATCTTGTCTGTGTGTTTTACTCCTGACCTAGTTCCGTCTTTATTATTATTCTGTTGGAATATCCTGTCTGTGCGTTTTATGCCGGACCTGATTCCGTCCTTATTAGTATTCTGTTGGAATAACATGTCTATGCGAAGTACCGCATACAAGGTGATTTCTGTTGTTATTCCATTCTTTATTATTCTATTGGAACATCATGTTAGTGCGAATTTCACCTGACCTGGTTCCGTTATTTAGTATTCTGTTGGAATAACCTGTCTATGCGAAATACTACATGCATGGTAATTTCTTTTGTTATTCCATTCTTTATATTACTCAGTTGGTTAAAGTTTTGACTACTATACTCCATGAAATTAGTGGAATATCTTTGATATTTGCGCTTCATCCAGTATCTTTTCATGAAAATATTCTTCTGAGCATTCTTAAATTTTACTCTACAAAGCAGTATCATGTTGACACTTTGGACATTATTAGTTCCTGGATAAATTAATTCTTGAACTTGTTTTATTGAATTCTTATATCATTGTCATCATCCTCATATTTATATTTTTTGAAAGTCATATGTGGCCTGTAGTGCATAGATGGACTTGGTATGATTATGACCATGGATTATTCGGTGTAATCATGACCGTAATGTTACAAATGATGTGGTAAAAGTCCTCATTGGCCCGTAGTTCATTGATGGACAGTTTTTGGCATGATCATGACCATTAAGGAATACACAAATATTCTTGGCCCGTAGTGCATGGATAATTGTGGTCGTGATACTAAAGAATATCATTGGCCGTAGTGCAGGGGTGATTCGATGATGTGGAATATTTATTAAATTGAGTCTCAGCGATAACAGTGATGAAAAACCTTTTAAATCATTAAAGATAGAAGATTTTATTTTCTACTTGACTCTTTTAATGGATTGCTTGTTCCGCTACAGTTAAACTTGATGTCTATTATATTTTATCAGTTTAACATTGTTGGAGACTAATGATAATTTATTCTGCATTATCTTAGTCATAATATTTCTTACTGGGCTAGTTGAGCTCACCATCTCTTTCATTGTTCTCTTCAGGAAATGAGAATATAGCTAGGATGAGTCGGAGAACGGAGTGATGGTCCAGAGGATAGCATTAGTAGTCCTCACTATCCTGTGAAATAGTGTGATAATAATTGTAATGAGGACTCCTTTTGAGTTTGTATAATCTCTAGTAGACAATATTTGTATTCAAACTCACAGTTTATGTTTTGTCGTATTGTACACGACAGTTGTATTAGTAAGTTGTATTTGAAATTTGTACCATGTATCTGGCGACCCAAGATGGGTGATGTATACCTAATTTTGGGGGCGTCATAGTTGGTATCAAAGCTTAGGGATATGATCCCTAGCTATGATGTGAGACTAGAACTAGGAGGGGAGAGACGGGGAATTCCTTCGCTAGTATAACCTACCTAAGTTTAATTGGTATTTAATTGGTCGGTCAAAGTATATGGATAATATGTTATATGTTAATGGACCTTTGTTTTGTGGCAGTATCTAAAAATGACATCCGAGAATGTTGAAAATAGCAATGGAGCACAAGAGACTGCTGAGTCTCCACATATCAATAATCAGGAGAATGTGCATTAGGAAGGCGACAATCCTCATGCAAACAACAACACTGACCAAACGAGGAATGATGGACTGTTCAGAGGCTTTATGCAATTCATGCAACATCAGGCGAGAGCAACTCCTGTCCAAAATGTATGTGGAAACACTGGAAACTCTCAGACGATCACTGCTAAACAGTTCAAAGAGCTGGGACCACCGGAGTTTATAGGAGAGCCAAAACCACTTATGGCGGAAGCATGGATAAAGCAGATCACCAAAATATTTGATTATATTATGTGATTATGTATACACCCCTTACCACCACCCCACACCACCCCCCACTCACACCCAAAAAAATTATATGAAAAATTATATGAAAAAGTATAGTAAAAAAAAATTAATATAATTATAAAAAAATCTAGAGAAATATGTGTTAATTTTTTAATATAAATTGAATTTAAGTTAAATTTGAACATTTGAGGGTATTTAGGTCGCTTTCTAATTATTTATTTTATTCTTAGATGTATTCATAACATCAACCAAATATGTACATGGAATATTAAAAAATCATTCCATTATCTTCCTTATTCCATTCCCTCATCTATTCCATTCCCTACTATATTCTATTCCTTCAATCCAAACGTAGCATTAATCTTTTATAATACTTAGATGCAATGTATGTTGCTAACATAGCTGATGATATAGACTGATTTGCTGGAGTTTTAGGTCATGCAAGTCAATAGTTGGTGAACAACTAAAGGTCTTGGCAAGATTTACAAGTTAACACATAAAAAAATGAAAAAGGGTATTATAGTCATTTGCATTATCATTTTAATGGCATACTAGACTTTTATCCAAACCCTTAGGGTTTAACCCTAAGGTTCTAACCCTTAGGCTTTACAACTTCAATTTTCTAGAATTTTCTAATTAGGGTTTTAAAATAGAAATTTAAGATTTTAAAAATATAATTAAGGTTTTAAATCAAAATAAATATTTCTAAAGTATAATTAGGGTTTCTTAATTATATTAACATTTACTAATCACTTTAGGCATGCTAATTAGGATTATTATTTTCTAATAAAAAAATTTAAATAATAATTAGGGTTTTCCCAAACTAGGCATTAGGGTTTATAACCCAAGAATTAGGGTTTTCTAAATAGTTAATTAGGGTTATCCCTAATTATATTTATAATCATAATTACTTAAATCATTAAATTTAGCCTTTGAATTCTCAAATTAGGGTTTCAGATTCTCGGATACTAAAATTAGAGTTTCCAGAACCGGTTTCTAGGGTTTTTTATAAATCGTAAGAATTTTCTAACTGAACGTGGACATTCTTAATATAATATTAGGGTTTGCCACTGATATAGCTTATCTGGTCGACCCTTGACCTTTAACCACATATTGTACACATATAATACCATATACACAGAACATATTCACGTATACCCTTAATCCCGAATAATTCACCACATAAATTTTAAATTCACATAATTCCTTCTCGGAAATCTCAAATCCATTCACTTATTTTCTGACTAGGTTTATTATTTAATCCGTAATTCAATATTTTAAGATTTTAAAAATATCCAAATTATCGTGTTGTCACAGAAATATATAACTATTTCAGAATTTATATAAACAATAATTATAACCATGTTGATCAGTTTACCTTTGCACTTAAGCTAAAGATATTCAATTATAAATTTAATGGTCATGATCATACCAGTCAACAATTCATCTTTACACTACTGGCCAAAGAGAACCCATAGTCACGATCATACCAATATTTTACCAATCTTTACACTTAAAGTCAAAGAGAAATTTCATCAACGAGATTATAAAAATGTTATATATGATAATAAAAACAATATGATCAACACATATATTTAATTTTAAGAGTAAGATTTATAAATCAACAATAATTTGGTCAGAAAAAGAAACCAATTTTGTCGTGAATAGTAACCCGTGAATAATAACTCGTGAATAGTAACTCGTATTCATAAATTGCACCATATACGTAAATAGTGTTGTATACATGAATAGTGTTGTATACGTAAATAGTAACCCCGACACAAAAAGATAAGAATTTATAATAAAAATCATATTTTGTAAATAGTACCATATTCGTGAATAGTGCCGTATATGTGAATAGTGTCGTATACGTGAATAGTAACCTCGACATGAAAAGTGCCCTAAATACCCGTGTGAATAATATTCGAGTGAATAGTAACTGGGTAAATAGTAACCCGTAAATAGTAACTCATGAATATTAACTCGTGAATAGTATTCCGGCATGAAAAGGTATTGATAATTATCAAGAAAGCTCAAAATAATATTTCCATGAAAAGATACTGGATGAAGCGCAAATATCAAGGATATTCTATTAATTTCACGAAGTATAGAAGCAATACTTCAACAAAATGAGTGTAGGAGTACGAAACGAAATAATATTACTTACATACTACAGAGTACGGAAGAAAATATTATTTCATATGAATATTGAATGAAGATAATATACAAACGAATACAAAAAAAATATATCTTCTGAATATAAAATAAATAATACCCCTTACCTAAGAAGAAGACTGAATACTAGAATAGTGAAGTAGCAGACTTCTCTTCATCTTTCTTTCTATAGTTTCTCTCTCTATAGCTTCTCTCTCTATAATTGCTCTTGTGAGTCTTAGTGAATTGGTGAGAATGAAAGAAAAATGAGCTTCTATTTATAGGAAAATATAGTTTCGATAATTGCACGTTTTGGGGCTCGAAATATTAAAGTATAATACCTTCATCTTTTCCTCTATTTTTAATTTAGTCCTACAAGTATTATCAAACTTGCACCACCTCCCTTAATAGTACATCATGTGAATCAATAGTTCAGTCATGTGAATCAATAGTTCTATACATGTGAAAAAAATAGTTACAGTATAGTACATTCATCTATACCTCTATTTTTAATTTAGTCATGCAAGTATTTTCAATCTTGCACCACCTCCCCTAATAGTACATGCATGTGAATCAATAGCACATACATGTGAACAAATAGTTATAAGCATGTGAATTAGTAACTCACAATATATATTTAGCAACCAGATTATTCCCAGGAAAGATGGGGCTTTTCGATAAGGATTTCTCCCTATTGGCGCGCAATTAGGTGACCAAACCTCTCCTCGACAGAACTTTCTAGACATCGTCAATATTGCAAATAATAATATGAATAATTTTGTCATCTCAATTATTGATTTAATAATATAACATATTATGTAGATGATATTGTGACAATAATTGAATCAATAATATGAGAGATATTATGCAGCAATTACTGTAGCAATAATTGAGTATAACTGAGTGACTTCTCACGTAACCATCAATAACCAATACCGTGTGTTACTATGCAACCACGCGTAGTACTGTACTTTTACCACCGGGTAGTTCATCAGTTTAACGATAAAAACTTTCGCCGTTATTTTTATAAAAAGATAATTCTTCTGTTGGAGTAGTTTTTGCGCAATGTATACATTTTTTTAGAATACAGTTGGTGTATTATTACTGTATACATTTTTTAGTATACAGTTGGTGTTGTTTTTGCGCAATGTTGAATAAAAAAAATAATAATATTTATTACTACCTCTATATTATAAATAGATTTTTCTTTTTTTGAGTAACAATATTTGTCATTTTTAATGTAAATAATTATGCTTAAGTGTGACTTATGTTTAGTTTAATATATATGAGAAAAATAATTAATGTAATGTTTAATACTTTTTTATATGAATAATAATATTTGTTATGTAATAATTTGTTTTAAGTAAATTTTAATATTTGAAAAAAATAATTATAATTTTATTGCGTTAATTTGTACTTTTTATGGGTATTAAAATTTTATTTTTTAATAACAAAAAAATATATTTGAATATATATCACGTAAATTTTAATCTTTGAGAAATTATGTTAGTTCTCAGAGGCACAATAGTTATCTAGAAGGGAGGTTGAATAAATATTTTAAATTCTTTTCGAAATACTTGTTAGTTTTGATAATGACTTAAACATAGCGGAATTGTGATTTGTTTATTTTCTCTTTAAGATATAACGAGTTAATGGAAGTTTAAACAGTTATAGCAGTTATATCTAGACTATAAGAGACACAATATTTTTAAGAAGTTCAGAGCACTTAAAGCTCCTAGTCCACTCTTCTACTCATCAAGAAGGAAATCCACTAAGGATATCTTTACACTTTCTAAATCTCACAGATTCCTTTAAGACCAACAGTCTTGGAACTTCTTAGTTCACTTTTGAATTCTTCAAGTCCAGCAGACTTGGCACTTCTCAGTTCACTTAGAACTCTTCAAGTCCTTCTGACTTAGAAATTCTTACTTCACTTGATAATAGTTGAGTTCTTGAATGATGCTACTCAGTTGCTGTTAAGCTTATGTTCGAAAGAACTGAGTAGCTGAGCAAGCTTTCTTTTTCATATCGTAGAGTAGAGCGTTGAGTGTTCTTCAGCATTTTTGTTCAGTATTTGCTTTATCTTTTCATCTGCTTATGTTTTGTATATATGATGCCTTTGAAATGTATCCATTGAAGACATCTGTTGAAGCATTAAATGTGTTTGACATTTCTGAGCTTTGATGGAGATTTTTTGCACAACTTCTGATTTAGAGTCTAGCCCACTGACACAACAGACTGTTGTCTCACCTAACACCTGAAAAGGTGTTTTCTACTGACCCATAGTCCTTTCCTTAGCTTCTTCAATATGTTTCTTTGTTATATACTAAGGATGACTGTTGTGTCATTGAGGCTCCCGAGTACTTCAATGTTTATATCCCATTCCATATTTGTTGTGATTTATTCTTTGAACAAATGGACAAGGCTCGATGCTACAAACAGATGAAGCTCTATGATTCTGATCGTGGTGTCTTGCCACCTTGGTACTTGATTCAATACTAGCAAACGAGAACACTACAATTTCTCTTAAGGACTGGCACACTACGATCTTCACTTGCTTGATTTACAGACTCTACGCTTACGAGAGCATACTACGATCTCTGAGTTGGCCCGGCAAAACGTTTGGACCACTCTACGATTCTGCCTTGGCTCCTACAAACTCTTGATCAACTCGATAGACTACGATTCTGTTGAAGCCTATCTATTACATCTCAAGATATAGATCAACCTAACAACTTTGATCTTTTCATCTATACATTCATTTACAGAATGACGAACATTAAAAGCTCAGATCAACCTAACAGATTTGATCTACCACTAAGTCCTTGTACATATATCCCTTAAAGGACTTTTACATATAATCATGAATATTTACTTTCAACATCAAATTCAAATATGCAATCTCCCAACAATCTCCCCCTATTTGATGTTGACATAACCAAGGAGATTTGTGTCATGATTATCAATTTCTAGATGCAGTTTCTATAAAGTAAATATGACTTAGTGTTTCAGTGAGAAACTGAAATTTCTAGAGAATAAGCATGAATTTAATGATGTTTGTAATGGCAGATATTACAATTAAGCTTAGTTACATAATTGGAATTGAGTTCAACTTATCTATATTTCTTTTGCCTTTTGTTCCTTGGAGGATTGGCATATTCTTGGGCTCTCCTTCTCCTGCTGACTTCGTTTCTCCAAGTTATATCTTCCACCTCACTTTGACTTAGCGGTTCCCTATTCTCGTGTCTGTTCATGAACATAGGATCTCCAATAGGCAAGTATATATGTTTAGTGGTTTCACCTTGTGAGCTGAGCTCTTGAGTTCTTAGCGGTTGAGCCATGAGAATTTGCTGCTATTAAAGTCGTGGAGTCTGATGGCGAGACTTTCTTGCAGGAGGGCTCCTTGAGTTCTTCAGATAGTCGAGTCATGCCTTGTACAAGTTCGTTGAGCTGATTCTTGGAGTGAGCAATGTCTTCACGGTTTTCTTGAATCAGAGAATCAGTTCGAGCTTCTCTCTTTTGTAAAATGTTCAAGACAGTTTCTGTTTGTTGCATTTGGCCCATGGAGATAGCTTGGAATTCTTTCATTGAAGTTTGTAGACTCGCTAGACTTTCCATCATTAGATTATTCTGGGATTCCTGAGTATTCTACAAAACAAGAACAGCTTCCCTGTGTTTCTTGGAAGCCTGAAAGTGGATTTGATCTCTTTCATTGATACTCTTAAGCATTTCTTTTAGGATCTCCCTAAGCTTCTTTGTAAGCTTAGTACTTAGGGTTCTTGGGAGAGTGTTGGCAGCATCGATCAAATGAGTCAGCCTTAGGTGAACAAGGTCTGAGTCTTCAAGATCGTCTTGTATGTCCTTGGTCACCTTCTTAGTGCATCAGATAACTCCGTTTTGGTAAGAAGATCTGATATGAGCTCAAGAAGTTGCTGATTATTTGGAGAGACTTTTGTGTGTTGATCTTGCATATTATAGAGAGCGAGATCAAAATTGAAATACTCATTTGTGGATGAGGAAAGGATATCTGATGGAGGAGCAAATGTGTGAGGTTGAGCTTAATGAGGAGGTGACTTTACGAATTGAGCATGTGACTCTACGATTAGATTTGGATCAGTAATCGTAGAGTGAGAGATGATAGAAGATTGGATCAATATAAAGTTGGGCACATTTGATTCATCAGTTACAGAATGTTGGGATTCTGTAACAGGAAATTGATTGAGTGGATGAAGTATCACTTCCAACCAATCTTGGTAATTCATAGAATTTGTTGAAAAATAATGGTGGACAGTGATTAAACCTGAAAGAGATGGGAATAGTTTGAACCTCATGCCCATTTTCGGAAGAGGGGCCATTTGTGATCAGCTTTCAGGCAAAGTTGAGGTTTGTTGGGTAAAATCAATATGCGCAAAACACGCAAGTGTACGTGGTCAACAAGTAATATAGTAGTGAATAAAGTATCGTTCCCACGAGGACAAATTATCAAGAATTTTAACTTCATAATTATCAATTTTCTATTAATCCTAATTCTATTAAACTATTCAATTCAACGATTTTAAAACTATAAAAACTAAATTAATAAATAAGTAAACTATCACAAAAACAACCGCTAATATCAAAATCCGAACTTTCAAACAATTAATAGAGAATTAGACTTATGATTTCACCTTGAGCTTCACTCTGATTTGCAAACTTTTATTCCAACTCAATTTAATATCCCAGTTTATTAATCAAGAACACGAAATACTAGCCACCTCTCGATGCATTAATACCATATTAACTTAAATCCACAATTAAGATAGAAACAAGTTAAACACCTAAATCAACCAACTCACTATATCTCTATGTGAACTGCAATTAAAGAAGGTTTAAGCTCAAGTTCTCTATCCGACTACATGTGATGTCAAGCATATCTCTACCTTAACAATAATCAAAAATCTGCTATTAACAAAATTCATGACACATGCTATATTAACTAGGTCTAGATTTGAAACTCCTCTCTCGATTCCATTCAAATCCACAAGGAATTGTTGATCAGGCAATTCATAAGTTCACACTCGAATTAATATAGATAAACTAAAAATATATTATTGAATTGGAAATCAAAGCTATAGAATAATTGTTTCACCCAAGGATCCATCCCAAGTCTAATAAGCGAATTAGTTCATAACGAATGAATTAAACACTTAATAATCTACTGAAATCATCCTTTCAATTCCAAATAAACATCTAAAGAGAAGAAGAATAATGAAAACCCCTTCACGTAGCCTAGATTTGCAACCGTCACGATACTCTCTGAAAATTACTCCTTCAAAGCTAACACTTGAATCCTGGAATTTTCCTTGTATTATCCTCCTTGTGTTGTGTGATTTGTTGTTTTCTAAGTAATATTCAGCTCTCCTTTTTCTATGTAATTTTCCTTGTATTATCCTCCAAAGCTCGCACTTGAATCCTGGAATTTTCCTTATGTTGGCTTCTACTAAAGATTTTTTCTACTTTCATGAGTTTTTCCACTTTTGCTCCAGAACTCCGTCATTCTTCACCACTTGCATCCATGACCACCCTACATATAAAATAACACGAAACGAGTGAAACCGAACACAAAACACGAAGATAACTATGAATTTAAACTTGAAATGAATATCGATTCGTATATATAAAATCCACTTATCAAGGTTGCCTGGGAACCCATGAGCTAGCACCGAGATTGCTGGATAGGCTTTGAAGGTCCGGAACACGTGGTCCCAGGAGTTGAGAATTTGAGCTCTGTGGAAGGGCATCATAGGTAGATAAGAGAAAATTTGATTGTAGTTGGCTCTCCTATAACTATCACAGCCCACAACTATAATCTCAACTTCATCATCCTCTTCTTCTTCTCTGTCTTCATGTGAATTTTTCACTACATCAATTATCTCCACTTAACTTCTTTGCTCTTCTTCTCTCTCATCCTCCATAGCTTCAATCCCTTCCATTTCTATATTTTCTGAAGCTAGAGTCTCTTGAGGGACTGAGGGAGATTTATGACAATCTCTTGGAAATTCCTCCTCAGCTGCAGCCTCTTCTGACATAGGGACTTCATGAGGCTCCCCCTCAACTCGATCATCCATCTGAATTTCAAGCAGCTCCCCCTCAAGTTGAAGAATTTTCTAGTGTAAGAGCTTCAGAAAGCTCCCCCTCAACTTGATCTGTATTCTCCTTACTGGCTTTCGGTAGCTCATTCTCAGCTTTAGGTAGCTCTTTCTTAGCTTCGAGTAGCCCTTTCTCAGAATTTATCCTTTTATCTTCTTCGTTTAGCACTCCTTCATTGACAAGAATGTACTTCTTGACTAGCTTTCTCTTTGGCTTCCTAAGCTGAGCCACAGTTTCAATACCTTCTTCAGCTTTCTCTCTGAAGGAATTATCAGGCTGAGAAGCTGGTGCAGCATCTTTCTAGTGTGGGGTCAATTCTGGACTCTACGATCTATAGAGACTCTACGATCAAAGAGGAAGACTTCTTTGGTTTGTTGCTGCGTTTTCCCTTCTTAAGCAGCTAAGAGATGGTAGCTATGTCTTCATCTTCCTTAGACTATTGTTCTTTCCTCTTCAAATTCCTCAGAGTTTCAGTGCCTGAACTCTCTTGAGGTGCATCAGTAGTTGACCCTTGAGGCTTCTCTGTCATTTGATCCTTCATTTTTCTCGTACCCTTACTTTTTCTGATCAAAGCAATGGGTTCCTCATTGTTGATTTCTTCTTCTTCTTTAGTTTCCTTCAAAACTGACATATTTCCTGGTATCCCAGACTCCTTCACTTCACCAGTTCTTCAACTGGATTCAAACATCATCCTAACATTTTATGCTGAATTTCTTTTCCATTTCTCAAATAGCTCAGTCATCCTTCTGTTGGGATTGATGGATTCTCCTTCATTATCCCCAATCTTATCACCCAGTGCTGATTGTAGGATGATGCTTATAAACCGTCTGTAAAGCATCTTTCCAGAGGTCATTGATTTCTTTGAACTAAGTATCCATTTCCCAATCAAGTCGATAAGTAAGGCCCCATAGTTGAGCTGAATCCCAAAATAGATTGTTGTCATGAGCTTAAGTTTCACTTCGTTCACAGAGTCATGGACAAAGCTCTTGCAGCATATGCATTTCCTAACAATGTCAGCCAAAAACTAATACCTTTGAGGAAATTCTTTCTTTTTGTACCCTTTGACAGTTAAATACTTCTTATGATGCATCTTCTTCTGTCCTTCCTGAAAATCGATCCCCTCCATAAATGGAAATCCTTTCGATTTGAAACCTAGGGCTAGGTTTATATCTTCAGCTTTGAGTTTAATTTCTACGCCCTTGACCCTTGTGGTGATAACATCGTTCTCAAACGCTCCATTTCTGTAGAACTCTTTTACTAGCTTAGGGTAGATCCATGTGCTGGTACCCAGAGCTTCTTCAAGACCAACTTTCTTTAACAGTGACAGAATCTTGTGAAATTGAGGGCCAGCTGTCTTGAACTCGTCAAAGCAGAGTCTGTAACCAGTGATAACATTTGAAGCCGCCATTGATTTCTTTGCACTGAGGTTGGTTGAGCTTTTCGGAAAGCTAGGGTTTCTGCTTGTAGAGAGAGAGAAAGAAGAATAAGATTTTTAAACTTCTGAGATGAATTTTCAAAGAGATATTTTCAAATTGTACTTATAGCTTCCCTCCTCTCTATCTGCTTAATGGGGCATGTGTCACTTTTTGCTCGGCTCCACGATTTTAACTGATGTGGAATATACTGATTTCCCTTAACTCCTCCTGAGCTAATGTATCTTTTTGGAAGACTACGACCGTCGAGGTAGCACTACGGTCGTTGAGGTAGTCTTTACGATCGTTGAGTTTGTACTGTGGTCGTTGAGTCCACTGTTGAGTCTGCTCTACGAATGTTGTCTGCCTAGGTCCTTGTGATGAATTCTGGCTTAGCATTCCTTCTGAATCAAGGTAGCTCAGGAAGGGTCAATCTCTTAGAAGGATCTAAGGATTAGGATTGTCCCTGAGGCGCTTGACAGAGAGATTGTTTGAATTTGTTGGAGATGTTGTCATCACAGAATGCTTCTTTGTCATGTTGAGGAGGCTCTACGATCATAGTCCTTCATGTCAAGGTAGCTCTATGATTGTGGACTTTCTTTAGTTATCTCTATGATTTTGAACTTGTCCATTATATCTGCATGGTTAGTATAAACTAGAGCATAGATTTTATGGTTGTAGATTTAGCATGCCTAACTCACTTATTAATTTATTAAATCTGGATTCATCTAGAGGCTTTGTAAAGACATCGGCAAGTTGATTTTCAGTAGGGATGTATTGTAAAGATATGGTTCCATTTTGAACATGATCCCTGATAAAATGATTTCTTATTTCTATATGATTAGTCCTAGAGTGCATGACAGGATTGTGTGTTATTGCTATGGCACTTGTGTTATCACAATGAACAGGTATAGATTTGAAATCAAACCCTTAATCTGCTAGCTGATTTTTCATCCATAAGATTTGAGCACAACAGCTGCCAGCAGCAATGTATTCAGCTTCTGTTGTTGAAGTAGATATTGAGTTTTGCTTCTTGCTAAACCAGAACACAAGTCTGTTTCCTAGCAACTGACAGGTGCCATTGGTACTTTTTCTTTCTATTTTGCAACCTGCAAAATCAGCATCTGTATATCCTGTTAGTTCAAAGGATGACTCCTTGGGATACCAAAGTCCCAAGTAAGGTGTGCCTTTGAGATATCTGAAAATCCTTTTTACAGCAGTTAAGTGTGATTCCTTAGTATTAGCTTAAAATCTAGAATTTATGCATGTTGCAAACATTCTGTCTGGTCTACTGGCAGTTAGATATAAAAGAGAGCCTATCATACCTCTATATTGAGTTTTATCAATACTTTTACCTTTTTCATCTTTGTCATGCTTGGTTGCTAGAGCTATTGGGATTTTCATGGGAGAGGTTGATTCCATGCCATACTTTTTAAGTAAGTCTTTAATTTACTTGGATTGGTTTATGAAGACTCCTTCATCAGTTTGCTTTACTTGCAATCCAAGAAAGAAGTTCAGCTCACCCGTCATGCTCATTTCAAACTTGCTCTACATAAGCTTGGCAAATCTCTTACATAATTTTTCATCAGTAGAGCCAAAAATAATGTCATCAACATATATTTGAACTAATAAGACTTTATCTTTATGCTTTCTAAGAAATAATGTGGTATCTACTCTACCTCTAGTGAATCCATTTTTAATAAGAAAGTTAGTTAGTGTTTCATATCATGCTCTAGGTGCTTGTTTAAGACCATATAAGGCTTTGTCTAATCTATGGACATAATTAGATAGAGTTGGATTGATGAAACCTGGAGGTTGTTTCACATATACTTCTTCCTGAAGTTCACCATTCAGGAATGCACTTTTGACGTCCATTTGAAATACTTTGAATTTCATGTGAGCAACAAAGACACGGAATATTCTGATGGCTTCTAGTCTGGCAAAAGGTGCAAAGGTCTCGTCGTAGTCAATGCCTTCTTCTTAAGAGTACCCTTTGGCCACTAGTCTTGCCTTATTCCTTGTTATTACTCCATCTTCATCCATCTTATTTCTGAAGACTCACTTGGTGCCCATGACTGGATGGTTTCTTGGTCTTGGAACTAATCTCCATACTTTGCTTCTTTCAAATTGATTTAGTTCTTCTTGTATGACTTCTATCCAACTGGAGTCTCCCATAGCATCTTCTATCTTCCTGGGTTCCATTTGTGATAGAAAGCTTAGATAGAAACACTCATTCTGGGTGGCAGCTCTTGTCTTGACTCTTGCATTTGGATCTCCTATGATTAAGTCTTGAGTGTGATCTTTTGCCCATATGTTTCCTGTTGGAACATTTGTCCTGATTCCTTCTTGTCTGAGACCTTCAAGATCAATTTCTGCTTCTTGATGTGGAGGTTGGTTGTCTTGCGTAATTCTCTCTACGATCTCCTCTTCTTGCTAGACGATTTCATTTTCTTGATCTACAATCGTGGTGTTGAGCTCGACGACCTTGTTCGTAGTGTCTGAATTGTCGTTCGAAGTGTCTTGAGACACTGTTTTGTCCAAGTCTGTTTCGTCGAAGATGATGTGAATCGAGACTTCAACACTCAACATCTTCTTGTTGAACACCCTGTAAGCCTTGTTGTCCATATCCGAGAAATATTCCATCGTCTGACTTGGGTTGGAATTTTGTCAGATACTGTTTCCCATTTTTAAGAATGTAACATGCACAACTGAATACATGAAAGTAGTTGACACTTGACTTTCTTCCTTTCCACAGTTCGTAGGGAGTCTTCTTTATCGTAGAGTGTATGAGCGATCTATTCTGAGTGTAGCATGCAATGTTGATAGCTTCTACCCAGAAGTATTCAGGCAGATGAGTTGCTGCTAGTAGAGTTCTTCCAGCCTCTATCAACGTTCTATTCTTTCTCTCAGCTACTCCGTTTTGTTAAGGAGTTCGTGGAGCTGAGAAGTTGTGGCTGATGCCATTGTTTGTACAGAACTGGTCCATCTCATAGAATTCGAATTATCTGCCATGATCACTCCTTATAGCCTTGATTTTCTCCCCTTTCTCATTCATCACCAGTCAGAACATTTTTATTAGTTGGGAGCTCATTTCATCTTTTGAGTTTAGAAAGAACACCCGTGTGAATCTGGGGTAGTCATCCACTACGAACAGAGAGTATCTCTTCCCTCCAAGGCTTGTTGTTGGAATTGGCCCAAATAGATCCATGTGAAGCAGCTGCTGAGGCTTGTAAATTGAGTTGACAGTTTTGCTCTTGAATGAGCTTCTAGTCTGTTTTCCAAGCTGAGAGGCATTGAATGGCCTTTTTTTGACAAAGCTGAACTTGGGTAAGCCTACTACTAGATCTTTGGAGGCCAGTTTTGACATGCTTTTAAAGTTGAGATGAGACAGTCTTCTATGCCATAACCAGCTCATTTCTTTATATGTTTTAGCCATAAAGCATATTGTCTCGTCCAAGCTCAGTTGACCAAGATCAACAGTGTAGACGTTTCCTTCTCTTGGTCCAGTCAGCTTTATAGAGGATTTCTTCAGGTCTCTAACTTGACATTGATTGTTGAGGAAGGTGACTTGATGCCCCTTGTCACAGAGTTGGCTTATGCTCAGAAGATCGTGTTATAAACCTTCCACATAGGCTACTTTATTGAAGGACACTGCACCATTTCCAGCTGAGCCATATTCTCTTGTCTTTCCAGAGCCATTATCTCCGAAGATGACTCAATGACCCTCATTCTCTAATTAGTTAGACAGAAGAGCTTTGTTCCCGGTCATGTGCCTTGAGCATCCACTGTCCAAATACAAGGTTATGATCGTGGAGCTCTGTTCCTGTGGTAAGATTAAACTCTCATTTTGGTACCCATACTTGTATTTTAGTCCTACTTTGTTTAGTACGCTTGGGAACCCAAATTTGCTTAATTATGGGTCTCACGTGCATTGGATTATGGTAGCATATTACAACCTTATGACCAGTCTTATTACATACAAAACATCTAATATGATGCATGCTTGTGTGTGTGTGTATGTGGATTCTTCCTCCATTTGGACTTATATGGGTTCTTAGCAATCCTTCCTTTATACTGATTCTCCTTTTTTCATGTGTCCTTGCGTTTCATGATTTTTGAGAAGTGAGGCTTAACTCTACAGTTCATTCCCAGTTGGTTCGTGGAGTTGATTTTACTCGACTCTACGATCCTTCGAGGTTTGAGAGTAGTGACTGAGTTACTCTTCTCTTTACTGAAACCTAGGCCAACATGAGATCCTTTATTCCTTAGAACATAGATTGGATCAGTAGAGGAGGGTTGGATTGGTTCTTCCTTCTGTGAGGATTTCACAAATGTAATGCTTCTACTAAAACTTGAAGCATTACAAGAGCTAATTTCTTTTATCTTTTCCACATATGGTTTTGAGGTAGATTCCCCAAAACCTAAACCTGTTTTGTCAGATGCACTTCTCTGACTGGAGATCAGGGAGTCCATGGAAGAAGATGATTTATTTCATGTAGAGATTGTCTTTTCTAGTTCCTCAATTTTAGAGGTTAGGCTTAACTCTCTTTATGCATTAAGTTCATTTGTCTGTTTTAAGAGCTTATTCTCAGCTTCAAGTTTAGAGAGAGAGATAGTACTTAGAAGAGCTGTTTCCAGTTCTTCCTGAACTTTCTCTTTCTTTTTTTGAATAAGAGAATAGTCTTTGGACAAAACTCTGAACCATTTCGTGTATTGATGCAGATCAGATGTTATGCCATGTAGTGCAGTTCTTAAATCATTAATATCTACATTAGGAGAGTTGGAGTCAAATACCTTATCTATACTTACTTCTTGAATGTCAAAGTTCTTCTTATCCTTTGTGTGTTTAGGCATCAGGCAGAGATTTGCCATTTGAGGATCTTCATCTATTGAATTCATGTAGGCTTGCATACGAACTTTCTAGTTGGTGAATTTATCTTTTTTGCACATAGGTGGCTTGCTGCCTCCTCTAGTCTTTGATTCGCTTATCAGATGTGCCCTTGGATCTACTTAAGCTTTATAGGCTATTTGATAGAACCAATTGTTAGTTCCCAGAGGCACAATAGTTATCTAGAAAGGGGGGTTGAATAGATATTTTAAATTCTTTTCAAAATACTTGTTAGTTTTAATAATGACTTAAACACAACGAAATTGTGATTTGTTTATTTTCTCTTTAAGATATAATGAGTTAATGGAAGTTTAAGCTGTTATAGCAAGACTATAAGAGAAACAATGTTTTTAAGTGGTTCAGAGAACTTAAAGCTTAGGGTCCACTCTTCTACTCCTCAAGTAGGAAATCCACTAAGGATATCTTTACACTTTCTGAATCTCACTGATTCCTTCAAGACCAACAGTCTTGGAACTTCTTAGTTCACTTTTGAACTCTTCAAGTCCAGCAGACTTGGCACATCTCAGTTCACTTATAACTCTTCAAGTCTTTCTAACTTGAAACTTCTCACTTGATAATAGTTGAGTTCTTGAATGGTGCTACTCAGTTGCTGTTAAGCTTGTGTTTGAAAGAACTGAGTAGCTGAGAAAGCTTTCTTTTTTAGATCGTAGAGTAGAGCGTTGAGTGTTCTTCAGCATTTTTGTTCAGTACTTACTTGATCTTTTCATCTGCTTATGTTTTGTATATATGATGCCTTTGAAATTTATCCGTTGAAGACATTCGTTGAAGCATTAAATGCGTTTGACATTTCTGAGCTTTGATAGAGACTTTTTGCACAACTTTTGATTTACAGTCTGGCCCACTTACACATCAGACTGTTGTCTCACCTAACACCTGAAAAGGTGTTTTCTGCATTCCCATAGTCCTTTCCTTAGCTTCTTCAATACGTTTCTTTGTTATATACTAAGGATGACTGTTGTGTCATTAAGGCTCCCGAGGACTTCAACGTTTATAACCCATTCCATATTTGTTGTAATTTATTCTTTGAACAAATGGACAAGGCTCGATGCTACAGACAGATGAAGCTCTACGATTCTGATCATGGTGTCTTGCCACCTTGGTACTTGATTCAATACTAGCAAACGAGAACACTACGATTTCTCTTAAGGATTGGCACACTACGATCTTCACTTGCTTTACTTGCAGACTCTACGCTTCCGAGAGCACACTACGATCTCTGAGTTGGCTCGGCAAACGTTTGGACCACTCTACGATCTTGAGAGAGACCCTCCAAAGCAGGCACACTATGATTCTCGATGCTCTACGATTCTGCCTTGGCTCCTGCAAACTCTTGATTAGCTCGATAGACTACAATTCTGTTGAAACCTATCTATTACATCTCAAGATATAGATAAACCTAACAGCTTTGATCTTTTCATCTATACATTCATTTACAGAATGATGAATATTAAAAACTCAGATCAACCTAGCAGATTTGATCTACCACTAAGTCCTTGTACATATTTTCCTTGAAGGACTTTACATATAATCATGAATATTTACTTTCAACATCAAATTCAAATATGCAATCTCCCAACAAATTCAATTAGCAAAAATTGTATGACTTTATTTTTCTAATAAAATGAATATTTATTATTTTTTGACATTTATGTTATTTATTAATGCACAAGTTCATAATTTAATTAATTAGATCAATTTAAGTAAAAATTATTATATACAAATTTATATTTAGTGGACAAATTAAATATTATAACTTGAATGGTATATATATTAGATATTATATTAAAAATATTTATGGATATTAGTTATCAATCACACTAGGGGTAATGAATATTATATATTGTAGACTAGATGGATACTGTATGTTATTTAAAAAACTTGAGGAATGGTGAGTGTTATTATAATTATCGACATAGGTATCAGGTATCAGTGTACTTTGTTCTTTACCTTAAATATCAACAGTGATACTAGCGACATTTGAAATTATTAATAGCAAATAATATATATATATATATATATATATATATATATATATATATATTTAATTGAGAACTTTCATTTCTCAAATGAAACGGTCTTAGATGAATTTGTTCAAATAATCTCTCATATTAATCGTGAGACTTTTTGTAACAACTTTTTCGTATTTTTTTAAAGATACATGATAATTAAGAATTTAATTTCCTTCTCTTTCTTTCTTTTATTTTTTTTCTCGTTTTTCTCTCTCACAACTTTTCTTTCTATTTTTTTCCTCCACCACTCCGTTTTTACTGTCGGATTCAATTTTTTTCTCTTATTCTTTCTCATTATGATGTGTATGTGTATGTGTACGTATTTTTATTTTAGTTTTTTTCCCACCTTTGTTTTTTGTAAACTCCGTTGCCTTATTTCACCCTCTATATATAATCAGACACAAATATTTTATAACCAAAATAATGGAATGCAAAGTGACAAAACTACCATCCCATGCTCTCAGCCGCTACCCTTATTTTATCACAAAAGGCCAAAGTCTGTGGTACTATAAAAAATCCACCTTTACCAAACCCAAAATAGGGTTTTACTCCGCAGAGTGAATGAGGCTCAAACCAGAGAGATGGGAAGTTTCTAAGGGTGGTTGCCCCTCTCTGCCTTGACCCCATGATTTCACATTTACCCTAACAAAGCACCAACCAACAGCCCGTACAGAAGCAGAATCAGAAGCAGAATCCTAACACTATGTTTGTGAGTTTTAAGACTCTTGGAAATATCAATTTCCTATATATATATATATATACATATTTAAGTGTGTTTGTGATAAAAGTTGTTTGATAAAACTATTTTTCTCTTTAATTTTATTTAATAGAAGTTTATTTTATTTTGAAATAAAAGAAAAATAGTGAGACTATTCAAATTTTATTTAACTTCTAATTATTATTAATATGTAATTTATATAATTAGTACTAATAAGTATAGTTAAATATATAATTTAATAATTATAATGTAACTTATATATGTGTGTTTATATCTATCTAATAAAATACAAATAATTTTGAATTTCCCGCTCACTCAATAAATCATCTGGGCCGTCCAAAGTTTGAGATAAATCCCACCGTTCATACATCTATCTAATAAAATACATTTATCTATCTAATAATCTAATAATAATTTAATAAAATACAAATGACTTTAAATTTCTCGCTCACTCAATAAATTATTTTAGTCGTTCAAAGTTTGAGATAAATTATATTGTCCATATAGTGTCGGAGGCACGGGACCCAGCTAGTACATATATATAGTCTGGATCTGTCGCGTACTCATTTGACGGACGAGCAAACGGACCGAATGAAAAAAGAAATAGGCGGGTCAAATTCGTACATAACAGAACAGAACAAACACGAACTGCTCTCTAAGCCTCTCTCTTCGCGAAAAAACACGGCCCCTTCTCCCTCTCTCTTCACGACGAATCTATACATTCTCTCTCCTCCGACTCACCTTGTAGTCGACAAAGAGAGACTCTCGATCAGCAATTGAAGCCATTTCGCGAGACGAACCAAAACGAAGAGAATTGAGCCCTTCTCGTCGATCCGTCAATTTTAGACCAAGGTAACAAAATTAAAACTTTGTATATGGATTTTCTCGTTGTATGGATTGAAATCAGGCTTAGATTCGTTCTAATTTGTGTTTTGGTGTGCAATAATAGCTTTTTTTGGGCTTAAAATTTATGAGGGCCACCCCTATAATCTGCAAATTTTGGGTTATATTTTCTGTTTTCAGTTTTATTGTAATAGTAATGAGTATATCGTGATAGTAATGAGGCATTTTTTTTCTGCTGAAGAATGTTACTTTGGATGGGAGGAATTAACTGGGGTGAATTTTTTCTTTTTAGTAAAATCTAGTTCATTAATACAATTTTTCTCGCATTTATTGTACAACTGCATTCTGTCTTGGGTATATTTCATTTTCCAGTATTTTTTAAGCTGCCAAATCTTAAAGGATATCAGGAAGGAAAAATAATATTTCCTGAAAGTTTTTATATTTTGGTTAGATTCATAGTGTGCCCTTCTTTATTCTTTATGGAATTCTATTGTTTTATAGTTTTAGGACATTTTTTATAAAATAATTTCCCAGATTTTCACCTCCTTGCTTTTGTGGTTGCAAATTAGTATGTGTAGAGTTGCGCTCAATTTCTTGTTCTTCTTCCCCTTTAGTTACATTCTCAAAATCATTTTCTGATTCTTTTTTAGTTATTTATGTTGTAGGGTTCCTCGTCTTTTACAGCTAAACTGTGTAAAAAGATTGCTGAAGCTTCACAGGTCTGCCGAAATACCATAGGAATATATAATAAGATATTAGGTGGCTTTTGGAATTTGAAAAGAATTTAAGCAGAGCATACAAAGACTTCACCATCACATTTGCTACAGATAAAGAACCATGCCTAATTCAGGAAAAGATGTGTTTATCTCAATTATAAATTACTGCTGGATTAAATTACTACATAGTTTTATAAACAGTAAATGAGAGAAAAATTGCATTAATGAACACTATTGCCTAAATTCCCAAAAAAGCCATACGTTTGGAAGATTTCATTAACGGCAATTTCGTCTACTTATATTTTCAGTTTATATACTTATGTTTCAATTAGGATGCCATTTGTTGTCTTGCATCTCCAAAAAGTAAGTGTGTTAGTGTTCCACTTTTGTCTATTAACTCTTTCATTCTATTTACTTGCACATAAAATTGAAAACTTCTTTGTTTACGGCTAGAGGAATGCTTTTCAATTTTTTGGTTGGTACGATCCTCCAATGTGTGACAAATCAAGGCAAATAATATCTGGATTACTTTGAAAGATTAACGGAATGGATCAAGAGATGGAGAACATGCGTGCAATAGGCAACAAAGGAAGAACAAAATTAATTATTGCACTTATGTTCTTGGTTATTGATTTTAAGCATGTTATTGTAGATGGTGTAAATATTGTCATTTGGGTTGATTAAACTTTGGTGTTAGTTTGTTGTAACTTTGTCCAAGAAGGAAAAGTAATCATGGTATGCTTTCGTTTTTTTTGTTGTGTAATCGTGTGTATGTAACTTGAGAAATAGGCAACATCAGACTTGGTTTGTCATGAAAATTTTTTGTCGGCCTGTGCATTAAATGCCAAAATAGGCAGGCCAAATATGAAGTAAAGATTCAACAATTCGAGAGAAGATCCAAGTTTTGACATTTCCCAAGGCAGAAGTAAATGTGTGAAGGTCCTCCCAGTCATTAAAATTTTCATGTAGAGCACTTCTAGTTTCCTTTTATAAATTTAAAGAGGAGTCCTTCAATTTTAGTGTTGATGATTTCTCATCATTATCCTTCTGAGAATAAATTACTCCAGAGGAAAGTTTCTGATGATCGCGCGATTGGTTCAATATTGCTCTTAATACAAAAAAATTTGAAAACCAGAAAGTCAATCTGTATTGTAACGTGGGCAAGATAAATGAGCATATAACAAAGAATTAAAAAGCTTTAGAAATATGCTATAAATAAAACAGAAAAAAGGGGTACAAACCCATGACTCGTTACCCTTGTAGTCAGAGTTCCATTATGTGAACAACTAGTCAATTGTTAATCTAATGGAGCAAATGTCAAGAAAACTACAACTGTCGGCCTCGGATATCAATCTGAAGACCTACCCTTATAGGTCTGAACCCAATTGTTCTAACTAATATTCACTTGCAACAACATTGAGATGCAATATTCAATTCCATAAAATAAATAAAAATTCTAACACATCTCTCTTAACAAAATAAATAACAATTCAACGCCTTACATGTCTGAACCCAATTGTTCCTTAATCAGTCTTAGTATGACTTAGACCAAGCACGTCAACAAAATAAATAACAATTCTCACACATCAAAGTTGCTAAAATTTCCCCATCGCTAAGTGTTAGAATTAGAAGTAAAAGTATCAGTATCAGCACCAGCTTCAAAACCCATACTCCACACCTCCTCTTGTAGTTTGTCAGTCTTTTCAAATCGAGGAGACAAAAATAAACTGCTGTCAAGTTAAACCCATACTCTGCTCTGTACACAATGTTGTCAAGTTTTTGAGGACCATTACACGATTGCTGCCAATCCAATATGGCCTGAAGCAGTTCTGGATTCTAGAGCAGAGACTAAATTTCGATGCCTTGCTAAAACATAGAAGAGTTGGGGTTTAATAGCAAGATCAATCAACTATCATTTCCTTAAACAGTTGGGGTTTAAATTGAGACTGACTATCTAATATGAAAATTGATGTACATACTGACTTTTTAATTCTGCACAGAAAAATTATAAAACTTAAGGACAGAATGTAAGAGACTATTCAAAATCATCATAGCACATGTTATAATTGAGATTGACTATCAAATAACACTGCATATTGAGACTGACTATCAAAATATATTTCAATTGAAACTGATTATCAAATAACACTGCATATTGATATAAATTTAATACACTTGGATGAATATTATCTTACCGATTTATAAGCATGAGACAATTTCTTTTGTCGTGTGTTTGGCCAACCAAATCACACCCATTGTGAAAACCACAACCTAAATATATTAAATAACTGCAAGCTGTTATGTCAATTAATGCCCCGTTTAAAATATTACAGTATTATTGTATGATGTTTATATTCCCTCGTATCACTTGATTGTATTCAGGTAACACCCACCCATCATATAGAAAAAACCAAATTTCTCAGACTATTTAAATAAAGAACTTAACATGCTATAAAAATATTAAGTTGCAGTTTCACTGAATTTTGTCTCAACATTATTAATAATTGCAACAATGTAGTGCCCCCTGAAATAACCATATTAGACAGTAAAACCCAAACCCCACTTTTGCCAGACTCAGAACATGGCTGAATGATTTTTTACTTTTTATATACTGGTACGAATGATAAACTGAAATCTAGACATGATAATTGATCGACTAATTCTGGAATCAGATTAAGAAATTCATTCCTCACCAAAGCTAATAAGCCATTATTCTTCACCCAATATATGAATGACTATGATTTGTTAAGACATCTCTGGGATTCTGCAAGAATGGTCCAATTTTTATGGGTGAAAAGATCAGCCAACAAAACCCAATAAAGTTATGGATTTCTAAAGCAGCCACGACGAGCCACCGCCGAAAAAGAGGGATTTTTAAAGAAAAACCCCTAGATTTTCAAATGCCTAAATAAAATCAACAAACCCAATAAAGTTATGGAGCTTTACCTTCTCATCTGTTTGCCTCTGCTTCCGATGAGCACTTCCGTCTACTACTTGGAAGTGTGAGAGAGTGATGGAAGAAGATGGAGCAGCGTTTTGTGAGTGAGGGAGAGAGAAGAAAGAGAAGATGGAAGACCCATGACCCGCGTTTCTTCCCCCCTTTGTGACCCGCGCATCTTTTTTCTTCTTTTTTTCACTTGGTCCGTCAAGTCGTCCGTTGAGGAGGGCCGTTTCTGAACAACTCTGTATATATATCCGGATCAGGTCCGGATTCCCAGACCGAATCAAAATTTGGACTTTTTTTATTTTTAATTTTAAAACAACTAAAAATAAATAAATAAATAATTATGAAACTTGAATTTTTACATAATACAGTGTTTTGGGTGTGATTTGAATACATATAACAAAACATGTATGTACAGTCTGTGCAAACTGTACATACATTTTTTGGTATAGATATCCAAATCACGCCCAAAATATTGTATTATGGAAAAAAATCAGTTCCATAAAATACTAATTTTTTTGTTGTTGTTTCGAAAAAAAGAAAAAAAAATTGGATCCGTATTTTAAGCCTGTCCGAGAGTCCGGACAGGATCCTAGTTATATATATATATATATATATATATATAAGAGATATGCATATGATAAAAAGAGAAGTTACATGGAAGATTTGCACAAATGAACTTTTCTTCTATCTTCTCCATTCTTTTTCCAAACAAATAACTACTACAAAGTAATGTTCATTTGGAATTTTCTGTGAATTGCTATCACGGATTATTCACCAAGACTTGACATGTATTCTGGAGGTATATCGTCTGTAACTCTTAGCAAACCGATCGTGGTGGGGACGATAAAAACCTTAAGGACAGAGATTACCCGTGTCACATCTTTTACAATAATTTTTACTCTACAAAACTACGACTAACAGTTTGTGTGTGAGAGAAATTGCATGGTGTTTTTCTTGCGGGTTAAATGCTTTTTCAGTAACTGTACTATAGGTCGACTTACAGATAGATAACTGAATTTTTTTTTACGATCAACTCATTGTACTCGACTTTGCTAAAAAAATTAAAAAACCCGTTAGAAATTTTGACTTTCAACGGAATGGTAAACGTCAGTGGCTGAGTTGTCCGTTACAAAGCTGACGTGGCGCATTTGTGTGACGTGGCAGTGATTATGTGGATTTGTAGGGAAATATTTATGAAAAAAATATTTTAAAGTATAATATAAATTATAAAAATAATAAAATAAAAAATATTTTAAAATTAAAATCTTTTCAGATTCGGACATTAAATTTATAATTGAGTCAATTTGGTGATAATTTTTTTTTCTTTTCTAACTAGGATAAAAATATTTGTACTTTCACATGCAAATAATTTTTGTCAAATAATTTTTAATTTTATCAAATAAGTTTTATTGTAATTTTAAATTTTTTAAATTAAAAAAACGTATTTTTTTAAAAAAATAAAAAAATGCAACTTTTTAAAATAAAATTTATTTTATTTTTATTCAAAAGACGCAGTTTTTTTTATAAGATTTAAAAAAACGCAGTTTTTTTTATTAAAAACAAAACGCAGCTTTTTTAAATAAAAATAAAATGCAGTTTTTTTTAATAAAAAAAAGTGCAGTTTTTTAATAATTTTTTTACTTTTTAATAAAAAATGTAAAAAGCAATTTTTTTAATAAAAATAAAAAAACGCATTTTTTTAATAAAACATTTCTTTATTATTATTAAACAAAAAAATGCAGTTTTTAAAAGTAAAATTAATAAACAAAAACGCAGCTTTTATTAAAAAAATGCAGTTTTTTTTATTAAAAAAACTGCATTTTTTAATAAAACTTTTTTTTATCAAACAAAAAAACGCAGTTTTTAAAAGTAAAATTAATAAACAAAAACGCAGCTTTTATTAAAAAAACTGCATTTTTATTAAAAAAAACTACATTTTTTTATTAAAAACAGCATTTTTTTAATAAAAAAATTAAAAAATGCAGTTTTAAAAAAAATGCAGTTTTTAATAAAAAAAATGCAGCTTTTAATAAAAAAATGTAGTTTTTCGTAAAAAAATGCATTTTTTGTAAAAAAATTAAATAAAAAACTGCATATTTTTTTAATAAAAAGCTGCGCTTTATTTTTATTTTAAAAAGCTGCGTTTTATATTTTTTTAATAAAAAAGCTGCGTTTTTTTAATAAAAATAAAATAATTTTAATTTAAAAAAGTTGCTTTTTTTTAAAAAAAATGTTTTTTTTTATTTTTATTAAAAAAATTAAAATTACAATAAAACTTATTTGATAAAATTAAAAATTATTTGACAAAAATTATTTGCATGTGAAAGTACAAATTTATTTATACTAATTAGAAAAGAAAAAAAATATTTAATGTCCAAATCGAAAAGATTTTAATTTTAAAATATTTTTAATTTTATAATTTATATTATACTTTAAAATATTCTTTTTTATTTTTTTCATAAAAATTTTCCTACAAATCCACATAATCACTGTCACGTCGCACAAATGCGCCACGTTGGCTTTGTAACGGACAACTCAGCCGCTGACGTGTACCGTTCCGTTGAAAGTCAAAGTTTCTAATAGGTTTTTTAACTTTTTGTTAGCAAAGTCGAGTACAGTGAGTTGACTGTAAGAAAAAAAGTTCAATTATCCATCTGTAAGTCGACCTATAGTACAGTTACTAAAAAAGCATTTAACCCTTTTTCTTGCCTTTACTTTTCTCTGTTTGATGAATTATTCGAGGCTGTGATGTTGAATTTCTCTGGGAGCAAACCCAATCGGGCGTGGAAAATCTGACCTGTATCTTGGCGGGGCAACACCGGATGGTATGTAATGAGATATTTGTCTCTAACATGCAACTGGGTGGTTGTAGCCATGGCGGAATCGGATTCCCTTTTTGATCTTACACAGATCTGAGCCTCACGATATTTATTTTAACAATTTGTATATACAAATTTTTTTATAGGTTTTTTTTTGCTAAATTCTTTATAGGTTTTTAAATGAACGTATTATGCGAATTATGCTATTCTCATTTCCCTTGTACTAGAATTAAAAAAAGTTTTTTTATTTTAAAAATTAAGGGTACATTTCTAAAATTTTTAACATGTCATTTATTTAGAGAAGTGTTACAATGTCACTCACATAAGGGGATAAATAAGGTTTTGGTCACTATACTGAGTCCGATTTTCATTGTGTTTACCGAAACTTTTTTTGTTACAATCGAATAACTGTACTTTCAAAAACTTACAAAATGGTTAGTCTGTTCGATTTTCCGTCTAAAAAACGGACGGAATGCTGACTGTGCAAGTTGACTCCATTTTTTTGATGTCGTGACCCATTATTAAACCTCTTCACATTAAAAACCTTATATTCCAACAAAAACCATTGTGTCAACTATCTACCATGCTTAAATTTATGTAATACTAATATTTAAACTAAGTAGCATCGTTTCTAGGAATTGTAATAATAATAATAATTGTAATAACTGTAATATTAATAATTATTATTGTAATAATACAGTGACCAAAAAGGGATAATACACTGTAATATTTCAATAATAATAATAATAATAAGGCTTAAATATGATTTACTATCCTAAACTACACATTTTTTTATAATAAAAAAGCGCAATTTTTTTTGTAATAAAAAAAACACAGTTTTTTTAATAAAAAAACAAAAACAACTAACAACGCAAAAAAAAAAAGCGCACACAAAAAAAACAAAAAAAACGCATAAAAAATCTGCTTTTTAAAAAACGTTAATTTTTTATAAAAACAGAAAATTTTAAATTTTTTAGAAAATTAACGTTTTTTATTTTTTTTAGAAAAGTAACATTTTCAAAAAAATTTAGAAAAGTAACTTTTTTTAAATTTTTTTAGAAAATTAACGTTTTTAAAATTATTTAAAATTAATGTTTTTTAAAATATTTAGAAAAGTAATATTTTTTAAATTTTTAAAAATTAACGTTTTTTAAATTTAAAAAAATTAACGCTTTTTAAATTTAAGAATTTTTAAAAAAAATATTAGTTCAGTTTGAAAAAAATTAACATTTTTAAGAAAATTAAAAAAATTTGTTTTTTTAAAAAGTAACGCTTTTTAAATTTAAGAATTTTTAAAAAAACAGACTTTTTTTAAATAATATTAGTTTGGTTTAAAAAAATTAATGTTTTTTAAAAAAACAGACTTTTTTGAAAAAATATTAGTTCAGTTAAAAATAAATTAATGTTTTTTAAAAAATTAAAAAAAATTCTGTTTTTATAAAAAATTACCGTTTTTTTTAAAAAAATGAATTTTTTTTAAAAAAATTTAATTTTAAAAAACAACTTTTTTAAAAAAAAGACTTTTTTAAAACTAACAGATTTTTTTAAAATAGAATTTTAAAATTATTACTATTAATAGTATTTTATTATTATTATTATTATTATTATTATTATTATTATTATTATTATTATTATTATTATTATTATTATTAGTTTTGGAATTGTTTAGGTGAAGTAGTTAATAGTTTTGGTCATTTGTGCTATAATAATCCACCTGCTTATATTTTCTGTGCTCCACGTAAGCAAAATAGTCAAGTCAACTTGCACAGTCAGCATTCATAACGTTTTTTGGACGAAAAATCGGACGGAATGACCATTTTGTAAGTTTTTGAAAGTACAGTTATTCGATTGTAATAAAAAGTTTCGGTAACCACAATAAAAATTGGACCCCGGTACAGTGACCAAAACCTTATTTATCCCCTCACATAAGTATGAGACTTTGTGAAATTATAATTTTTACTTGTAGAAATACAATAATTGTAGGGGATATTTTTTAGTGACATTTTTAGTGATATTTTTTTTATTTTTTTATATTACCTCCCAAAAAATGTATATTATTTATTCCAACTGAAATTTTTATAAAAAATAGTATTTTAGGTGTAATTTGAATACATACAAGAAACAGGGTTGTACAGACTGTACATGTCCTGTTTCTTGTATATATTCAAATTACACCTAAAACACTATTTTTTTACAAAAATTTCAATTGAAATAAATACTATATATTTTCTGGGAGGTACTACAATAAAAAAAACAAAAACAAAAACAGTCACTAGAAATGTCACTAAAAAATGTCCCCATAGAAGGACTCATAAAAATATCAATTAATTTTTAAACTCTGGACTAATAGTACAAATATTATAAAATGATTTAATATAAAAAAATATTTAATATGTTCAATCCGATATTATAGGGGTTAAATATTTTTTCAGTCATCGTACTATAGGTCAACTTACAGATGGATAACTGAACTTTTTTTTTTCTTACAGTCAACTCACTATATTCGATTTTACTAACAAAAATTAAAAAAAAACGTTAAGTCAAAGGTTGACTTAACGGAAATATGACGTGGCAGCTGACTTGTCTTTAAAAAAAAGTATATGTGGCAGTTAGTATGCGACGTGGCAGTGATAATGTGGATTTGGAGTAATTTTTTTATGAAAAAATAGAAAAAAATATTTTAAAGTATAATATAAATTAGGCAAAAAAACAAGAAACTAAATAAATAAATAAAAATAATTATTTTTAATAAAAATTTTCAAAAGCAGTTTTTTTAATAAAAAAAAATTAAAACCCATTTTTTTAATAAAAATAATTGTTTTTTTATTTTTATTAAAAAAATTAAAACGTAGATTTTTTTAATAAAAATAATTATTTTTAATAAAAATAAAAAAGCAATTTTTTTAATAAAAATAAAAAAATGTAGTTTTTTTAATAAAAATAATTAAAAGTCAATTTTTTTTAATAAAATAAATGCAATTTTTTTAATACTTTTTTTTATTAAAAAAAATAAAACGCTGAATTTTTTAATAAAAATAATTGTTAAAAATGCAATTTTTTAAATAATTTTTTCTTCTTTTTTTTATTAAAAAAACAACAAAACGCTGAATTTTTTAATAAAAATAATTGTTAAAAATACAGTTTTTTTATAATAAAAAAATTAACAGATTAATTTTATTATAAAATAAATAAATAAATTTTTTTAAGTCAAGGTTGACTTAAAATGCATTTTTTTAATAATAAAAAAAACTCTTTAAACTATTAACAGATTTAAAAATGTGATTTTTTAATCTCTAAAACAGTTTTTTTAAATTAAAAAAAATTAATAGATTAAAAAAATTAACTGTTAAATTTTTAACAGTTTTAAAATAAATTAATTTTTAAATTAAAAAAATTAAAAATTAACAGTTTTAAAAATTAACTGTTAAATTAACAGTTTTAAAAAATTAACTGTTAAATTGCATTTATTTTATTAAAAAACTGACTTTTAATTATTTTTTATTAAAAAAACTACATTATTTTTATTAAAAAAACTACATTTTTTTATTTTTATTAAAAATAATTATTTTTATTAAAAAAATCTACGTTTTAATTTTTTTAATAAAAATAAAAAAACAAATATTTTTATTAAAAAAATGTGTTTTAATTTTTTTAATAAAAAAATTGCTTTTTAAAATTTTTATCAAAAATAATTATTTTTATTTATTTATTTATTTTCTTGTTTTTTTGGCTAATTTTTATAATTTATATTATACTTTAAAATATTTTTTTCCCATTTAATCATAAAAAAATTCCTTCAAATCCACATTATCACTGCCACGTCGCATACTAACTGCCACATATACTTTTTTTTAAAGACAAGTCAGTTGCCACGTCACATTTCCGTTAAGTCAACCTTTGACTTAACGGTTTTTTTAATTTTTGTTAGTAAAATCGAGTACAGTGAGTTGATTGTAAGAAAAAAAAATTCAGTTATCCATCTGTAAGTTGACCTATAGTACGATGACTGAAAAAGCATTTAACCCGATATTATAGTCATGGATTTCAATTGTTGCAATTTGAATAAGTCCTAAAAAGGGTAATACTTATGTTGACGACTTGATGTCATTCTCACCATCTTTTCCTTTGGCTTATCCACCTATAGACGTTCGTGGTTTCAAACTCAACCAACACTAAGGTGGGATGTTTAGAATATTTTATTTTCTTAGGTGGTCTTTATTGTAAGACCCCAATTATTATAAATAAAATCGAATTTCCTCTAATTATTATTGTGAATAATAAGGTATTAATTTGATATAATTCTCTGGTTATGAGTGAAATGTGCAAATTTTGCAAAATATGCTAGTTATAAAATAATCATTGTTGTCGGGGAATATTCATTTGGTCGCGGAATATTCTTGTTGTCAGTGGCGGAACCAGAACACTTTCATAGGGGGGTCAAAATATATCAATAAAAAATTATTTATTAACGCTTGGAGTGCTTCTTTTAAATTTATTTTGCATAATTATAATTGTGTAGCCTAATTACATAATACTGCACACACCAAGGCTAGACAAACAAAAACACCATAAAATTAGAGTGTCCAGGCATGGTCCATTACTACACGGCCTAGTCAGCATTCGACTAGAAAAATCCAGCAGTTCATTTGATAATGGCCCAAAGCATGTCATTTTGAGTAAAACCTATCTGCAAACCAGAGCAAAGCCCAGGAGATTCCAAGAGCAACCAGCCCAAATATTTGAAATTTGAAATAAAAGCAAGTGGGCTCCGCATGTCATCTCCGTCATAAGTCATACCTGCCCATGCGGGCTCCACCTGCAACCATCACCATGAACCAGCCGAAAAAATTCCAATTGGAAAAACACAGATGCAGAGGAACCATCCGAGCAAGCAGAACCACCAGAAAAGCAAACTCCACAAGCGGAACTATCCCTTTCGAGGAACCCACACCCTATCAAACATCCAGATCGGAGGCCCAATTCGCAGACTAAATCTCTCCTCTTCTTAAACTCCCTTCAGTTCAACAAGTTCAGGCAAACTCTTTTTCACTCTCTCTCCCTCGCCGCCAAAGATTCCAGGGGGGTCATATGCCCCCCCTCGACCCCCTGGTTCCGCCTCTGCTTGTTGTCGGAGAATATTCGTACGACGGCGCAGTCATTTGTAGGCCCCATAACAGAATAATTGTCGGATGAAAAAAACAACAAATTTGAGTTTTTATAAATAACGGCGTAGTTGTTACCGTTAACACTGTTGGAATACCCTGGTGGTTAAAATACAGTAATACGCGTGGATGCACGGTATTGATGAATTATTGATCCTTACGTAAGAAGGTACTACTCAATAATTGTTACAGTAATTACTGTTCAATATTTTATTTTATTGATTCAATAATTGCTGCGTTGATATTTTATATTATTGTTGTTTCAATAATTGTCACTGCACAGTATTTTCCATTATCAGATCAATAATTCTTATTATTTGAATAATATTATTAGATAGCATTATTGACAATGTCTAGAAAGTTCTGTCAAGGAGAGGTTTGGTCACCTAATTGCGCGCCAATAAGGAGAAATTCTTATTGGAAAGCCCCCTCTTTCCTAGGAACGGTCTGGTTGTCATAAATGTGATTCTGTAATATTATTTGTGAATAATTAATTATTGATTCATATGATAAGAAAATATTTATTTTATGTGGATATAAATGTTGGATATATTTATTGCGGTTAAAAATGAAGGAGTTAATGTTGAGGTGTTTTATCAGTATTTTTGTTAGAATGAAGATATTAAAAATTAAACCAGTGTTTTTGAGATATATTGTGTGAGTTATAATTTTTAATCTGACAGTTGGATCGTTGTAATTTTTAGATATGTTATACATATATAAGTTGAGTATATGTCCACAAATTTTGAACCGTTAAAAATGAACGTATGATTTGTTATGAATTTTAAGAGGTGAATGGTTCAGAAATTGTTGAAGTATCCGAATTTAGCATTTTGGTGGAAATTTCTAGAATTGAGTGGGCTCCACTTGTGGTTGGTGAAGAAATTGTGCTGAATTTTATTTCAAATATGGTGGGTGGGAATAGTAACAGGTAAAGCCATCAGGTTGCAGGTCAAGTCTGCTAACATTTTCCTATAAATAGAGGGCTAAGTTAGAATTGAAAATCATACCAGAAACATAAGATTTCTCTCTTTCTCTCTCTAGATTATTGAGTGTATTTTGTGAGTATTTAGATACTTTGTGAGTTTCTATTCATCAGTGCAAGTTTTCTTCTGTCTTATACCGATATTCCGATCAGAAGTACTGATATTTTGAGGTAAGGGGTGTTATATTCTTCTTAAAATGATATTTTCTTCAATATCATTATACCGAAATGTCGGTATAAAATTTATATCAAATTTAGAATTTTTTGTGTCGGGGTTACTATTCACGTATACGGTACTATTCACGAATACGGTACTATTCACCGAAAAATGAAAATTTCTTCTTTTTGTCCAAGATGTCTATTATGATTACTATTTTTGATTGTATCCATGTTTTGATCTTTATTCTTGAATTTTGCTTCAAAATTGGTTATTATGGAGTATTATTGATCTTGAATAAACTGTTATACGAATCCTTACTATTTGTCCTTCTGTCTCACTGGATTCGTTTTCTTAAAAATATTTTTCATCATCCCCAATCCTAAATGATGATATTACTAAATATCTTTGGCCTGTAGTGCAAAGATAAATGATTAACAGATGAATATCTTTTGGCCCGTAGTGCAAAGATAAATGATTAACTGATGAATATCTTTTGGCCCGTAGTGCAAAGATGAACAGGTGTTGAGATGAACATGACCAACTGGTGATACAAACGAATATCTTTAGCCTGTAGTGCAAAGATGAATATTTGATTAAAGATGTATATTGATTGTTGTTACAGGGATAAAATATTGATGATGGACTTTTAAATCTTAGAAGATAGTAGAACTCATTCTCTACTTGACTCTTCTAATATATTGTTGTTTTCGCTGCAGTTGTTGATCTAAAACTTATTGGCTATTATATTTTATCAAATTTTTCCATGTTGAAGACTAACGATAATTTGTTGTATATTATCTTAGTCATAATATTCTTTACTGGGCTAGTTGAGCTCACCCTTTTCCTTTTTGTTCCATTTTTCTCAGGAGCTGAGAACATAGCAGGATATAGTCGGGGTACGGAGTGATGGTTCTAGAAAGATGTTTTAGCCGTCCTCACTATTTCTGTAAAATAGTGTTTGAATAATTGTAACGAGGAATTATTTGAGTGTGGATATTGTCTAGAAGACAATATTTGTATTTAAACTCACAGTATGTGTTATCGTATTTTGCACGACAATTGTATTATTGAAGTTGTAGTTTGCTTTCTGTACCATGTATTTGGCGACTCAGAATGGGTGTTGTATACCTATTTTGGGGGCGTCACAGTGGTATATCTTATAAGATATAAGATATTGCACGGCAATATCTTATATCTCATAAATTTTCTTTATATTCAGATGTTGTAAACAGGGCTCAATTATTAGAGCGAGATAATGAGTATGTTCAACCGAGGGACCACAACCAGGGTCATACCAGTGACAACAGTCATCAGAGCGATGATAACCAACGAGGAGGGGGAAAAATACGAACAAAGGCGGTAACTACTCGAGTGGTCATCGTGGCCATGATAATAGGAGAGGTGAGTCAAGTGGAAATTTCTAAAAGAGGAGATTCAACAATGACGGGAAGACATCAACAGCAGCACCAGCACCAACAACAAATTCTATGGGAGGAGAACGACCGCCAGTTAGATGTTACAAATACAGAAAAGAGGGACATATCAGCCCAAACTGTCCACAACAATCCAAGGTATGTTACAACTGTGGAAAGGAAGGATACATAGCTCGGGATTGTTCTGTAGCAAAACCAAGTTCAATGGGGATGATGACTCCAAGGGCTGTCTCGGATAATTCAAAATCAGCGGTTCCTGGAAGAGCGTTTGTCGTGACTGGCCAAAACGCGAGGAACCCGAACGAGGTGATTACGTGTAAGCTAATCTTGAACTCTTGTGAAGTTTATACCTTACTAGATACCAGTTCTACCCATTCTTTTATCTCTCCTGCTTGTGCTCAACGTTTAAACTCGACTCTGGAGAAATTGGACTTTGACTTATCTGTTGAAACTCCGTTGAGTGAAACCTTCGTTACATCTACAGTTTATAAATCTTGCATGATCCAAGTTGGCACTATCACATTACATGTTGATCTTATATCTTTAAAGATACTTGCTTTTGATGTGATTTTAGGAATTGATTGGTTAACCACTCATCATGCCAAAATTGATTGTTGTCGTAAGGTTGTTAGTTTTCATATTCCTAACCAACCTGTCATACGAATTCAAACAACTAAACCACTAAAATCAGTCACTATCATATCAAGCCATAAAGCTATTCGTTTATTGAAAAATAGATGTCAAGCTTTCTTAGCCCATGTTATGGATTTGAACAAAGACAAGTCAGATTTGAATAATATTTCTGTTGTTAGAGAATTTCCTGATGTATTTCCTGAAGAACTTCCCGGTCTACCCCCAGAACGTGATGTTGAATTCTTTATTGATCTTGAGCCGGGTACAAAACCCATTTCTTAAACCCCATATCAAATGACTCCTATTGAACTTCAGGAGTTAAAAGTCCAACTACAGGAATTGTTAGAAATAGGTTTCATTCGTTCTAGTACATCTCCTTGGGGTGCTCTTGTTTTATTCGTAAAGAAGAAAGACGGGAGTATGCGACTTTGTATTGACTACTGAGAATTAAACCATGTCACCATCAAGAATAGGTATCCGCTACCTCGCATTGATGACCTGTTCGACCAGTTGCAAGGAGCACAATTCTTTTCAAAGATCGATCTTCGTTCTGAATATCATCAGCTGAAGATTAAAACTGAGGATATTCCAAAGATTGCCTTCAGAACTCGGTACGAGCATTATGAATTCTTAGTTATGTCTTTTGGATTGACTAATGCTCCTGCTGCTTTCATGGATATGATGAACCGTGTATTCAAGGAATATTTGGATCAGTTTGTTGTTGTCTTTATTGATCACATCCTCATCTATTCCAAAAGTCGTGAAGATTATGAACACCATTTGAAGCTGATACTTGAAAGGCTTCGTGAAAACAAACTATATGCCAAGATGAAGAAATGCGAGTTCTGGCTTGAGGAAGTAGCATTCCTTGGGCACGTGGTGTCAAAACACGGAGTATCTGTCGATCCGGCGAAGATTGAAGCAGTACAAAGTTGGGAGCAACCAAAGTCGGTGACCGAAGTGTGTAGCTTTCTGGGCTTAGCTGGTTATTATCAGAAATTCGTGGAAGGATTTTCTCGAATCGCTACTCCGTTAGCTCAGTTGACTCGGAAAGATACAAAATTTTTATGGAGCGAGGAATGCGAGAAGAGTTTCCAAGAGCCTAAGAAGAGACTCATTTCGGCACCTGTTCTGGTAATACCATCTGGTACGGATGGATTTGTTATATACAGCGATGCTTCAGGCAAAGGGTTAGGATGCGTTCTCATGAAACATGGGAAAGTCATAGCCTATGCCTCACGACAACTCAAAGAATATGAGAGGAATGATCCTACTCATGATCTAGAGTTGGCAGCAGTCGTATTCGCGTTGAAAATTTGGCGACACTACTTGTATAGGGAGAAAGTGGAGATTTATACGGACCATAAAAGCCTCAAATATTTCTTCACCCAAAAAGAACTCAACATGCGACAACGACGTTGGCTTGAACTATTGAAAGATTATGATCACACTATTCAATATCATCTTGGAAAAGCGAAAGTAGTAACTGACGCATTGAGTAGAAGATCATATGCGAGTACGAGTGCGATATTGTTAATGCAAAGGCCCATTCTGTATGACTTGCAAAGGATGGAGGTAGAATTAAAGACTCCAGGGACCCACATGATGATGGCGAATATACGAGTAGAACCAACTTTAATCGATAAAGTTAAAGCTGCTCAAGCTACGGACATGGAGCTGATACGTATGAAGAAGAAAGTGCAAGAAGGAGCTATTCCAGAAGCGAGAATCGATGAAGAAGGAATACTTAGATTCAACTCCAGACTTTGTGTTCCTAACGATTCTAACTTGAAGCATATAATCATGAAGGAGGCACACAACACCCTGTTTGCAATCTATCCTGGGAGTACCAAAATGTATCATGATATTCGACATACATTTTGGTGGAACAATATGAAGAGAGAGATCGCGGAGTTTATCTTGAGGTGTTTAACTTGTCAACGTGTAAAGGCGGAGCATCAAGTGCCAAAGGGTCCATTACAACCACTTGAGATTCTGAAATAAAAGTGGGAACACATTACTATGGATTTCATTACAGGTCTTTCCAAAGTTTCTCAAGGCATAGATGCGATTTGGGTTATTATTGATAGATTAACCAAGTCTACCCATTTCTTACCGATACGTGAGACTTATTCCCTTGAACGTCTTGCTCGCATGTACGTGAATGAGATTATGAGATTGCATGGCATGCTAGTATCCATAGTTTCGGATCGTGACCTAAGATTCACTTCACGATTTTGGGTTAGCTTGCAGAAAGCTATGGGCACGGATTTACGATTCAGTTCGACATACCATCCTCAAACGGACGGATAATCAGAGAGGACTATTCAAACCCTTGAAGATCTATTAAGACTTTGTGTCCTAGATTTTAAAGGAAGTTGGGATAAGTACTTGCCACTGGTGGAATTCTCCTACAACAACAGTTATCAAGCAAGTATAGGCATGGCTCCATTTGAGGCGTTGTATAGGCGAAAGTGTCGTTCTCCAGTATGCTGGGACGAGGTGGGAGAAGCAACGTTGTTGGGACCAGAATTAGTACGCATGACTACAGAAAAGATCCAAATGATTCGACAACGTATACAATCGGCACAAGATCGACAAAAGAGTTATGTGGATCTTCATCGAAAAGATGTGAAATTTAATATTGGAGATCATGTATTGTTACGTGTTGCACCATGGAAGGGAGTTACAAGATTTGGGAAGAGAGGAAAGCTCAATCCACGATTTGTTGGTCCATTTGAGATTATTGATCGAATAGAAAATGTGGCCTATAGACTCGCATTACCTCCAAGTATGTCTCGTGTTCATAATGTTTTTCACATATCCTTGCTTCATAAATATGTGAAAGACCCGAACCATATTATTGCGTTAGAACCAGACGAGATAGCCGAATATTTAACGTACGAAGAAGTACCTATTAAGATCTTGGATAGGAAAGAGCATGTCCTACGCACCAAGGTTATACCACAAGTTAAGGTTTTATGGAGAAACCATGCTATTGAAGAAATGACCTGGTAGTTGGAATCAGAAATGAAGCGAGGTATCCTCGCCTTTTCGAAACACCAGGTACGTATGTCAATTTTGTGACGCCCCCAAAATAGGTATACATCACCTATTCTGAGTCCCCAAATACATGGTACAGAAACAACTACAACTATATTAATACAATTGTCGTACAAAATACGACAACACATAAACTGTGAGTTTAAATACAAATATTGTCTTCTAGACAATATCCACACTCAAATAAGTCCTCATTACAATTATTGATACACTATTTTACAAAATAGCGAGGACTACTAAAACAACTATCTTGAACCATTACTCCGCACCCCGACTAGTTCCCGCTATATTCTCGTCTCCTGAAAAGAAAAATGGAACAAAAAGGAAAAGGGTGGGCTCAACTAGCCCAGTAAAGAATATTATGACTAAGATAATGTACAACAAATTATCCTTAGTCTTCAACAGGGAAAAATCTGATAGAATACAATAGACAACAAGTTTTAGATCAACAACTGTAGCGGAAATAACAATTCATTAGAAGAGTTAAGTAGAGAATGCAATCTACTATTTTCTATATATGAATTTAAAAGTCCATCATCGATATTTTATCCTTGTAACATCAATCAATATACATCTTGAATCAAATAGTCATCTTTGCACTATAGGCCAAAGATATTTATCAGTTGGTCATGTTCATCTCAACACCTGTTTATCTTTGCACTACGGGCCAAAGATATTCGTCAGTTGGTCATGTTCATTTAAACACCTGTTCAACTTTGCACTACGGGCCAAAGATATTCATTATAAAATCATTCATCTTTGCATTACAGACCAAAGATATTCAGTTATATCATCATTTAGGACTGAGGATGATGAAAAATATTTTAAAGAAAACGAATCTAGTGAAACAAAAGAACAAATATTAAGGATTTGTACCTTAAACAATCCAAGTTCAAAAATACTTCATAAATAACCACAGTGGAGTAAAATTCAAGAATGAAGACCAAAACATAGATCCAATCAAAGATAGGAATCATAACAGACAATTTTGGACACAGAAAAGAAAATTTAATTTTTATGTGAATAGTGTCGTATTCGTGAATAGTGTCGTATACGTGAATAGTGTTGTATACGTGAATAGAAACTCCGACACTAAAAGATAGAAATTTCACAAAAAATATCATCATGCTTCGTGAATAGTGACTCATGAATAGTAACTCGTGAATAGTAACCTCGACATGAAAAAGTTTTAAATTTGATAAAAATTTCCAACCAATATTTCGGCATAATGATATTGAAGAAATAATATCATTTTCGAATAAAATAACATCCCTTACCTCAGAAAGAATAGTACTTCTGACTGGAATACTGGATATAGTGCTGAAAGAACTTGCACCGTATAGCAATACTCAAAGTACTAAAATACTTACAAAATACGCTCGATATTATAGAGAGAGAAATCTTTAGTTTCTGGTGTGATTTTCAATTCTAACCTAAGCACCCTATTTATAAGAAATTGCTTAGAACACCAAAGTAGAAAATTAAATATAATAATATTATATATAAACAAAATTCATACACCCACATCTTGAATCTGAATTCAGCCACCATTTATATGTTAAAGATGCCCACAACATATAAAAAATGTTTTTATTAATAAAAAATAAATAAAACTTCCAAAAATCAATTATTTCGGAACTTCAGAACTTCAATAATTCATAATAAATAGCCCTTTATCAGAAAATTTGAATCTCGCAACTTTTTATAGGAAATTCAATTCTCTACAACTTTGCAGAAGAAAGTTTTTCCAAATTCCAAACAGAAATTGACCGAAATCCACATACGGACGATTTTACAAGCTGTAATTAAATTTCAGTCAAGAAATGGGGTCCACCGACACACAAAACATGTGTTAAACAACATTTGCAACAAAAATACTCCTCATCCTCATATACTCATATATCCCACATTCATTGTAAAAATATTCCCATTATTATATTATAATATTATAATAAAATATTATTTTATCAAAAAAGATAAAATATCGATTTTCGACAATTGTCACTTTAAAAATTTTCTCCATCTATATCCACATAAAATAAATATTTTCCTCATCATATAAATCAATAATTAATTATTCACAAATAATATTACAGAATCACAGTACTGGCAATCAGGCCGTTCCCAGGAAAGAGGGGGCTTTCCAATAAAGATTTCTCCTTACTGGCGTGCAATTAGGTGACCAAACCTCTCTTTAGACAGAACTTTCTAGACATTGCCAATAATGTTATCTAATAATATTATTCAGATAATATGAATTATTGCTTCGATAATGAAAAATACTGTGTAGTGACAATTATTGAAATAATAGTAATATAAAAAAATCAACGCAGCAATTATTGAATCAATAAAATAAAATACTGAACAGTAATTACTGTAACAATTATTGAGTAGTGCCTTCTTACGTAAGAATCAATAATTGGTGCAATACCGTGTGCTACTGTGCAATCACGCATATTACTGTGTTTTAACCACCGGGTATTCCAACAGTATTAACGGTAACAACTGCGCCGTTATTTATAAACAACTTATACTTGTCGTTTTCTTCATCCAATCGCTTTCCATTATGGGCCCACACAAGGCTGCGCCGTCGTTTGAATATTCCCCGACAGCAAGAATATTCCACGACCAAACGAATATTCTCTGACAACAATGAGTATTTTATAACCACGTGCTTGTTTGAAATATTTGCACATTTTACTCATAACTAACCACATTAATCAAATCAACCCTTACTATTTCAAAATGATAAATAGAAGAAATTAAATTTCATTTATTAATAATTTGGGGTCTTACAACCTTCCCTCCTTATGAAATTTCGTCCTCGAAATTGACGTACGTACCTGGTGTTTCAAAAAGATGAGGATACCTCGCTTTCATTTTCGTTTCCAACTCCCAGGTCATTTCCTCAATAACATGGTTTCTCCACAAAACTTTAACTTGTGGTATAACCTTCGTGCGTAGGCTATGCTCCTTCCTATCCAAAATCTTGACAGGTACCTCTTCATACGTTAAGTCTTCGGCTATCTCGTCCGGTTCTAACTCAATAACATGGTTCGGGTCGTCCACATATTTACGTAACATCGATACGTGAAAAACGTTATGAACACGTGTCATACTTGGCGGTAAAATGAGTCTATAGGCCATAGTTCCTATTCGATCTAGGATTTCAAATGGACTAATAAATCGAAGGTTTGAGCTTTCCTCACATCGCCAATTCTCGCTTTTGGAATAACAACTTATTGTACCTCCTTCTTCATATTTATCAACTCTGATGTGTAGCTTGAACGTTTTTAACTTTATCGATTAAAGTCGGTTCTACTTGTATATCATCATATGAGTTCCTAGAGTCTTTAACTCTATATCTATCATTTGTAAGTTATATAAAATGGGTCTTTGATAATATCGCATTCGTACTCGTATACGATCTTTTACTCAACACGTCAGCTACCACGTTCGCTTTTCCAGGATGGTATGGTCAGAACATGTGCCGAAATGAGTCTCCTACTGAATTCTTCGAAGCTCTTCCCACATTCCTTGTTCCATTCGAATTTCGTATCTCTACTAGTCAGCTGCGTTAATGGAATAGCGATTCGAGAAAATCTTTCCACAAAATCTTTGATAATAACCAGCTAAGCATAAAAAGCTACGTATTTCGATTACTGACTTAGGTTGCTCTCAACTGTGACTCATATCCCAATCATGGATAGCACGTCATAATGACACCTATCAGTTTACTACCGCATGAATATTGCGTCCCCTACGGAGAGTCTGGCTTCGGTGCATTCCACAAAGGAAGTCACCAGATAAAGGCTCAGGTACCAAATTCTATAGTTGAATTTTTAACTCCTGAAGTTCAATAGGAGCCATGAGATTTTAAAAATGGATTTTGTACCGGGTTCAAAGTTGATACAAAATTCAATATCACACTTTGGGAGTAAGCCAAGAAATTCTTCAGGAAATACATCAGGAAATTTACTAACAATAGAAATATCATTCAAATTTGACGTATTTTTGTTTAAGTCCATAACATGGGCTAAGAAAACTTGACATCCGTTTTTCAATAAACGAATGACTTTATGGCTTGATATGAAAGTGTTTGACTTCAATGGTTTGGTCGCTTGAATTCGAATAACAGGTTGCTTAGGAATATGAATACTAACAACCTTACGAAAGCAATCAATTTTGGCATGATGAGTAGTTAATCAATCAATCCCCAAAATCACATCAAAAGTAAGTATCTTTAAAGAAATAAGGTCAACAGGTAATGCGATGGTGCCAACTTGGATCAAACAAGATTTATAAATAGTGGATGTGATGAAAGTTTCTCTTAACGGAGTTTCCACAGATAGGTCAAAGTCTAATTTCTCCGGAGTCAAGTTTAAACGTTGAGCACAAGCAGGAGAGATAAATGAATGGGTAGCACCGGTATCTAGTAATGTATAAACTTCGCATAAATTTATGATTAGCTTACCCGTGATCACCTCGTTTGGGTTCTTCGCATGTTGACCAGTCACGACAAACGCTCTTCCAGGAACCGTTGACTTTGACTTTTCTGGGACAGCCTTTTGAGTCACCATCCCCACTGGGCTTGGTTTCGCTACCGTAAATCTCGAGCGATATGTTCTTCCTTTCTATAATTATAGCATACCTTGAACTGTTGTAGACAGTTTGGGCTGATGTGTCCCTCTTTTCCACATTTATAGCATACGACCGGTGGTCGTTCTCCTCCCTTAAAACCAGTTGTTGCTGGTGCTGACGTCTTCGCAATGTCATTGTTGAATCTCCTCTTTTTAAAATCTCCCCCCGACTCGCTTCTTCTATTTTCATGGCCACGATTACCACCAGAGTGGTTGCCGCTCTTGTCCGTATTTTTCTTTCTCCGCTGGTTATCGTTGTTCTGATGACTGCTGTCATCGGTATGATCCTGGTTACGGTCTCTTGGTTGAACGTACTCGCTATCTTGCTCTAATAATTGAGCACTGTTGATAACATCTAAATATAAAGAAAATTTATGAGAGATAAGATATTGCCGAATCTCGGGTTTTAAACCTCTCAGAAACATCCTCGTCATTCGTTCCTCATTCTCTACCAAATGAGGTGCAAACCTGGATAACTCTGCGAACTTCGCCTCGTATTAGGACACCGTCATACTGTTTTGTTCTAGTCTAATAAACTCTACCTCTTTCATATGGCGAATACTTTCAGGAAAGTATTTTTCGTTGAAAAGTTTTTGAAATGTTTCCCAAGACATGCGGAGTGCGACAAGCTGGGTACGTTTCACAGACTCCCACCAGTAATCTGCCTCGCCACGGAACATAAAGGTGGTGAATGGAACCTTCTGTTCCTCCGTGCATCCCAAGACATCGAATATCTTGGTAATTTGCTTGACCCATGTTTCCGCCATGATCGGATCCGGCTTTCCCTTAAATTCTGGTGGTCCCAACTCTTTGAACTGCTTGGCCGTGACAAGCCACACGTTGCTATCATTTCCACCCGTATTCTGTACACGAGTCTCCCTCGTCTGGTTTTGCATGAACTTCAAAAAGCTCCTAAACATCCCGTCGTTCATGGTCTGCTCAGTGGTGTTGTTTACAGGAGGAATATTGCCTTCATGTTGCATGTTCCCCTGGGTGGTGATTAAAGGTGTTTCCACGGTCTCATTAACTCCACCGTTAATATTCTCAGCTGCCATTCTTAAAAACTGCCATAAAACAAGGGTTAATTAAACAAATTAACATATCACTTATTAACCACATAGTTCGACTAACCAACAAATAAGTTTAGGTATGACATACTAGCAAAGGATTACACGTCTCTCCCCTCCTAGTACTATTCCCCGATCTCTGTCAGAGACCATATTCCTAAACTCTGATACCAACTGTGACACCCCCAAAATAGGTATACATCACCACCCATTCTGAGTTGCCAAATACATGGTACAGAAACAACTACAACTACATTAATACAATTGTCGTGCAAAATACGACAACACATAAACTGTGAGTTTAAATACAAATATTGTCTTCTAGACAATATCCACACTCAAATAAGTCCTCATTACAATTATTGATACACTATTTTATAAAATAGTGAGGACTACTAAAACAACTATCATGAACCATTACTCCACACCCCGACTAGTTCCCGCTATATTTTCGTCTCCTGAGAAGAAAAATGGAACAAAAAGGAAAAGGGTGAGCTCAACTAGCCCAGTAAAGAATATTGTGACTAAGATAATGTACAACAAATTATACATAGTTTTCAACAGGGGAAAATCTGATAGAATACAATAGACAACAAGTTTTAGATCAACAACTGCAGCGGAAACAACAATTCATTAGAAGAGTTGAGTAGAGAATGCAATCTACTATCTTCTATATATGAATTTAAAAGTCCATCATCGATATTTTATCCTCGTAACATCAATCAATATACATCTTGAATCAAATAGTCATCTTTTCACTACAGGCCAAAGATATTCATCAGCTGGTCATGTTCATCTCAACACCTGTTCATCTTTGCACTACGGGCCAAAGATATTCGTCAGTTGGTCATGTTCATTTAAACACCTGTTCAACTTTGCACTATGGGCCAAAGATATTTATTATAAAATCATTCATCTTTGCACTGCAGGCCAAATATATTCAGTTATATCATCATTTAGGACTGAGGATGATGAAAAATATTTTAAAGAAAACGAATCCAGTGAAACAAAAGAACAAATATTAAGGATTCGTACCTTAAAAAATCCAAGTTCAAAAATACTTTATAAATGACCAGCGTGGAGTAAAATTCAAGAATGAAGACCAAAACATAGATCCAATCAAAGATAGGAATCATAACAGACAATTTTGGACACAGAAAAGAAAATTTAATTTTTCAGTGAATAGTGTCGTATCTGTGAATAGTGCCGTTTACGTGAATAGTGCCGTATACGTGACCGAAATCCACATACAAACGATTTTACAACTTTGCAGTAGAAAGTTTTTCCAAATTCTAAACAGAAATTGACTGAAATCCACATAAAGACGATTTCACAGGTTATAATCAAATTTCAGTCAAGAAATGGGGTCCACCGACACACAAAACATGTGTTAAATAACTTTTGCAACAAAAATACTTCTCATCCTCATATACTAATATATCCCACATTCATTGTAAAAATATCCCCATTATTATATTATAATATTATAATAAAATATTATTTTATCAGAAAAGATAAAATATCAATTTTCAACAATTGTCACTTTAAAAATTTTCTTCATCTATATCCACATAAAATCAATATTTTCCTCATCATATAAATCAATAATTAATTATTCACAAATAATATTACAGAATCACAGTACTGACAACCAGGCCGTTTCTAGGAAAGAGGGGGCTTTCCAATAAAGATTTCTCCTTACTAGCACACAATTAGGTGACCAAACCTCTCCTTAGACAGAACTTTCTAGACATTGCCAATAATCTTATCTAATAATATTATTCAGATAATATGAATTATTGCTCCGATAATGAAAAATACTGTGTAGTGACAATTATTGAAATAACAGTAATATAAAAAAAATCAATGCAGCAATTATTGAATCAACAAAATAAAATACTGAACAGTAATTACTGTAACAATTATTGAGTAGTGCCTTCTTACGTAAGAATCAATAATTGGTGCAATACCGTGTGCTACTGTGCAACCACGCATATTACTGTGTTTTAACCACCGGGTATTCCAACAGTATTAACGATAACAAACTGCGCCGTTATTTATATACAACTTATACTTGTCGTTTTCTTCATCCAATCACTTTCCATTATGGGCCCACACAAGGCTGCGCCGTCGTACGAATATTCCCCGACTGCAAGAATATTCCACGACCAAACGAATATTCTCCGTCAACAATGAGTATTTTATAACCACTTGCTTATTTGAAATATTTGCACATTTTACCCATAACTAACCACATTAATCAAATCAACCCTTACTATTTCAAAATGATAAATAGAGGAAATTAAATTTCATTTAATAATAATTTGGGGTCTTACAACCTCCCCTCCTTATGAAATTTCATCCTCGAAATTGACGTACGTACCTGGTATTTCAAAAAGATGAGGATACCTCGCTTTCATTTCCGTTTCCAACTCCCAGGTCATTTCCTCAATAGCATGGTTTCTCCACAAAACTTTAACTTGTGGTATGACCTTCGTGCGTAGGACATGCTCCTTCCTATCCAAAATCTTGACATGTACCTCTTCATACGTTAAGTCTTCGGTTATCTCGTCCGGTTCCAACTCAATAACATGGTTTGGGTCGTCCACATATTTACGTAACATTGATACGTGAAAAACGTTATGAACACGTGTCATACTTGGCGGTAAAACGAGTCTATAGGCCACAGTTCCTATTCGATCTAGGATTTCAAATGGACTAATAAATCAAAGGTTTGAGTTTTCCTCACATCGCCAATTCTCGCTTTTGGAATAACAACTTCTTGTACCTCCTTCTTCATATTGATCAGCTCCGGTGTGTAGCTTGAACGTTTTTAACTTTATCGATTAAAGTCAGTTCTACTTGTATATCATCACGTGAGTCCTTAGAGTCTTTAACTCTATATCTATCATTTGTAAGTTATATGAAATTGGTCTTTGACAATATCACATTCGTACTCGTATACGATCTTTTACTCAACACGTCAGCTACAATGTTCTCTTTTCCAGGATGGTATGGTCAGAACATGTGCCGAAATGATTCTCGTCACATTCCTTGCTCCATTCCTTGCTCCATTTGAATTTTGTATCTCTACGAGTCAGCTGCATTAATGGAGTAGCGATTCGAGAAAATCTTTCCACAAAATCTTCGATAATAATCAGCTAAGCATAGAAAGCTACGTATTTCGATTACTGACTTAGGTTGCTCTCAACTGTGACTCATATCCCAATCTTGGATAGCACGTCACAATGACACCTATCAGTTTACTACCACACGAATATGGCGTCCCTTACGGAGAGTCTGGCTTCGGTGCATTCCACAAAGGAAGTCACCAGATAAAGGCCTACCAAATTCTATAGTTGAATTTTTAACTCCTGAAGTTCAATAGGAGCCATGAGATTTTAGAAATGGGTTTTGTACCGGGTTCAAAGTCGATACAAAATTCAATATCACACTTTGGGAGTAAGCCAAGAAATTCTTCAGGAAATACTTCAGGAAATTTACTAACAATAGAAATATCATTCAAATCTGACGTATTTTTATTTAAGTCCATAACATGGGCTAAGAAAACTTGACATCCATTTTTCAATAAACGAATGACTTTATGGCTTGATATGAAAGTATTTGACTTCAATGGTTTGGTCGCTTGAATTCGAATAACAGGTTGCTTAGGAATATGAAAACTAACAACCTTACGAAAGCAATCAATTTTGGCATGATGAGTAGTTAATCAATCAATCCCCAAAATCATATCAAAAGCAAGTATCTTTAAAGAAATAAGGTCAACAGGTAATGCGATGGTGCCAACTTGGATCAAACAAGATTTATAAATAGTGGATGTGATGAAAGTTTCTCTTAACGGAGTTTCCACAGATAGGTCAAAGTCTAATTTCTCTGGAGTCAAGTTTAAACGTTGAGCACAAGCAGGAGAGATAAATGAATGGGTAGAACCGGTATCTAGTAATGTATAAACTTTGCATGAATTTATGATTAGCTTACCCGTGATCACCTCGTTTGGGTTCCTCGCATGTTGACCAGTCACGACAAACGCTCTTCCAGGAACCGTTGACTTTGACTTTTCTGGGACAGCCTTTTGAGTCACCATCCCCACTGGGCTTGGTTTCGCTACTGTAAATCTCAAGCTATATGTCCTTCCTTTCTATAATTATAGCATACCTTGAACTGTTGTAGACAGTTTGGGCTGATGTCTCCCTCTTTTCCATATTTATAGCATACGACTGGTGGTCGTTTTCCTCCCTTAAAACCAGTTGTTACTGGTGCTGACGTCTTCGCAGTGTCATTGTTGAATCTCCTCTTTTTAAAATCTCCCCCCGACTCGCTTCTTCTATTTTAATGGCCACGATTACCACCAGAGTGGTTGCCGCTCTTGTCTATATTTTTCTTTCTCTGCTGGTTATCGTTGTTCTGATGACTGCTGTCATCGGTATGATCCTGGTTGCGGTCTCTTGGTTGAACGTACTCGCTATCTTGCTCTAATAATTGAACACTGTTGATAACATCTAAATATAAAGAAAATTTATGAGAGATAAGATATTGCCAAATCTCGGGTTTTAAACCTCTCAGAAACATCCTCGTCATTCATTCCTCATTCTCTACCAAATGAGGTGCAAACCTGGATAACTCTGCGAACTTCGCCTCGTATTAGGACACCGTCATACTGTTTTGTTCTAGTATAATAAACTCTATCTCTTTCATATGGCGAATACTTTCAGGAAAGTATTTTTCCTTGAAAAGTTTTTGAAACGTTTCCCAAGACATGCGGAGTGCGGCAGGCTAGGTACGTTTCACAGACTCCAACCAGTAATCTGCCTCGCCACGGAACATAAAGGTGGTGAATGAAACCTTCTGTTCCACCGTGCATCCCAAGACATCAAATATCTTGGTAATTTGCTTGACCCATGTTTTCGCCATGATCGGATCCGATTTTCCCTTAAATCCTGGTGGTCCCAACTCTTTGAACTGCTTGGCCGTGACAAGCCACGCATTACTATCATTTCCACTCGTATTTCGTACACGAGTCTCCCTCATCTGGCTTTGCATGAACTTCAAAAAGCTCCTAAACATCCCGTCGTTCATGGTCTGCTCAGTGGTGTTGTTTACAAGAGGAATATTGCCTTCCTGTTGCACGTTCCCCTGGGTGGTGATTAAAGATGTTTCCACGATCTCATTAACTCCACCATTAATATTCTCAGCTGCCATTCTTAAATACTGCCATAAAACAATGGCTAATTAAACAAATTAACATATCACATATTAACCGTATAGTTCGACTGACCAACAAATAAGCTTAGGTATGACATACTAGCGAAGGATTACACGTCTCTCCCCTCCTAGTACTATTCCCCGATCTCCGCCAGAGACCATATCCCTAAGTTCTGATACCAACTGTGACGCCCCCAAAATAGGTATACATCACCCATTCTGAGTCGCCAAATACATGGTACAGAAACAACTACAACTACATTAATACAATTGTTGTGCAAAATACGACAACACATAAACTGTGAGTTTAAATACAAATATTGTCTTCTAGACAATATCCACACTCAAATAAGTACTCATTACAATTATTGATACACTATTTTATAAAATAGTGAGGACTACTAAAACAACTATCTTGAACCATTACTCCACACCCCGACTAGTTCCCGTTATATTCTCGTCTCCTGGGAAGAAAAATGGAACAAAAAGGAAAAGGGTGAGCTCAACTAGCCCAGTAAAGAATATTGTGACTAAGATAATGTACAACAAATTATACATAGTTTTCAACAGGTGAAAATCTGATAGAATACAATAGACAACAAGTTTTAGATCAACAACTGCAGTGGAAACAACAATTCATTAGAAGAGTTGAGTAGAGAATGCAATCTACTATCTTCTATATATGAATTTAAAAGTCTATCATCGATATTTTATCCCCGTAACATCAATCAATATACATCTTGAATCAAATAGTCATCTTTGCACTACAGGCCAAAGATATTCATCAGCTGGTCATGTTCATCTCAACACCTGTTCATCTTTGCACTACGGGCCAAAGATATTCGTCAGTTGGTCATGTTCATTTAAACACCTGTTCAACTTTGCACTACGGGCCAAAGATATTTATTATAAAATTATTCATCTTTGCACTACAGGCCAAATATATTCAGTTATATCATCATTTAGGACTGAGGATGATGAAAAATATTTTAAAGAAAACGAATCCAGTGAAACAAAAGAACAAATATTAAGGATTCGTACCTTAAACAATCCAAGTTCAAAAATACTTCATAAATGACCAGCGTGGAGTAAAATTCAAGAATGAAGACCAATACATAGATCCAATCAAAGATAGGAATCATAACAGACAATTTTGGACACAGAAAAGAAAATTTAATTTTTTAGTGAATAGTGTCGTATATGTGAATAGTGCCGTATACGTGACCGAAATCCACATACAGACGATTTTACAACTTTGCAGAAGAAAGTTTTTCCAAATTCCAAACAGAAATTGACCGAAATCCACAAAAGACGATTTTACAGGCTATAATCAAATTTCAGTCAAGAAATGGGGTCTACCGACACACAAAACATGTGTTAAATAACTTTTGCAACAAAAATACTTCTCATCCTCATATACTAATATATCCCACATTCATTGTAAAAATATCCCCATTATTATATTATAATATTAAAATAAAATATTATTTTATCATAAAAGATAAAATATCGATTTTCAACAATTGTCACTTTAAAAATTTTCTTCATCTATATCCACATAAAATCAATATTTTCCTCATCATATAAATCAATAATTAATTATTCATAAATAATATTACAGAATCACAGTACTGGCAACCAGGCCGTTTCCAGGAAAGAGGGGGCTTTCCAATAATGATTTCTCCTTACTGGCGCGCAATTAGGTGACCAAACCTCTCCTTAGACAGAACTTTCTAGACATCGCCAATAATGTTATCTAATAATATTATTCAGATAATATGAATTATTGCTCCGATAATGAAAAATACTGTGTAGTGACAATTATTAAAATAACAGTAATATAAAAAAAATCAACGCAGCAATTATTGAATCAACAAAATAAAATACTGAACAGTAATTACTGTAACAATTATTGAGTAGTGCCTTCTTACGTAAGAATCAATAATTGGTGCAATACCGTGTGCTACTGTGCAACCACGCATATTACTGTGTTTTAACCACTGGGTATTCCAACAGTATTAACGATAACAACTGCGCCATTATTTATAAACAACTTATACTTGTCGTTTTCTTCATCCAATCACTTTCCATTATGGGCCCACACAAGGCTGCGCCGTCGTACGAATATTCCTCGACAGCAAGAATATTCCACGACCAAACGAATATTCTCCGTCAACAATGAATATTTTATAACCACTTGTTTATTTGAAATATTTGCATATTTTACCCATAACTAACCACGTTAATCAAATCAACCCTTACATTTCAAAATGATAAATAGAGAAAATTAAATTTTATTTATTAATAATTTGGGGTCTTACAAATTTTGAGGACGAAATTTCATAAGGAGGTGAGGTTGTAAGACCCCAACTTATTATAAATAAAATCGAATTTCCTCTAATTATTATTGTGAATAATAAGTTATTACTTTGATATAATTCTTTGGTTATGGGTGAAATGTGCAAATTTTGTAAAATATGCACGTAGTTATAAAATAATCATTGTTGTCGGAGAATATTCATTTGGGTGCGGAATATTCTTGTTGTCGGGAAATATTCGTACGACGACGCAGTCATTTGTGAGTCCCATAACAGAATAATTGTCGGATGAAGAAAATGACAAGTTTGAGTTTTTATAAATAACGGCGTAGTTGTTACCGTTAACACTGTTGGAATACCCAGTGGTTAAAATACAGTAATACGAATGAATGCACAGTATTGATGAATTATTGATCCTTACGTAAGAAGGCACTACTCAATAATTGTTACAGTAGTTACTTTTCAATATTTTATTTTATTGATTCAATAATTGCTGCGTTGATATTTTATATTATTGTTGTTTCAATAATTGTCACTGTACAGTATTTCCCATTATCAAATCAATAATTCATATTATTTGAATAATATTATTAGATAGAATTATTGGCAATGTCTAGAAAGTTCTGTCAAGGAGAGATTTGGTCACCTAATTGCGCGCCAATAAGGAGAAATTTTTATTGGAAAGCCCCCTCTTTCCTGGTAATGGCCTGGTTGTCATAAATGTGATTCTGTAATATTATTTGTGAATAATTAATTATTGATTCATATGATAAGGAAATATTTATTTTATGTGGATATAAATGTTGGATATATTTATTGTGGTTAAAAATGAAGGAGTTAATGTTGAGGTGTTTTATCAGTATTTTTGTCAGAATGAAGGTATTAAAAATTAAACCAGTGTTGGATATTTGTAATTTTTGGATATGTCATACATATATAAGTTGAGTATATGACCACAAATTTTGAACCGTTAAAAATGAACGTATGATTTGTTATGAATTTTAAGAGGTGACTGGTTCAGAAATTGTTGAAGTATCCGAATTTAGCATTTTGGTGAAAAATTCTAGAATTGAGTGGGCCCCACTTGTGGTTGGTGAAGATATATGCTGAATTTTATTTCAAATGTGGTGGGTGGAAATAGTAACAGGTAAAGCCATCAGGTTGCAGGTTAAGTCTCCTAACATTTTTCTATAAATAGAGGGCTAAGTTAGAATTGAAAATCACACCAGAAATATAAGATTTCTCTCTTTCTCTCTCTAGATTATTGAGTGTATTTTGTGAGTATTTAGATACTTTGTGAGTTTCTATTCATTAGTGCAAGTTTCCTTCAACCTTATACCGATATTCCGATCAGAAGTACTGATATTTTGAGGTAAGGGGTGTTATATTCTTCTTAAAATGATATTTTCTTCAATATCATTATACCGAAATGTTGGTATGAACTTTTTATCAAATTTAGAATTTTTTGTGTTGGGGTTACTATTCACGTATACGGCACTATTCACGAATACGATACTATTCACTGAAAAATGAAATTTTTTTCTTTTTGTCCAAGATGTCTATTATGGTTACTATCTTTGATTGTATCCATGTTTTGATCTTTATTTTTGAATTTTGCTTCAAAATTGGTTATTATGGAGTATTATTGATTAGGATAAACTATTATACGAATCCCTACTATTTGTTCTTCTGTCTCACTGGATTCGTTTTCTTTAAAATATTTGTCATCATCCTCAGTCCTAAATGATGATATTACTAAATATCTTTGGCCTGTAGTGCAAAGATAAATGATTAACTGATGAATATCTTTGGCCCGTAGTGCAAAGATGAACAGGTGTTGAGATAAACATGACCAACTGGTGATACAAATGAATATCTTTGGCTTGTAGTGCAAAGATGAATATTTGATTAAAGATGTATATTGATTGTTGTTACAAGGATAAAATATTGATGATAGACTTTTAAATCTTAGAAGATAGTAGAACTCATTCTCTACTTGACTCTTCTAATGGATTGTTGTTTCTGCTGCAGTTGTTGATCTAAAACTTGTTGGCTATTATATTTTATCAGATTTTTCCCTGTTGAAGACTAACGATAATTTGTTGTATATTATCTTAGTCATAATATTCTTTACTGGGCTAGTTGAGCTCACCCTTTTCCTTTTTGTTCCATTTTTCTCAAGGAGTGAGAACATAGCAGGAACTAGTCGGGGTACAGAGTGATGGTTCTAGAAAGATGTTTTAGCAGTCCTCACTATTTCTGTAAAATAGTGTTTGAATAATTGTAACGAGGACTTATTTGAGTCTGGATATTGTCTAGAAGACAATATTTGTATTTAAACTCATAGTATGTGTTGTCGTATTTTGCACGACAATTATATTATTGAAGTTGTAGTTTGCTTTCTGTACCATGTATTTGGCGACTCAGAATGGATGTTGTATACCTATTTTGGGGGCGTTACATTTATTATTTATGTAATTATTGGGTTTATATATTTTATTAATTTAATCATTTTATTTATAGATTTGGTAATTAATTATTTGGCCTATAAATAATATTACTGATACTACTTGTCATAATGAGCCTTATGGTTTCATAATCTTGATGGAAGTTTTTTGAGCCTTAATTATTCTATAAATAAAACAGTTAGAGTTTGGTCCCAATTATCGTATCTAGAATTTTATACACACTTATACATTCATCCTAAGATTGAGAGAGTCAATTGAATACTTTCACCCTTATGCGCAACGGAAGCGTGATACATAAAAGATGGCTTCTCTCAATTAATGTTAGTATCTAATTGATTAATTGATTCTATGTAATGTATAGAATAAATTAAATTAATTACGATATGGTTACGCTATTGTATATGGTATCAAAGCTATGGTTACGCTATTGTATAGAATAAATTAATTACGTTGTTATACTATTGGTATAATATATAAATATTTAGTATTCAATATGTTAAAAGATTTTCTGAAAAAAAATAATGAATTGATGAATTCATGCACATGCGTTACCGCACTGCAAATGAAGTAATTATTGATGGAATAAGTAGCATACAGATTCAATCCATGATTTTAGAATTTCAGAAAAACTAATTATCCATTGTGTACATAATATATTCTTTTGATGGTATATATTAATTCACTTTTAACATGAAACCATCACTAAGTAATATACATGTTTTGCATATATATTTTTTAGTCATTATGACTATATGGTATTATTATGCCCAAGTTAGAATTAATTTGATTGCTTTATATATAATCAATTCGTGTTCATTACTATATATCCTTGTTAACGCCAAGTTTCGCCGGCGCGTCCAATCACAAAATCCACACACTAGAACCTGCACAGTAACAGATCACACAGAAGCTTGACGGCTTGTGCCGCCGGGGGATAGCTCCGGTGTGAGAATGAGTACAGGCCGTTACAAGGGTAAACAATGGAGGCTAAGTGTTTAGTGTTCAAAATAAGTATTACCTCATAATGTTAACCTAGGCCGTGTATTTATATAGCTCACCACCTTAGAATCCTTCTTCTCCCAGTCGGATTAGGACTCCTAGTGCATGGTAGTTACCATAACTTGGGTCCAACACAATCTCCTTAAAAGGTGCAAATAGAATCCAATCTTACCACTACATTTGGAGTTACCGTATATGCGTATGAATAGGTACCCGTACTCTGCACGCAGGAGATTGCACTGCGTAGGCCCAAACGGTCCCTTTATCTGGTCTGGGCTCCGGCCCAAAGGACTCGAAGACCCGACCCCCAATCATCACAAGACTGGGTTCGGCCCTGACCCCAAAGGATTCAGATGCCGACCCGAACACCTCCAACATCTTTATGGACTTCAACCTATTGGTCTCTCAAACCTTTCTGCCAGAATGCCTTCGGGCCAAATGAAGGTCGGTAAAACGCTCCCGAACATTGCCCCCCAGTCTCTGGTTATAACACATTTATGACTAGAGACTTGAAAGGTCACTATAGCTAATGATGAGACGTCTAGGGAAGTCCAACGGTCTGTTATAGATATTTGAAACGTTGCACGCCTTTTGACGCCTGGGCCCACCCTAAACATTTATTAGCCGCCCTGGGGTTCCGCGCCGTACAACTTATAAAAACCCCACGTCCCCTTCATTATCACCTTTACTGACTCCTCTTTCTCAAATCCTCTGATTTTAAATTTTTCGGCAAGGCGATTTCCGGCGAGATACCGCTCCTCCGTATTCACCATTTTCCTCTATTCAGTTAGCGTTTGAGTGCTATTTTTGCTCATTTCCTTCTTCTAGACTTACCATTTTCACCATTTTTCTCATAAAATGGCCGATTTCAGCATCATCCCCATTAATGAGCCTACCACCGTCACCGCCGGCGACCTCCTGGAGGTCATACTGCCGGATGCCTCCACTGACACCGCTCCTCTGAACCCTCCTAGTTCAGAGGATGCTGAGTTTAAGATTCGAGATGCCTACCGTTCCTCTGAAGAGTTTTCTCACCTCCATACGCGTTCTACCATCACATCATCCCAAATCTCCGATATCCGCACTCTCTTCAAGATACCCAAAGAATACGAACTCAGGACCCCTCAGCCTGACGAGAAGATGTTCTGGAGGCCCGAGGGTAAATGGATGACCGTTCCATTATACGTTCTAAAGTACGGGGTTCGGTTCCCACTGCACGACTTCATCACCTCTTTTTTGACCTTCGTGGGGATCGGGTTCGCACAACTCGTGCCGAACTCGTATATCCAGCTGGTCTCTTTCATTGCCATCTGTCAAGAGGTGGGCCTCACTCCCGGGCTCGACCTTTTCTTTGCTTTGTTCGCCCTTGGCGGGTCTAAAGAGCCCGGGCTTCGTCAACTCACTAAACGTCCCAACCGCACAGTCCCAATAAAGACCCCTTCCAGCAACAAGGGATGGCATGAACAGTGGTTCTACGCCAAAGGGTCCGACCTCCAACTCCTTCCATCCTGGGCCCATCCAGCCGACCAGGCGGCCAAAATCTCCAAGTTCCCGACCGGTAGGGCTGAGGCCTTCAAAACCTTCTACGCCCGATGGAAGAAAATCGAGTGGAACGTGGGGATTCTAATGGACGAATCCTGGTTGTACAAACACGGCTGTGAGTATCTTCTGTTGTTCTATATTTCATATCCTCTCTCTTTTTTTTTTTTTTTAAGTACCGCATGCCTTAACCCCTTTTCCCTCCGTGCAGTGACCATTTTCAAGCCAGAGGGCGTCGCCGACTCCTTCGTCCCTGTTACCATCACTTCGGGGTTCATCCGACCCCCCGTGACCGACGAGGCTATTGAGGAGGATACAGTCCCGATCAATGAGCTGTCACTGGGGTATACGTCGGGGCCCGAACCCCCGAAGACCCAGAAAGGAGCGCTAAAGATGAGCCACGCGGAGAAGGAAACTTTAATGAAGAAATCCAAGAAGCCCTCCAAACCGGTCATCAAGGCGCCTGTAAAGGTTCCTCCACCCTCCGCGCCGAAGCCGCTTCTACCACCACCTCCTCCTCCGACCGAGGTCATCGAGGATTCGGGGAATGCTGAAGATGTTCCTCCCGAACCCTTATCTAAAAGGCCTCGGTTGTCAGAAGGTCTCGATCGTCCGGCCGGTCAGATGGTGGCCCCTAGCCCGGATCATGCTGCTACTCCTCCTTCCGGGCCCAGCTCGTCCCAAGGTTCGCCGACCACTTGTTGGCCCAAGAGCCCGTCAGAAGTTTTCCCTTTCACCCTCTTCGATCACTTCAAGCTCCCTGGTGACGACGAACGGTTTAAAGGGTATTCCTCGGATCAGTTCTTGGTGGCCTATATTCGAGCTCAGACCCAGGTAATTCTTTTCTTTGTTGATCTGATTGCTGATAATAAGTGTAATTCTTACTTCTCGTACTGATATATGTTTGTTGCAGGCCAACGCTATACTAGCCCTAGCCATCCCTCTCCTAGCTCGATCCACAAAGAAAGCAATTCAGCTGGGGACGGAAGTAGAATTGCTCGAGGCTGACGTTCGAGGACTGCGGTCGGAGCTGAAGAAGGAGCAGGATGCCCTCGTTGAGACGCAAATCCGGGCCGTCCAGGCTGAAGACCGGATTGAGGATCTGGAGCATCAACAGAGCGTTCTTCTGGCTGAGAAAGATGAAATGCTTCGAAAGATCAAGGATCGGGAGAATGCTATTGACAAAATTACAGACAAATACTCCGAGATGAACAACAAGATTATGTTCTTGATCAAGGAGAACAACAACTTGACTGCTACCGTCAATGCATTTCCCGAGAAGGTCATCGAGGCCCGACAGCAAGCTATTGCTGAATACGAAGAATCCGACGCCCTGAACGATAAGGTCCTAGCCCAATTTGGGGAAGGCTATGAAACTTATCGGGAGAAGGCTAAGGCGAAACTGATGGCTGCCGGGCTCGATGTCTCTCTCCTTGATTCTTCTGATGACGAATCTGGAGCCGAAGATGATCCTGCTTCCGAATAGATACTTGATTCTTCTTCTTTTTTTTTATTTTTGTTTTGCCCGAATCGTAAGCGATCGGGTTGTAAAAATTTTATGAGTATAAATGAGATATACTTTTTGGCCCATGAATGTTTGTTATCAGTTTTACTTAGAACTAATCTCGATCAGTTAAGTTCATCCGAACCTTCTAATCGGATTGCCCTTAGAGTTTATCTGATATTGAAGGGTCCGACAGTTATATTCGGGACTTATCTCGATCAGCGGTGTCTTTTCGAACCACCTGATCGGATAGTACCCGAGATCTGTTCTTTAAGAAGGTATTGAGCTCTCGGTCAGTTATGCTCGGGACTTATATCGATCAGTGGTGTCTTTCCGAACCTCTTGATCGGATGATGCCCGAAGCGTGTCCGTTCGAGTAGTAATAAAACGCATGAATATAGATGAAGTTAAACATTTAAAAAACTTTCATTTATATCATTTAGATTGAATCGGTTACATGGATAAAAGTAAGAACAACACAACTATTACTGGTAAAATTTTCTAAGTCTTCCAGCATGCCATGTATTCTTTACCTCCGAACCGTTCATTGCTCGAAGCCGGTATGTTCCTGGCTTTGGCACTCCTATCACTTCGTAAGGACCCTCCCAGTTAGGCATTAACTTGCCGGTGTTCTGGGGGGTTGAAGCCTCCGACTCCCGGAGGACTAGATCTCCTACTGTAAACCTCCTAGATTTCACCCTCTGATTATAGTGTCTGGCGGTCCGTTGCTGATAGATTGCCAGCCTCATCATAGCCGAATCCCGGACTTCGTCCAGTAAATCCAGATTTGTTCTCAAGCCCTCATCATTGTATAACTCTTTGTATTGGCTGACCCGAAGGGTGGGTGATCCGATCTCTACAGGAATTAGAGCATCGGTCCCAAATGCCAGTCTGAATGGAGAGTCTCCCGTTGTAGTTCTTGGGGTAGTTCGGTACGACCATAAAACGGATAACAATTCTTCGGGCCACCGACCCTTTAATTCATCCAGCCTACGCTTTATCCCATTGAGTAGGGTTCGATTGGTTACTTCCACTTGACCGTTCGACTGGGGGTGGGCAACCGAAGTCTTTCGGTGTTGGATCCCTAGCTCCTTCAGAAAGCCCTCAAATTTTGACCCGACGAACTGTCTGCCATTGTCTGAGACTATTGCCATTGGGATGCCGAACCGGTAGACTATTCCTTCTTTGACGAACTTTAAACACTCCTGTTCGGTTATCTTTTGCAATGGCTTGGCCTCGACCCACTTCGTCATGTAATCGATAGCCACGATCACAAAACTGACCTGTATGAGGGATGCCGTGATCTTTCCCCGTCTCCTATTACTCCCGAACTGAGCATGAAACATTTCACGAAGATCCTTCCACGAGCTTATTGAACCCGATGTCAGGGTTCCCATCCATTCTCGGGCACTCTTCTTCAAGGTGGTGGCGAACATATGACACTTGGCCGCGTCAGAATGGCTGTAATATGTCATCAACCTGTCATACCCATCGGAATGGTCATAAGGGTCTCCCAGCCCGTCGTAAGTCTCCATTGGGGGCATCTTCTTTTTGGGGTCGGCTGTCTCCCGATTAATTTCCACAGAAAAGGGGGACCCTAAGCAGGCCGAGGGCTCTCCCGTTGGGCCTTTGGCCAATAAAAGCTTTTTCAACTCAGCTACCCTTTGGGCGAGGGGGTCGGACTCTCCTTCATGAGGGGATGATCGGGGTCTGTCCCTCTCACGTTCGGGAATCTCGTCTCCCCTCTTTCTTCCCGACTTGCCTGGGTGTTCTGATCGGCGACCTGCTGAACGGCTCCTCCTCCGGCTTCGGCCTTCTCTCGAACGGCTCCGGTATCTGCTTTTCTCCCTATCAACCTCTCGCCTTTGGGGAGATCGAGACCGGCTCTGGTGCCTACGCCTCTTGGAGGATGCCTCCTGTTCCCCGGCCATGTTAGCCATCTGTAGCTCGAGTTCCTCCTGCTGTAGACGTAGGGCAGTCATGGCATCTTTGTTTTGCTGCATCTTTTTCTGCAGAATGAATTCTCTTTGATCTCAACTACCCAGTGTATGGCTCTTTTCATGCAACTCCAACACCTGTGGATTAGCTTCGTCCATCCGACTAGCTTGGTTGGGGGTACGTTGGCTTTCATGAAAGAGCCACCTCCGAGGGGAGCCGGCCGGCTCCCTGTGATCGTCTTGGATTCTAGAACCCAGTCTGTCCTTCACCGACCCTCTCACCTGAGTGGTCTGGTGCGACTTGGCCTTTTCCCGGTCGGAAACTGCATATTCCTCACTTGCCATTGTCTCTCGTCAGAAGAAGGTCTGAATGTGATTGTTTAAACACCAAAAGCCCTCCTTCTAGCGCCAATGTTAACGCCAAGTTTCGTCGGCGCGTCCAATCACAAAATCCACGCACTAGAACCTGCACAGTAACAGATCACACAGAAGCTTGACGGCTTGTGCCGCCGGGGGATAGCTCCGGTGTGAGAATGAGTACAGGCCGTTACAAGGGTAAACAATGGAGGCTAAGTGTTTAGTGTTCAAAATAAGTATTACCTCATAATGTTAACCTAGGTCGTGTATTTATAGAGCTCACCACCTTAGAATCCTTCTCCCAGTCGGATTAGGACTCCTAGTGCATGGTAGTTACCATAACTTGGGTCCAACACAATCTCCTTAAAAGGTGCAAATAGAATCCAATCTTACCACTACCTTTGGAGTTACCGTATATGCGTATGAATAGGTACCCGTACTCTACACGCAGGAGATTGCACTGCGTAGGCCCAAACGGTCCCTTTATCTGGTCTGGGCTCCGGCCCAAAGGACTCGAAGACCCGACCCCCAATCATCACAAGACTGGGTTCGGTCCTGACCCCAAAGGATTCAGATGCCGACCCGAACACCTACAACATCTTTATGGACTTCAACCTATTGGTCTCTCAAACCCTTCTGCCAGAATGCCTTCGGGCCAAATGAAGGTCGGTAAAACGCTCCTGAACAATCCTAATTTAAGATTCTAGAACGTGATGTGATATAGTATTATTAGGGCTTTTAATTTGTTACATGTAAATTATAAATAATGTTAATGTTCAAACTTAATTAATACGTTGTTTAAAAAAATGAGTTTGATTATAATAATTTATATGTATGAGTAATTCTTTTATTGTTAAAATTAATAATCAGCCCAACGAATGGTTTATTAATTGAAACAATTAAAGATTAAGAAAAAGTCAAAATGTTACACTTACTAAATGAAGATTTTAATCTTTACCCAACGGAAAAATTAGAATTAGAATTTATTAAATAGAATTTTATTACATAAGTAATATGTTTATTTCGTTTCTGCCTAACGGTGATGCGTAAATAAATGTGTTGTGCATTATTTTATGGGGATGTTATTAGCATATTATTAATTGGACCAATGAAAGATTGATAATTATGCACCAACATCTCATCAAAATCTATTTTTTGGGTGTTATAAATAAATTTATGTAACTAACTGTAATATCTCCAAAAAAAAATATTAATATTAAATTTAAATTCTTAAAACATATTGTTTGAACTTTGTATTTATTTGGGTCAAACTAGTTATTTAATTTGTGTGGGCTAATAAATATTAATAAGTGATGGGTAAATTAATTTAGTTCAATTTGGGCTTCTAAATTATTGGGTTTAATTTATATTTGTGGGCAATGTTAAAATCTATTAATAAATAAATAGATAAGTAAACCAAATTTTACTAGGATATGCGTGTTCAGTCTATTGTGTGTATAAAATGATGTCTCTGCAAAGTGTTGTTTTCAAGGAGGCTGGTTCGGTTGATTCTGTGACAAGGACAATCAGCATATTTTTTTTTCAATTCTTCAACATTAGCATCAATGCCGCATTATTATCACAGTTGCGCTTCAGTCGGTCCGTAAAATGATAGTCCAATTACTTTGCAAGCAAATGCTATTATAGAAGAAGGAAAAGAGACGCAGAAGTTGAACTGCCTGATCTCTTCTGTTGTTGTTTTGCACAGTTGGTATATCTCTCTCTTTTTTATCGGAATGTTGGTAGTTATTTCTATAAGGGGGCTCCTAACTAATCTAATGAAGTTCTTCTTTGCTGTTTCTCGAGTGGGAAGTGGATCTTCAAGCAATGTTGTGCTTTTTCTATCTGAAATTATGGGGATGTATTTCGTATCTTCAATTCTTTTAATTAGGAAAAAAAAAATGCTTGGCCTCTGAATACAGGATGATCATAACTGATGTATTGGGTGGAGACATTCAATTTGATTTCTACCACCGGTGGTTCGATTCAATCTTTGTAGCAAGTGCTTTTCTATCTCTGCTTTTGCTTTCTGCACATTATACATCTCGCCATGCTGACAAACACCCAATTGATTAGCTTCTCCGTATAAGAGGGGTAACGGCTGTAAAGGAACAGAAGAGGAGAAAAATATAACAGTTCGAACGGAAGGAATTTAACGAGTTATATTCGGATTATAATTCTGGGTATGATGTTGATTAACTCAGGTACGGATTCCGTACTCTTTCAGCGATACTCTTGTTAAATTTGATTTGTTCGTTTGTTTCTTTATTTCGAATTATGTTATGAGTTCACATAATTGTTTCATGTGAAATAAATATATTAGTTTCATTTTGGAGTTGATACACATGACTCGTATTTGTACTCTTTGAATTAGGATATCATGTTTAATATTTATTTTTGATAATTGTAGAGCGGTACATGTTGCTACCTTCTTTTTGAGACCTTGTGACTATAATTTGATTTGGTTCAACATGTACATATAGAACCTTTTTTTGGTATTATGTCGCATGCGTTGTGACATGGTATTTTGTTAGAATATACCGTAGGGTATACCTGAGCTATAACCACCTGTGGGGGTACCACAGGCATGTCGTCTTGGCACGAGAGGCATGACACTCTTCGTGGCGGTGTGATTAGTCCACGGCGTCTCTGTTTTGGGCTCCGGAGTAAGTGGGCCATTTGGTGTTTTGTTGTGGGAGGCGTATGGGTTAACCCTAGTTTTCTGTTCTGCGGATTGGTGATGTTGTGCCAAACACACCTATCTGATTTGCATACATTTGGATTCGCGGTCCATTGTTTTGATGTTCCTGTGTGGCATGGTTTTGACTTGCCTGTGTGGCATTATTTTGACTTGCCTGTGTGGCATTGTTTTGACTTGCCTATGTGGCAAGGTATATTTCTGAGCTCAATCGGTATGAAATAATCCCAGCCATTTGTTTCAGCCTATTATTTTATTGTATTAGTTGTTGGCTTCTGTTCAGTTCAATTCATCGGATTAGTTACTTCAGTTCGTTATTTCTTTAATATTCTGTCTGTTTCATTAATTCTGTTGGTTAAAATATATTTTATTCAAATCTTCAGAGATTTTATTTTGTTAGAGGCAATATTTTGTCTCAGTTGATTTTGTATTTTAGTTGTATATCTTTTGTATCTTTATATCCGTACTGGGCAATTGGCTCATGCTGTGTTTTTCTTCCGGCAGGTTTGCAGGGGTGATTCAGGGCTAGTGTAATGAGAGAGTTGTCTTTGACCATCAATCTAGGTTGTTTCGATTTTTAAGTTTTGATTATTTTGACTCTAGTTGGAGAATTATAATTAGTACTTCATTGGTGTATATCATTATTACATATTTTAAAGTTATTAGCGTTCTGTTTACTATTTTGAGGTTTGTTGTGCTTTGCACGTGACCTCCCCTTCCTTTTCGGGAAGGGGGTGTTACAAAGATGGTATCAGAGCTTAGATTCTTTCTTGTAGAAAACCTATTTAGGTTTGACCTATGAGTTGTGGGTAAATCATTGGGTAGACGTAGGAGTTTGATTTGATTTTGTTCCCTGTTTGGTTGATCTTGATTTTTGACAAAGTGTTTTTAGCTCTTTGAGTTGTAGTTGATTTGAGAAAGCCGAGATAATTTGTTAAGATTATTATTGTTAATCGTTGGAGCAATAATGTTAGTTAAGGATGGTGGTTTGATCATTAAGGAGAATAATGTCATACTTTGTTCAGTTAAGAAATGATTATACGATTATGTTATGAGTAGTTGTATCAATGAGTTTTGATATTGGAGAATTATTTGTTAGAATTATTTCAGGTAATTACAAATTATTATGATTTTGGAATTGGGGATTTTATTTGGGTTAGATTCTGATTTTTGTTAAGTTGTAAATAATTTGAGGTATGTGAATCGGTGGGATAATATGATTAAGTGAAAATTATTAAGTACAAAGGATCTCTTGTAATTTTGAGTTGTTGTAAATATTCGAGGTAATTAGATTAATTTTTTTGGAGTAAATGAATTTTGCGATTATTTCCTAGTAGAATATTGGAGTTATCTTATATGAAATTTTGAGTGATAGTATGAGGAGATTTTGGAATTTGTTGGGTTAAGGTATGCACTAAGAGAATGATTGATTTATTAAATGATTAGATATTAAGTGATGAATCTTTAAGAGATTTTGAAAACTATCATTTGCTTATTCAGATAGTAGGATATATGATTTGGAGTTTGGTATGGTGATGGAGAGATCTTAGTAGTAGTATATTTTTGGTGTAATAATATTTGAGAACTAATTTGATTGGAGGTTATGGTATTTTGAAATTCTTGAGGACTTAGTGAGAGTTGATGATATAATTTAAGTTGTTTTATTTATCTGATGTCTTTAGAGTTTTGTATGAATTTATGTAAAATAAAACAAAAATAATTTGTTAGATCCTTGTCATGTGTGAAATATAAACGTTTTACGAATTAAAAATAATTTTAAATATTTTAGGTATTCGAATCGTATTTAGATGAAGAGAAATTTTGTGCTTTCGAATAATGTCCTGAAGAGTACGTTTACAAGAATGAAACTTAAAGAAATTGACGGGGGTCGCACCAGCTATGGAGCATGTGGTTTAATTCGATGCAAAGCGAATAACCTTACCAAGGCTTGACACGATAACTGACGAATCTTTTACGAGTACGTGGACCGATGACTTATCCGCGTTGATCGTTACAAATGGCGACGCTACGTCGTAACTAAATTTATTTATTTATTTATTTATTTTTGTAGCTTATTTGAATTCCGAGGACGGAATTATTTTAAGGGGTGAAAAATGTAATAACCCATTTTTTAAATTAAATATTAATTGATTTTATTTTATACAATTGTATTTAAATTGGAAAAGGTAAATAATTTTTGTTTCCCTCTTTTCTTCCTTATTTTGTTTGGAAAATAAAATTCTTTTAGTAGATAATTAAATAACTGATTAAATTAAAATTGAGAAAGATAATTCTTTTTGTTAAAGTCTTGTGGTAAAATCATTCGGAGCGGGAAGCTACTTGGGAGATAGAGGAGTCTATTTGAGCGGAATATCCACATCTTTTGATAATTAGATACGTTCATTCATTTGATTCCGGGGACGGAATCCTTTTTAAGGGAGAGGTAATGTAATATCTCCAAAAAAAAATAAAATAATATTAATATTAAATTTAAATTCTTAAAACATATTGTTTGAACTTTGTATTTATTTGGGTCAAACTAGTTATTTAATTTGTGTGGGCTAATAAATATTAATAAATGATGGGTAAATTAATTTAGTACAATTTGGGCTTCAAAATTATTGGGTTTAATTTATATTTGTGGGCAATGTTAAAATCTATTAATAAATAAATAGATAAGTAAACCTAATTTTACTAGGCTATACGTGTTCAGTCTATTGTGTGTATAAAATGATGTCTCTGTAAAGTGTTATTTTCAAGGAGGCTGGTTCGGTTGATTCCGTGACAAGGACAATCAGCATATTTTTTTTTCCAATTCTTCAACATTAGCATGAATGCCGCATTATTATCACAATTGCGCTTCAGTCGGTCCGTAAAATGATAGTCCAATTACTTTGCAAGCAAATGCTATTATAGAAGAAGGAAAAGAGACGCAGAAGTTGAACTGCCTAATCTCTTCTGTTGTTGTTTTGCACAGTTGGTATATCTCTCTCTTGTTTATCGGAATGTTGGTAGTTATTTCTATAAGGGGGTTCCTAACTAATCTAATGAAGTTCTTCTTTGCTGTTTCTCGAGTGGAAAGTGGATCTTCAAGCAATGTTGTGCTTTTTCTATCTGAAATTACAGGGATATATTTCGTATCTTCAATTCTTTTAATTAGGAAAAAAAATGCTTGGCCCCTGAATACAGGATGATCATAACTGATGTATTGGGTGGAGACATTCAATTTGATTTCTACCACCGGTGGTTCGATGCAATCTTTGTAGCAAGTGCTTTTCTATCTCTGCTTTTGCTTTCTGCACATTATACATCTCGCCATGCTGACAAACACCCAATTGATTAGCTTCTCCGTATAAGAGGGGTAACGGCTGTAAAGGATTAGAAGAGGAGAAAAATATAACAGTTTGGACGGAAGGAATTTAACGAGTTATATTCGAATTATAATTCTGGGTATGATGTTGATTAACTCAGGTACGGATTCCGTACTCTTTCAGCGATACTCTTGTTAAATTTGATTTGTTCGTTTGTTTCTTTATTTCGAATTATGTTATGAGTTCACATAATTGTTGCATGTGAAATAAATATATTAGTTTCATTTTGGAGTTGATACACATGACTCGTATTTGTACTCTTTGAATTAGGATATCATGTTTAGTATTTATTTTTGATAATTGTAGAGCGGTACATGTTGCTACCTTCTTTTTGAGACCTTGTGACTATAATTTGATTTGGTTCAACATGTACATATAGAACCTTTTTTTTGGTATTATGTCGCATGTGTTGTGACATGATATTTTGTTAGAATATACCGTAGGGTATACCTGAGCTATAACCACCTGTGGGGGTACCACAGGCATGTCGTCTTGGCACGAGAGGCATGACACTCTTCGTGGCGGTGTGATTAGTCCACGACGTCTCCGTTTTGGGCTCCGGAGTAAGTGGGCCATTTGGTGTTTTGTTGTGGGAGGCGTATGGGTTAACCCTAGTTTTCTGTTCTGCGGATTGGTGATGTTGTGCCAAACACACCTATTCGATTTGCATACATTTGGATTCGCGGTCCATTGTTTTGATGTGCCTGTGTGGCATGGTTTTGACTTGCCTGTGTGGCATTATTTTGACTTACCTGTGTGGCATTGTTTTGACTTGCCTATGTGGCAAGGTATATTTCTGAGCTCAATCGGTATGAAATAATCCCAGCCATTTGTTTCAGCCTATTATTTTATTGTATTAGTTGTTGGCTTCTGTTCAGTTCAATTCATCGGATTAGTTACTTCAGTTCGTTATTTCTTTAATATTCTGTCTGTTTCATTAATTCTGTTGGTTAAAATATATTTTATTCAAATCTTCAGAGATTTTATTTTGTTAGAGGCAATATTTTGTCTCAGTTGATTTTGTATTTTAGTTGTATATCTTTTGTATCTTTATATCCATACTGGGCAATTGGCTCATGCTGTGTTTTTCTTTCTGCAGGTTTGCAGGGGTGATTCAGGGCTAGTGTAATGAGAGAGTTGTCTTTGACCATCAATCTAGGTTGTTTCAATTTTTAAGTTTTGATTATTTTGACTCTAGTTGGAGAATTATAATTAGTACTTCATTGGTGGATATCATTATTACATATTTTAAAGTTATTAGCGTTCTGTTTACTATTTTGAGGTTTGTTGTGCTTTGCACGTGACCTCCCCTTCCTTTTCGGGAAGGGGGTGTTACACTAACTGTTTGCCCTAGAGTTGATTTTATTATGATTAATTATTAATTATTGTTGTACATTGTGAATTTCTTTTAGTTGTTTGTAAGCATGCTTATGAGCTTGATTATATTTCAGCATTGACTCCAATTAGTATTTCTGGGTATCTCTCTAGAATTAAAGCCTTGAATGGAACTAATTTTACTGTTTGAAAAGAACAAGTAAAAAAAAATGTTCTCGGCGTTGTGAATTTGGACTATGCATTACGAGTGTATTCTCCTGCTCCACTTACAGTTACTAGCTCAATTGAGCAAAAGTGGGAGCGATCCAACTGCATGCCCTTATGACTATGAACAATTCTATCACGACAACCATTCGAGGAGCCATTCCTGACTCTGAGAATGCTAAAGAGTACTTAACATCGGTCGAGGAACAATTTAAGGGTTCTTCTAAAACTCAAGCAAGTACTCTTATTTTGAAAATACTCACAATTAGGTATGACGGGTTAGTGGAGTGCCCGAGCACATTATGATGATGAATGGCATGACCTTTAAATTAAAGGGTATGGACATGACAATTTCTGAGGGTTTTCTTGTTCACTTCATTAAGACTTCTCTTCATGCACAATTTGATCCACTTAAAATCAATTATAACACGCAGAACAAAAAGTGGAAGATGAGCGAGTTAATCGGCATGTGCGTCCAATAAGAAGAATGACTTAAGATTGAAAAAACCTAGTGTTGCTCATTTGACTACCACTGGCTTCCATAAGAAGAAGGCTCAAAAAAAATGGCAAAGGTTTTTAAGAATAAAGATAAGTCAATTTCTACTAAAACAAATAAGATAAATAACTTATGAATTCTTTCTAATTAAGGTTCCTTGTAATACACGGTGGCTTGACACTGGTGATATGGTTCACATTACTAATTCATTGCAGGGATTCCTTTCAAAGAAGACACTCCAAAAGGGGGAAAGAACCATTAAAGTTGACAATGAAGAGTCTATACAAGTTGAAGCTGTAGGAAATCTTCATTTAGGTTTGGAGAGTGGTTTCACCTTGTATTTATATGATACTCTTTATGTTCCCAGTATGACACGAAATTTCATTTATGTATCTAAACTGTTCATGGTTTTTCATTTAAGTTTGGGAATAATAAAATAATTATTTATTATTACTCATGTTATTGGTTCTGGCTCTTTAGAGGAAAACCTTTATAAGATAAATTTAGATTATGTCTTTGCTGAATCCTTGTTAATAATGAATGTGATAGAAAGTATCTCTAAAAGTACAAATAAGAGAAAAACTAGATAATGAGGATTTTTCAAAATTGTGACATAAACGTTTAGGCCATATTTCAATAGATAGAATGCAACGTCTTATAAAGGATGAAATTCTTTATTCACTAGATTTATATGATCTTGACCATTGTATTGAATGTATAAAAGGAAAATTTGTGAAAAGAATTATGAACGGAGCTACTAGAAGTGGTGCACTTATTCAGGTGATTCACGCTGATATATGTGGACCATTTTCTCTTAGAATTGGTGGACAAAAATCTTTTATTACGGTTATTGATGGCTATTCTCGTTATACTTATGTCTACTGTAAGACCCCAGCTTTTATGAATAAAGAATAATTTTCTCGAAATATATTTTTGAATATTATGGTGTGAATTTGATATAATGTTATAGTTGTGGGTAATATTTATAAATTTTGCAAAGTAAGCAAGTGGTTATATAATATTCGATTGGTCGGGGAATATTCGTTTTAACAGGGAATATTCGTACGACGACACAATCATTGGTGGATCCCACAACAGAAGTATTGTCATAGTTAGAAAACTACAAAATTATCTTTCTATAAAAATAACGGCGGAGGTGTTACCGTTAAAACTGTTGAACTACCCGGTAATAAAAGTATAGTAATACGCGTGGTTGCATAGTAGCACACGGTATTGATTATTGATGCTTACATGAGAAGTCACTCAGTTATACTCAATTATTGCTACAGTAATGGCTGCATCATATCTCTCATATTATTGATTCAATTATTGTTACAGTATCATCTTCATAATATGATATATTATTAAATCAATAATTGAGACGGCAAAGTTATTCGTATTATTATTTGCAATATTGACAATGTCTAGAAGTTCTGTCAAGGAGAGGTTTGGTCACGTAATTGCGCACCAATAAGGAGAAATCCTTATCGGAAAGCCCCCTCTTTCCTGGGAACGACCTGATTGTTAAATATTGTGAATTATAATATTAATGATGAATAAGTTCATGTTGATTAAAGATGAATTTTATAGTTCCATTGTGTTGGAATTATTTGTGTTAGTGGAAATCGACATTTGTTTCGATAATATATTTCTTTTCTGTCCGAATCATATTTGGGTACATCATTATTCCCTGAATAGATGTACTAATTTTTTTGACCGTTGGTTGAAGATATAATAGTAAATCAATATGGACCACTGGTGGAAAGTTATAATAGTAAATCAATATGGATCGCTGGTTTAAAGTTTTAATAGTAAATCAGTATGGACCGTTGCTTTAAGTTTTAATAGTAAACCAATATGGACCGTCCGTTTAAAAGTAAATCAATCTAGACCGTTCATGAATTAGTTACTATTCAGTCCATTCTTCTATAAATAGAAAAGCTCATTCCTTCATTATTTCTTACGAATTCACTGAAACTCTAGAGAGAGAAACTATAGAGAGAAAGAAGAAAAGTATTCTGCTACTTCACTACTCCAATATCCAGTATTATTTCTTTTGTATTCATGAAGAGAACTTATGTTATTCCATTCTTTATTATTCTGTTGGAATAACCTGTCTGTGCGGTCTATCGCATGCCTGATGAATTCTGTTGTTATTCCATTCTTATTATTCTGTTGGAATAACCTGTTTATGCGAAGTACCGCATACATGGTGAAATTCTTCTAATATTAATTTCTTTATTATTCTGTCGGAATATCCTGTCTGTGCGTTTACGCCGGACCTGGTTCCATTATTTATTATTCTGTCGAAATATCCTGTCAATGCGTTTACGCCGGACCTGGTTCCATTATTTATTATCCTATTGGGAATAATCTGTATGTGTAGTCTATCGCACGCATGGTGAATCTTTCTGTTATTCCATTTTTTATTATTCTGTTAGAATAACCTGTCTATGTGGATTACCACATGCATGATGAATGATCCTTCGTATTCATTCCTTATTAAATTGTGGAAATGATCTGTCTACGTGATTTACCGCATGGCGGGCGAAAATCCATTTGCAGTTTCATATATTCTATTATACTTAGTTGGTTAAAGCTTTGGCTTCTATACTCCATAAAATTAGTGGAATATCCTTGATATTTGCGCTTCATCCAGTATCTTTTCATGGAAATATTCTTCTGAGCATTCTTGAATTTTACTTCACAAAACAGTATCATGTGGAAAATTTGGACGTTATTGAGTTCAGGATAAATTAACTAATAAATCTTTAAAATTTATTCTTGAACTTGTTTTATTGAATTGTCATCATCCTCATGCTTATATTATGTTGAAAGTCATCTTTGGCTTACGTGCATAGATGAACTTGGTATGATTATGACCAGGGATTAATTATTCGGTATAATCATGACCGTAATGTGACGAATGATACGGTAAAAGTCCTCATTGGCCTGTAGTTCATTGGTGGACAATTGTTGGTATGGTTATGACCAGGGATTATTCGGTATAGTCATGACCATTGATGATTACATAAATATCCTTAGCCATGGAGCATGGATGATTCGATTTTATTTATTAAGCTGAGTCTCAGCGATAAAGTTGATGAAAAACTTTTTAAATCATAAAAGATAGTAGATTTTATACCTTACTTGACTCTTCTAATGGATTGCTTGATCCGCTATAGTTAATCTTGTTGTCTATTATATTCTATCAGTTTAACATTGTTGAAGGCTAATGATAATTTATTCTACATTATCTTAGTCATAATATTTCTTACTGGGCTAGTTGAGCTCACCCGAAATTTCACTGTTCTCTTCAGGAAATGAGAACGTAGCTGGGACTAGTCGGGGAACAGAGTGATGGTCCTAGATGGTTCATTAGTAGTCCTCACTTTTTTATGAAATAGTGTGATAATAAATGTAATGAGGACTCCATTAAGTGTGGATATTGTCTAGATGACAATATTTGTATTAAAACTCAGCCTATGTTTTGTCGTATTTTACACGACTGTTGTATAATTAAGTTGTATTTTTATTCAGGACTTTGTATCTGGCGACTCAAGATGGGTGATGTATACCTATTTTGGGGGCGTCACAGTTGGTATCAAAGCTTAGGGATATGATCCCTGGCTGAGATGAGAGACAAGAACTAGGAGGGGAGAGACGGGGAATTCCTTCGCTAGTATGACCTACCTAAGTTTATTTGATATTTAACTGGTCGGTCATAGTATAGGGATAATATGTGATATATTAATTAACCCTTGTTTTGTGGCAGTATTGGAAAATGGCATCCGAAAATGTTGAGATAAGCAATGAAGCAAATGAGATCATGGAGTCACCACAGATTAATACCCAGGATAATGTGCAACAGGAAGACAATAATCCTCAGGTGAACAACAACACCGACCAAATGGCGAACGACAGAATGTTTAGGAGCTTTCTGTAATTCCTACAACATCTGGCAAGAGAAACTCCTATCCAAAATATAGGTGGAAACACTGGAAACTCTCGGGTGGTAACCGCTAAACAGTTCAAGGAGCTGGGACCACCGGAGTTTATTGGAGAGCCAAAACCACTTAAGGATCCACATGGATAAAGCAGATCACCAAGATATTTGATGTCTTGAGATGCTCCGAGGAGCAAAATGTTCCTTTTGCCACCTTGATGTTGTTAGGAGAGGTAGATTACTGGTGGGAATCAGTAAAGCGTACTCAACCTGCCGCACTGAAGATGTCTTGGGAGAAGTTCCAAGAACATTTCAACGACAAGTACTTTCTCGAAAGTATTCGTCACATTAAAGAGGTAGAGTTCATCAAGTTGGAGCAGAACAATATGACCATGGCGCAGTACGAAGCTAAGTTTGCCGAGTTGTCCCGGTTTGCGTCCTACTTGGTTGATACTGAGGAGAGAATGACGTGAATGTTTTTAAGAGGTTTAAAACCGGAGATACGTCAATATCTTATTTCTCATAAACTGTGTTTGTATTCAGATGTTGTAAATCGGGCTCAGTTATTGGAGCGCGATAACGGGTCAACGCAACCAAGAGAAAGCAGCTGACGAGATGAAAATACCAGTAACAGTCATCGAAGCGGTGACAACAAACGTGGAGGGAATCAATATGCCAGAAATGGTAACCACTTCGGTGGTAATCATGACCAAGACAATAAAAGTGGGAGTTTCAAGAAGAGGAGATTTAATAATGATGGAAGGATATCAACACCAGCACCTGTTGTTAAGGAAGGAGAACGACCGTCGGTCATATGTTACAAATGCGGAGGGGAGGGACACATCAGTCAAAACTGTACGTAGCAGTCCAAAGCATGTTATAATTGTGGAAGAGAAGGTCACCTAGCCCGATTTTGTCGTGCACCGAAGTAAAGTCCAGCTGGGATGGAGGCATCAAAGTCTATCCCAAACAAGACAAAATTGGTAGTTCAAGGGAGAGCGTTTGTTGTAACCTCCCAGAAAGCAAGGAACCCGAACGAGGTCATCACGGGTAAGCTTATCATAAACTCTAGTGAAGTATATACCTTATTTGATACCGGCTCTACCCATTCTTTTAGTTCTCCTACTTGTGCTCAACGTTTAAATTTGACTCCGGAGAAATTGGACTTTGACTTATCGGTTGAAACTCCGTTGGGTGAAACCTTCATTACATCCATGGTTTATAAATCTTGTTTGATTCAAATCAGTAACCGCACATTACCTGTCTATCTTATTTATTTAAAAATACTTGCGTTTGACGTAATTCTAGGGATTGTTTGGTTAACTACTCATCTTGAAAAAATTGATTGTTTTCATAAGGTTGTTAGTTTTCATATTCCTAATCAACCTATTATACAAATTCAAGCGACCAAACCATTAAAATCAATCACAGCCATTTCAAGCCGTAAAGCTATTCGTTTATTGAAAAACGGATGTCAAGCTTTCTTAGATCATGTCACAGATTTAAACAAAAATATTTCAGTTTTAAATGATATTTCTATTGTTAATAAATTTCCTGACGTATTCCCTGAAGAACTTCTTGGCCTACCCCCAGAGCGTGAAATTGAATTTTGTATCGACCTTGAACCTGGTACAAAATCCATTTCCAAAGTCCCATATCGAATGGCTCCTATTGAACTTCAGGAGTTAAAGACCCAATTACAGGAATTGTTAGACATTGGTTTCATTCGTCCTAGTACGTCTCCTTGGGGTGCTCCTGTTCTATTCGTAAAGAAGAAAGATGGGAGTATGCGACTTTATATTGACTACCGAGAATTGAACCATGTCACCATCAAGAATAGGTATCCGTTACCTTGCATTGATGACCTATTTGACCAGTTGCAAGGAGCACAATTCTTTTCAAAGATCGATCTTCGTTCTGGATATCATCAGCTGAAGGTTAAAACTGAGGATATTCCAAAGACTGCCTTCAGAACTCGGTATGGGCATTATTAATTCTTAGTCATGTTTTTTGGATTGACTAATGCTCCTGCTGCCTCCATAGATATGATGAATCGAGTATTCAAGGAATATTTGGATCACTTTGTGGTTGTCTTTATTGATGACATTCTCATATATTCCAAAAGTCGTGAATATCATGAGCAACACTTGAGGCTGATACTCCAAAAGCTTCATGAAAACAAGCTTTATGCCAAGTTGAAGAAATGTGAGTTCTGGCTTGAGGAAGTTGCATTCCTTGGGCATGTGATATCAAATCATGGAATATCTATTGACCTAGCGAAGATTGAAGCAATTTAAAGCTGGGAGCAACCAAAGTCAGTGACCGAAGTACGTAGCTTTCTTGGCTTAGCTGGTTATTATCGGAGATTCGTGGAAGGATTTTCTCGAATCGCTATTCCATTAACTTAGCTGACTCAAAAAAATACAAAGTTCGGTTAGAGCGAGGAATGTGAGAAGAGTTTTCAAGAACTCAAGGGAAGACTCATTTCAGCACCTGTTCTTACAGTACCATCTGGCTCAGAGGGATTTGTCATCTACAATGATGCTTCGGGCAAAGAGTTAGAATGTGTTCTCATGCAACATGGGAAAGTCATAGCATATGCCTCTCGGCAACTCAAAGAATATGAGAGGAATTATCCTACTCATGATCTAGAGTTGGCAGCTGTTGTCTTCGCACTTAAGATTTGGAGGCATTACCTGTATGGAGAGAAGGTGGAGATCTATACGGATCATAAAAGTCTAAAATATTTCTTCACCCAAAAGGAACTCAATATACGCCAACAACGTTGGCTTGAACTGTTGAAAGATTATGATCATACCATTCAATACCATATTGGTAAAGCGAACGTAGTAGCTGACGTATTGAGTAGAAGATCATATGCAGGTACAAGTGCAATATTGTCAACACAAAGGCCCATTTTGTATTACTTACAAAGGATGGAGATAGAGTTAAAGACTCCAGGGACCCATGTGCTGATCGTGAATATACGAGTAGAACCAACTTTAATCGATAAAGTTAAAGCTGTTCAAGCTACAGACCTGGAGCTGATACATATAAGGAAGAAAGTGCAAGAAGGTGATATTTTGGAAGCAAGAATCGATGAAGAAAGAATACTTCGAGTCAACTCCAGACTTTGTGTTCCTAACGACCCTGATTTAAAGTATAAAATCATGATGGAGGCGCACAACACACCATTTATAATCCATCCTGGGAGTACCAAAATGTATCATGATCTTCAACATACATTTTGGTGGAGCAATATGAAGAGAGAGATAGTGGAGTTTATTTCAAGGTGTTTAACTTGTCAACGAGTCAAGACAGAGCATCAAGTACCAAAAGGTCCATTGCAACCACTTGAAATTCTAGAATGGAAGTGGGAGCATATTACCATGGATTTCGTTACTCGTCTTCCCAAGGTTTTTCAAGGCATAGATGCAATTTGGGTCATTGTTGATAGATTGACCAAGTCTGCTCACTTCTTACCTATACGAGAAACTTATACACTTAAGCGTCTTACTCGTATGTACATAAATGAGATTGTAAGACTGCATGGTATGCCAGTATCCATAGTTTCTAATTGAGACCCAAGATTTACTTCATAATATTGGGTTAGTTTGCAGAAAGCTATGGGCACAGATTTACGATTTAGCTCGGCATATCATCCTCAGACGAACGGGCAGTCGGAGAGGACTATTAAAACTCTTGAAGATCTATTAAGACTCTGTGTCCTTGACTTCAAAGGAAGTTGGGACAAGTTTATACCATTGGTGGAGTTTTTTTACAACAACAGTTATCAAGCAAGTACAATGCATGGCTCCATTTAAGGCGTTGTATCAGAGAAAGTGTCGTTCTCCAGTATGCTGGGATGAGGTGGGTGAAGCAACGTTGTTGGGACCGGAGTTGGTATGTATGACTACAGAAAAGATTCAAACGATATGACAACGTATAAAAACCTCACAAGATCGACAAAAGAGTTATGCTGATCTTCATCGAAAGGACGTAGAATTCTATATTGGAGATCATGTGTTGTTATGTGTTGCTCCGTGGAAAGGATTTACGAGATTTAGAAAGAGAGGAAAGCTCAATCCTTGATTCATCGGCCCATTTTAATTCTCGAACGAGTAGGAACTGTGACCTATAGACTCGCCTTACCGCCAAGTATGTCTCGTGTTCATAACGTTTTTCACACATCTATGTTAAGTAAATATGTGAAAGACCTGAACCACATTATTGAGTTATAACCAGATGAGATAGGGGAAGATTTAACGTATGAAGAGTTACCTGTTAAAATCTTGGATAAGAAGGATCATGTTCTACGCTCCAAGGTTATACCTCAAGTCAAAGTTTTGTGGAGAAACCACAATGTGGAGGAAATGACTTGGGAGTTAGAATCTGAGATGAAGTCAAGGTATCCTCATCTCTTCGACATACCAGGTATGTACCCTAATTTCGAGGATGAAATTTCATAAGGAGGGGAGGTTGTAAGACCCCAACTTTTATAAATAAAGAATAATTTTATCGAAACATATTTTTGAATATTATGGTGTGGATTTGATATAATGTTATAGTTGTGGGTAATATTTATAAATTTTGCAAAGTAAGCAAGTGATTATATAATATTCGATTGGTCGGGGAATATTCGTTTTAACAAGGAATATTCGTACGATGGTACAATCATTGGTGGACCCCACAACGGAAGTATTGTCGTAGTTAGAAAACGACAAAATTATCTTTCTATAAAAATAATGGCGGAGGTGTTACCGTTAAAACTGTTGAACTATCCGGTAGTAAAAGTACAGTAATATGCGTGGTTGCATAGTAGCACACGATATTGATTATTGATGCTTACGTGAGAAGTCACTCAGTTATACTCAATTATTGCTACAGTAATTGTTGCATCATATCTCTCATATTATTAATTCAATTATTGTTACAGTATCATATGCATAATATGATATATTATTAAATCAATAATTGATACGTCAAAGTTATTCGTATTATTATTTGCAATATTGACAATGTCTAGAAGTTCTGTCAAGGAGAGGTTTGGTCACCTAATTGCGCCCCAATAAGGAGAAATCCTTATCAGAAAGCCTCCTCTTTCCTGGGAACGACCTGATTGTTAAATATTGTGAATTATAATATTAATGATGAATAAGTTCGTGTTGATTAAAGATGAATTTTATAGTTCCATTGTGTTGGAATTATTTGTGTTAGTGGAAATCGACATTTGTTTCGATAATAATTGATGTCTGGAGGTTATATTGTTCAAACAGGTATTCGGGGCACTTTTTGTGTCAGAGTACTATTCACGAGTTACTATTCATGGGGTACTATTCATCAGTAAAATATATTTCTTTTCGGTCCAAATCATTTTTGGGTACAATATTATTCCATGACGAGATGTGCTAATTTTTCAGACCGTTGGTTGAAGATATAATAGTAAATCAAAATGGACCGCTGGTGAAAAGTTATAATAGTAAATCAATATGGATCGCTAGTTTAAAGTTTTAATAGTAAATCAGTATGGACTGTTGCTTTAAGTTTTAATAGTAAACCATTATGGACCGTCCGTTTAAAAGTAAATCAATCTTTTTTTTTGCTAAATTATTAAGTAAATCAATCTTGACTGTTCATGAATTAGTTACTATTCAGTCCATTCTCCTATAAATAGAAGCTCATTCCTTCATTATTTCTTACGAATTCACTGAAACTCAAGAGAGAGAAACTATAGAGAGAAAGAAGAAAAGTATTCTGCTACTTCACTACTCCAATATTCAGTTTCTTCTAAGGTAGGGGATATTATTTGTTGTACTCGTAAGGGGTATTATTTCTTTCGTATTCATGAATAGAACTTCTGTTATTCCATTCTTATTATTCTGTTGGAATAACCTGTTATGCGAAGTACCGCATACATGGTGAAATTCTTCTAATATTCCATTATTTATTATTCTGTCAGAATATCCTGTCTGTGCATTTACGCCGGACCTGGTTCCATTATTTATTATTCTGTCTGAATATTTTGTCAGTGCGTTTACGTCGGACCTGGTTCCATTATTTATTATCCTGTTGGGAATAACCTGTCTGTCCAGTCTATTGCACGAATGGTGAATCCTTCTGTTATTCCATTCTTTATTATTCTGTTGGAATAACTTGTCTATGTGGATTACCACATGTATGGTGAATGATCCTTCGTATTCATTCCTTAATAAATTGTGGAAATGATCTGTCTACGTGGATTACCGCATGGCGGGCGAAAATCCATTTGCAGTTTCATATATTTTATTATACTCAGTTGGTTAAAGCTTTGGCTTCTATACTCCACGAAATTAGTGTAATATCCTTTATATTTTCGCTTCATCCAGTATCTTTTCATGGAAATATTCTTCTGAGCATTCTTGAATTTTACTTCACAAAGCAGTATCATGTGGAAAAATTTGGACGTTATTAAGTTCATGATAAATTAACTTATAAATCTTTAAAATTTATTTTTGAACTTGTTTTATTGAATTGTCATCATCCTCATGCTTATATTATGTTGAAATTCATCTTTGGCTTACTTGTATAGATGGACTTGGTATGATTATGACCAGGGATTATTCAGTATAATCATGACCGTAATGTGACGAATGATGTGGTAAAAGTCCTCATTGGCCTGTAGTTCATTGGTGGACAGTTGTTGGTATGGTTATGACCAGGGATTATTCGGTATAGTCATGACCATTAATGATTACATGAATATCCTTGGTCGTGGAGCAAGGATGATTTGATTTTATTTATTAAGCTGAGTCTCAGCGATAAAGTTGATGAAAAACTTTTTAAATTATAGAAGATAGTAGATTTTATACCTTACTTGACTCTTCTAATGGATTGCTTGATCCGCTGCAGTTAAACTTGTTGTCTATTATATTCTATTAGTTTAACATTGTTGAAGGCTAATGATAATTTATTCTACATTATCTTAGTCATAATATTTCTTACTAGGCTAGTTGAGCTCACCCTTTCTTTCACTGTTTTCTTCAGAAAATGAGAACGTAGCTGGGACTAGTCGGGGAACAGAGTGATGGTCCTAGATGATGCATTAGTAGTCCTCACTATTCTGTGAAATAGTGTGATAATAAATGTAATGAGGACTCCATTGAGTGTGAATATTGTCTAAATGACAATATTTGTATTAAAACTCACAGCCTATGTTTTGTCGTATTTTACATGACTGTTGTATAATTAAGTTGTATTTGTATTTAGTACCTTGTATCTGGAGACTCAAGATGAGTGATGTATACCTATTTTGGGGGCGTCACATCTACCTAATTAATGAAAAATTTGAATCACTAAATATGTTTTAAATTTTCAAGGCTGAAGTTGAAAATCAACTTGACCGAAAAATTAAAGTTGTGAGATCAAATAGAAGCGGAGAGTATTACGGTAAACACTCCGATGCAGGTTATAGTTCTGGTCCATTTGCCTTAATTTGTCAAGAACATGACATCTTCACTCAATATACAATGGGAGTTTGCTGATCAAGAGGACGAGATAATGGGTTAGACTCTCTCTAGGTTCTTTTTCTCTCCCTTCTCTCTAAACCCCCCCCCCCCCCCCCCTCCCCTCCCACCGTCCTTACCCGTTAACTCCTTTTTTCCTCTTTTATCTCCCGCCTCTCCCCACCTACTCTTTCCATCCTACCTACCTCCTCTGTTTTCCTTTTCTGTCTTCCTCCCCGTTCGGCCTTCTTCTCCGTCCTCCTCATTCCCTGCCCTCCAATCTTTATCCTCGTCTCACCTTGTCTCCTTTCCTTCTGGTTCGATGGTTGATCATTCACATCTCTCGGCTGGTAACACTGTCATCAGCTCCTCTAGAGATGTTTTTACTGAGTTTGGGATTTCCAACCCTAACTCCCCTGTTGATGATTCTGCTATGGCTGAATCAACCCCTATCCCTGATTTGGTTCCTCTTGGCTCTGGGGGCTCCTCTGACTCTGATTCTCACAATGAGTCTGTTTGTACTGGTCACTGTTGGGGTCTTATGGAGTTCATCAAGGCACAAGGTTTCTCTATTCAGAATGTAAATGAGTTTGCTAATAAAGGCGGCACTATTAGGCTAGCTGATGACCACGATATGTTTGTCAAAAGTACTAAGACAGCTTCAAATGAGTTGGTGGGTCATGCTCCGGTCTCTTGGTTTCACTCTGCTACGGGTATGGGAGAGGGGGACCTGCCTGGCCCCTCGGTTGTTCGTGTTGGCCTGAGTAACGTGGAACTCCCAAAAGCTAGTGGGTGTGTTCCTGCACCATCTGTTTTGGTCGAAGCTCTGCCAGACTCTTTGGGGATCCCTATCTCAGACCCTCCTTCGGGCTCGCCGGCTAAGAAATCCTGGAGTGATATAGTGGCTCAGGATGACAAACCTTGTTTTAAACTGAACTATTTCCCTCCCCCCCCCCCCCCCTCCCACGTCTGAAAATGCGAGGATTCGCATTAGGCCCCCTCTGATGTCTTTCTGGAAGGGAACTCTATTTGGAACTCTTGCCTTGTGGGCAGCTTCTTAAATTCTCGTATGCCTTTTAAACTTGTCAAAGACAGTGCCCACAAGCTCTGGAACAAGTATGGATTGCAAAGAATCTTCTTACAAGATTAAGGTTTTTTTGCCTTCAAATTCTCTAGTCCCCAAAATCGTGAGAATGTTTTGGCACTGGGCCTATGGTATATTTTGAATAAACTTTTATGCCTCAAGAAATGGAAGGAAGGTATGGACTTCCAATCTAAACCCTGCACAAAAGTCCCAGTCTGGGTGAAGTTCCTAAACATCCCTATGTCCTATCTTTCTCCGACAGGGATTAGCTATCTTGCTAGTGGTATAGGCAAACCTTTATTTGTTGATAACTTACAGGAAAGCTAGAGCCTATGACCTTTGTAAAGGTCTGTGTTGAGATTACTTCCACCTCGAGCCTGCCAGACTGTTTGGAAGTAGTAGTGCTGGACGAGGACAGCCTTTCTAGAAAAGTGGTTATGGTTAAAGTGGAATATCTTAACAGACCTCTTCTCTGTTCCCACTGCAAGTCTTTTGGACATTCTCGTGTCAGGTGCCCTTTCAGCTAATTTCAAATGGGTTCCTAAAGCTAGGGTCCCTGACCCCCTTGGTGCTGCCTCATTAGGTGTTTCTAGCTTGGAGAATGTCATTTTCTTAGCTTTTGGCTCCTCCGGATCCTTCCCCCTCTATCATAGGGAACGACTGGACTGTGGTGGCAAAGGGCCCAAAGCAGACTGCCTGCCCATCTTATTCTATGGGTCCTATTTCTGCTATTGGCCCCAATTCCTTCTGTCTGCTCTCCCCTATGGTTTTGCCTCTGGCAGATGGGGTTTCTGACTCTGATGCATCTCCTTCCCCAAATCCTCTTGTGGGGAAATTAAAGCTGATTGATGAGAAGGAATGTCGAGACTTAAAGCAAAAAGCTAAGCTCTCTTTCGACCATGGACCTTCCTCAAAGAAAAAGAACAAGGAGGGAACCCCAAAACTTCTTCTTAACCTTTTTATGGTTAATTTTTGCTCTATGAATATTAGAGGTGTAAATAGTAGGGCCAAACAGGCTAGTGTAAAGGATCTCATTAAGAAATTTGATATTTCTTTTGTTGACCTTGTTGAAACTCGGGTCAAAGCTCCCAATTCAAGTTTTGTTGCTGAGTCCATTTGTAGGAACTGGACATGGTTGTTTAACTATGAATACCATGCGAATGGGAGAATTTGGATCGGTTGGGATCCTACTATTTGGAATGTCAGTATTGTTGCAAAGTCTACTCAACATTTTCACTGCCTTCTTGCTTCCTTGGAGCTAAACATCAATGTTTATGTTACAATCATTTATGACCTCAATACTCCTTCGGAAAGGAAGCTTCTCTAGGATGATCTGAGAGCTATTCACTCTTCTACGAACTCTCCTTGGTGCATTTTGGGGGACTTCAATGAGGTTCTCCATCTCTCTGAAATCAATGGGGGGAATGAGTTGTGGGATAACGGTATGCAGGATTTCAAGGACTGCATTGATGATACTTCTCTGGTCGACCTCAGGGCTGTGGCTCCTTACCATACCTGGTGGGACTCAAGTTGCTCAGCTCCTATCTATAGGAAGTTGGACAAAGTTATGGTCAACTCTCTTTGGCTGCATCAGTTCCCTTCTCAGGCTAATTTCTCCCCGAGAGACCTATCAGACCACTGCCTAGTTATCGTTCAGACGGGGTTGCATCTTCCCTGGTTTCCCAAACCTTTTCAATTCTTTAATTTTATAATTGGTTTGGATAACTTTTATAGTATTGTCAAAAATGCCTGGAACGTCCATGCCCCTGGTGATTCACGCTGATATATGTGAACCATTTTCTCTTAGAATTGGTGGACACAAATCTTTTATTACGTTCATTGATGACTATTCTCGTTATACTTATGTCTACCTAATTAATGAAAATTTTGAATCACTAAATATGTTTAAAATTTTCAATGTTGAAGTTGAAAATCAACTTGACCGAAAAATTAAAGTAGTGAGATCAGATAGAGGCGGAGAATATTACGGTAAACACTCCGATACAGGTCATAGTTCTGGTCCATTTGCCTTATTTTGTCAAGAACATGATATCTTCACTCAGTATACAATGCCTAGTACACTGCAGCAGAATGGGGTAGCTGAGAGGCGAAATCGTAACCTTATGGATATGGTACGTAGTAAGTTATGAAATTCTAACTTACCTATATTTTTGTGGACTGAGGCATTAATTAAGACAACTTACCCATATTATGGTACGTAGGAGTATCCCTAACACTTACCTATATTTGGACAGGTAGGAGACCTAGTTTAAAAGGAAAATTTGTGAAAAGAAGTACGAAAGGAGCTACTAGAAGTGGTGCACTTCTTGAGGTAATTCACGCTGATATATGTGGACCATTTTCTCTTATAATTGGTGGACACAAATCTTTTATTAAGTTCATTGATGACTATTCTCGTTATACTTATGTCTACCTAATTAATAAAAAATTTGAATCACTAAATATGTTTAAAATTTTCAAGGCTGAAGTTGAAAATCAACTTGACTGAAAAATTAAAGTAGTGAGATCAGATAGAGGCGAAGAGTATTACAGTAAACACTCTGATACAGGTCATAGTTCTGGTCCATTTGCCTTATTTTGTCAAGAACATGACATCTTCACTCAGTATATAATGCCTAGTACACTGCAGCAGAATGGGGTAGCTGAGAGGCGAAATCGTAACCTTATGGATATGGTACGTAGTATGTTATGCAATTCCAACTTACCTATATTTTTGTAGACTGAGGCATTAATTAAGACAACTTACCTATATTATGGTACGTAGGAGTATCCCTAACACTTACCTATATTTGGACGAGTATGGGGCTGTTCAGCCAAGGCTAAGATTTTTAATCCACAAATAAAGAAACTTGACTCTAAAACCATTAGTTACTATTTCATTGGATATCCTGAAAGATCTATGGGTTTTCGATTTTACTGTCCATCGCATACTACTAGAATTGTTGAGACTAGGCATACAGAATTTTTAGAGAATGGTGATTTAAGTAGGAGGGGTGAGCCTAAAAAAAATTTGAACTTGAATAAAACATGATTTATGTTTCTAATCCTGTAATTCAAGAGACTGAGGCACAATAACCTCTTATTGAGGCGAATGATGCCCCTGAGATAGCTAAGCCTCCACTTAATGTTGAACCCCACATTATTGAAAATCATATTCATGAATTTGTGCAACCTTTACGTAGGTCTGAAAGACCTAGAAAGCCTATTAATTTTGATAATTTTATAACTTATCTTAATGAGATTGACTATGATTCAAGTAAAATTAATGATCCTATCTTCTATAAAGAGACCATTACGTGAGTTCTCAATCAACTCAATAGCTTGAAGCCATGAATGATGAGTTGAAATCAATGAATCTTAATAACGTTTGGGATCTTGAAGAATTATTAAAATGTGTTAAACTTGTTGGTTGCAAGTGGGTCTATAAGACCAAATTAGATCTTAAAGAGAACGTTGAAAGGTATAAAGCTCGATTGGTTGCTAAAGGGTTTCACTCAAAAGGAAAGTGTGGACTGTAATGAAACTTTCTCTCCAGTATTCGGGAAAGATTCATTTAGAATAGTCATGGCTCTAGTAGCTCATTATGATTTAGAGTTACATATTATAGATGTTAAAAATGCATTCCTCAATGGTAACTTGCATGAGAATGTCTATATGGCGCAACCAGAAGGTTTTCTGGTTAAAGGCAAGGAACATATGGCATGTAGACTTAAGAAGTCCATTTATGGGTTAAAACAGACTTCTCGACAATGGTATCTTAAGTTTCACGATGTGATGAGTAATTTTAATTTTAAGAAAAATATAGTGGAACAATGAATATACTTGAAGGTCAGTAGGAGTAAATTTGTTATTCTTGTTTCGTATGTCGATGATATACTACTTGCAAGTAATAGCTTAAACATGTTGTATGAGACCAAACGTTTCATTTATGGAAATTTTCATATGAAGGATTTCAGTGAAACCTCTTATGTTATAGGTATTGAAATTCATCGAGATAGGTCTCGCGGGATATTAGGATTGTCTCAAAGAGCTTATATTGACAAAGTTCTTAACTAATACAACATGCAAAATTGCTCCCCTACTGTTGATAAGTAGATTTTATATCCGCGAATCGATGTCCATTTTAAGCATAATCGGTGTTAATTCTTTGCGTTCATGTTCATTCTTAATTGTTTCTTGTTATTTCATGTGTAGGGTGTTTAGTGTGGCGAATGATAAGAAAAGGAGGCATTTGAAGCTATTTTGGAGCAAGTTTGAAATTCAAGCCAAGTCAAAAAACAGTGGCCATGCCTGCTGGGGCAGGCCTGTTTTGCTTGTATACCCCCGCCGGGGCGGGGGGTCACGAATCTTGACTCTCCTGTTTTGATTCGAACTCTACTGGGACTTAGGAATTAAGACTTTGAATGGCACATGGACTCTAATACACGTGGGATTTCGGCCAAAACTTCATGTGGGATATATATGGCTCAACAAACAACGAATTAAGCATCATGCAAAGCAACTAACGAAGATTAATCACAGATTTTCATAGCGAACAACGGAGTGGATATTTTGAAGAACGATCGTATTGATTGCGGATTGAGACTAAAGTGAATGGAGTTTTGGGTTATTCTTCTACTTTAGTTTATTTCTGTAATTGAGAAGATGTTATATTTGATTTATTCAGTTCTTATTTCATTTATTATGAACCAGTTACTTTTTAGGCTTAAGTGGAACGATGGTTATGTAATCTTTGATTTCAGTTTAATAAGTTATTATCCGATTTATTTTTATTAATTTGAGCGTGAATTTATGAATTGCCTGATCAACGATTCTTTGTGCACTTGTATGAACTCGAGAGATGAAATACGGGACTTGGTTAATATAGCATGTGTTCTTGAATTGCTTTTGTGAGTCTTAGTGAATTGGTGAGAATAAAAGAAGAATGAGCTTCTATTTATAGGAAAATATAGTTTCGATAATTGTACATTTTGGGGTTCGAAATATTACAGTATAATACATTCATCTTTTCCTCTATTTTTAATTTATTCCTACAAGTATTATCAAACTTGCACCACCTCCCTTAATAATAGTACATCATGTGAATCAATAGTTCTATACATGTGAAAAAAATAGTTACGGTATAGTACATTCATCTATACCTCTATTTTTAATTTAGTCATGCAAGTATTATCAATCTTGCACCACATCCCCTAATAGGACATGCATGTGAATCAATAGTACATACATGTGAACAAATAGTTATAAGCATGTGAATTAATAACTCACAATATTTAGCAACCAGATTATTCCTAGGAAAGATGGGGCTTTTCAATAAGGATTTCTCCCTTTTGGCGCGCAATTAGGTGACCAAAACCTCTTCTCGACAGAACTTTCTAGACATCGTCAATATTGCAAATAATAATATGAATAATTTTGTCGTCTCAATTATTGATTTAATTAACATATTATGCAAATGATACTGTGATAATAATTGAATCAATAATATGAGAGGTATTATGCATCAATTACTATAGCAATAATTGAGTATAACTGAGTGACATCTCACGTAACCATCAATAATCAATACAGTGTGCTACTATACAACCACGCGTATTACTGTATTTTTGACCACCGGGTAGTTCAACAATTTAACGGTAAAAACTTTCACCGTTATTTTTATAAAAAGATATTTATGTCGTTTTCTAACTACGACAATACTTTATTGTGGGGTCCACCAATGATTGTGTCGTCATACAAATATTCCTTGTTAAAAAGAATATTTCCCGACACAACGAATATTTTATATCAACTTGCTTACTTTGCAAAATTTTCTAATATCACCCTTAAGTTTAACCTTTTATCAATTTATCCATTTACTAAATAGAATAACCATTATTAGAAAATTGAATACTTTCATTTCGTAAAATTCGTGGTCTTACAGAATATTATAGTTAATGTTATACAAACATTTTTTTAATACTTGTGCTCAAGTCTAAAATGACTTATATTAAGGAACGGATGGAGTATTGTTTATTTTGTTTTCATAATATGTCCCCAACCCTCATTTTGTAATTTTTTGAGAATTAATACACAAAGGTTGGCGCTAATGCTAAATGCCCCAACTCGTTAGACATGCTTTATTTATGACTATTAAACACGTTTAACGGTCACATGTTAAACCCAAACTATTAAATCGAGGATAAGGAGACACGACAACCAAGTCCCAGGTAAAGGATTGGGCCTACTTCTCCCCCCTCCTCCTCTGCCTCTACCTATGCCTCCACCCCTACACAAGTAGTATTAACATAGAAACTGATGATGAGTTGACCCAAACAAGACCTGCCTGTATTTGTGAAACGGTGAATCCCAATTTGAGTAAATTTTTCTTTTTTGTAGCTTAGTGTTTTCTTTAAGCAATAGTGTCGTGGTTGGATTAAGGGAATAGAAAGGAGGAATGAATGAAATGAAAATTAATATATTTAATGATTAGTTTGGAGGACAAAACTTTTCAATAGAATAAAAAAAATCATTCCATTCCCTTGTTTTTTTATTCCTTGTAGGAGGTGGTGAAATAAAATTTATTCTAATAGAATGGATATATGTTATACTTTTGTTATTATATTACACCACCCACCACCACCACCAACCAAACTTATTCTTAAAATACCTTAAAACAATTTCATTCCATTATGTTAATTCAAACGCAACATAATACTACGCTTTGATTGAGAAAATGGAACAGAGGAAGGAATGAAATGAAAAATAGTGCATTTAGACTATGTTTGTTTGTAAGAATTATACTTAGGATTGGACTATTAATCTCAAGTCTCTTGTTTGTTTTTTAAAATAGACTTGAGACTATTAATCCTAGATAATAAAATAACTTGAAAGTGGGGACTATTTAGTGCTATGTTCAACTAAGTATTATAATCTCTCACATTTGGGACTAAAAATTTGTTGACAAAATTAACCTTTAACTAGGGCTACAAATGATTCGATCCAATCTGAACTTTGACGAACTCTGTGGGCCCAAGTGCATATTAGGGTTCACTTGACCTAATTGAATTAAATGCACAAATTAAGCTTCACGTTATGATTAAATAAAAAGACGGAAGTGTCGAAAATAAAGAAGCAAGACCTGAGAGAATCTTCCACGTGTTCCGAGGCAGAAAACACGTGGAGGCGACTCATTTTGGGAATTGATTGAGGGATTGGATTGGTGGCTAGAAGGGCAGGACGATTTGGGCATTACTCTGATGACTAAGGGTAAATTTGGAATTTTTCCGAGGACATGTGCCTAGCACATGACCACTCCAAGAAAACCCTATAAATATCCCTTCCCCTCGATTGGGAAGGGGACTTCTCTCCAGACTCAGGACTTGGACTCTCAGAAGATCAAAGAGACCCTTTTAGTGACTTAAAGGCTCGGAGATTCCACCTAAAAGCACTAGAAAGGGTTTGAACATTCTCTCAACTCGAGGACTCAAGAAGGCTCTTGGAATCCCTGTTACCCTAACACGGTTCCCGGATTCTAAGGGTTCTGCCACGCGTCGTTGGAGTAATCGCCCACCTGTCGTTCTCCCCTCTTCAATCAACCAATCAATTCCGTGCTCTTTGTGGATTTCTCTCCTCCTCAGCCAACACGAAACCCTAACTCTAGCAAGGTACGATTTCCTTGCCCACATTTATTTGGCGACTCTGCTGGGGAGGTGTAGAATTCTTGAAGGGTATGCCCACAACTCGAAGTGGGAGAACTACAGGAAGAGCTGCTTCACCAACAAATAGTATTACCTCACCAAATCTAGTTCCAAGGCAAACAACTCAAGCTTTCCAAGGCGCAAATCTGGATTTTGACCAACCACTTATTGAAGACGCTTTGGAAGGGAGTTCAACATCACTATACATGGACAATCAACAACAAACCAACGCAGGAAGGCAAGTCGAGGATGCAAGCGAAGAGCAGACGAATGTTGTGCAACTGGAGATGCTCAAGGCATTAAAGGAAGCACGGGAAGAACAAAGGATGATGATGGCCATGATGCTGGAGATGCAGAGGAAGCAAGAGGAGATGGGGAACTTCCGCCAGCAGTTGATGCAGATCCCTACCTTTAAGGCCATGTTCCCAGGCAATTCGAAGGGAGAACAAGCAGGAGTGGAGGACAACAACAATGGCATCAACAACAAAGAGAACCATATTGTACCTTCATTGACTGAAAGTCAATTGGTTCCAGAAATAAACTTGGGGCTCCAGAACAGTGGTGATGAGCCACAACCTAGGTTGGAAGCAAGCCAACCTCAGACGAACATCATCCCAACTGCTCTTCCAGCATTTTCACAAGTGCAGATGCCAACCTTTCCAAGCCATATCCAGCGAATGAGCCAACAAATGCCACCAGTGCCAGCCCAGAGAGTTCACGCCACAAGCCAGTACGTGACGAAGGATGATATGATCGATGTGATCAATCAACTTCGCAGGCAGACATCCCGACCCTCAGAGTTAGATTTTACTCCACCTTACCCTTCACACATTCGGAGGCAACCTTATCCCACGGGGTATATTGAGCATCCCCCGCAGTTTCCAAAATACAATGGGGAGAAAGGAAATGCCAGAGAACACATTGCCAGGTTTGTAGAGTCGATGTCTCCATGGCTAGGATATGATGAAGCAAACAACCACAACTTGTTGATGAGGGAATTCAACAAGACTTTGACGGATAGTGCCTTCAGTTGGTACTACAATTTGGAGAAGGGATCAGTCCATGATTGGGATGATCTAAAATTGCAATTTTTTAAGAAATTTTTCTATGTGCAGAAACAGGTAACCATCGTAGAGCTCATGCGATTCAAGCAAAAGCCAAACGAAGAGCTGTCAGATTACGTGGATAGGTTCAGGGCCCAAGCACAGAAGTGTGCAGAGCCAATTGAAGAAAAGAACTTGGTTAGCATATGCAACAATGGTGCTTTAGACGCCTTCAAGCCCCACCTCATTACTAAAGCTTGTGATTCATTTGCGACCCTCTCATCTTATTCACAAGACTTGGGAGGAATCATGCCATTTTCCACCAGCCATGCGATGGTTACATGGAAGGGCAAGAGGACAACAATTGTGGCTTTGGCGGATTCTCAGTCAAAACCACAAGGGGGCAAGAGGGAAAAGAATGAGAAATTTGAGCGAAGCAGAGAAAGGCATGGGGATAAGTATACCAGGATGCCAGTTCCAGAGGCTATTACATGTAGCGAGAAGGCATTCAGGAACCTGTATGAACAATGGGTTGAATATGGAGTGGTGAAGCCTCCAAGGCCCCGGTTGGTTGTAACGGAAGAGATGAAAAGAAGACCGGACTTCTGTGTATACCACCAATACGCAGGACATTCTACTATGGACTGTTACAGTCTGCGGAGAATATACCATGAGAAGCTGGCGGCCGGGGAGATTGAACTAGGAGAAGAAACGTGCAACACTATCACCCATGGTGCAATCCCGGAAGTCGAGAACCCAAATATTGGCTCTACCATCGAAAAACTCTGAAATACAGTTGAATTAAAAATCCACCCAAGATGGTGGTCCACCAAAAATGGTGGTTTTAAGTCCTCAGGAGTATCTCTTGCCAAGTAATTGGAGGACCAAGGGAGGAGGCACAAGAATTGACGAATTAAAAAAAAAAAAAAAAAATCACCCAAGATGGTGGTCCACTCTAAATGGTGGTCAAGTCCTAGTAGACTGCACTTGCCAAGAAATTGGACGACCCAAGTGACGAGGTACCCGATTTCAAGTCCTCGTAGACTGCACTTGCCAAAAAATTGGACGACCCAAGTGACGAGGCACCCGATTTCAAGTCCTCGTAGACTGCACTTGCCAAGAAATTGGATGACCCAAGTGACGAGGCACCCAATTTCAAGTCCTCGTAGACTGCACTTGCCAAAAAATTGGACGACCCAAGTGACGAGGCACCCGAGTGTTACACTTTATCATTAAAAGTGAATGAGGCACCTGACTATGAGTCCTCAGACCTGAAAAGTTATACTTTCAACTTTAAAAATAATCGAGGCACCTGAATATAAGTCCTCGAACCAGACAAGTTATACTTTCTATTTCAAAAGTAATCGAGAATTTATTATTTGAAACGTTAAGCTTTTCGTTAAAAGCAATTTTATTATCAAAAAAAAAACATGTTTTTTTCTTGAAAAGATTCATGTTTGCTATTTTATGAGGCCTATTGTTGTCTTGGAGTATTAATTTGAACAACTTAAGATCCAATGTCAAATATTGAGTTTTAAGGAATCATTCAAATTAATCAATAAGGATAAAGAAATTATATTTTGATGAATGAAATATATGTACATGAATTTTCTGATACAGGAAATGGAAAAAACTATGAAAGCTCATGATCTAAAGGCTATGACATGTCGAACTAAAGAGAGGGGAATAGCTAAAGCCTTCAAGTCGACAATGGTGTGGTACACTGAGCCTTCGTATTGGAGGCTATCGAGCCTTCAAGGTCTTGGGTAGCTGACTCAATTTTCCAAAAGTTTGGTCTTCAATTTATCTATGACATTTGAAGCTCCTAAAGTTTACATAAAGTAAGTCATTCTCATAGAGACATGAAGTGATTTCCGAACGAAGTGCAACAACATGATGATTGGAAATAAAGAAATCCAACCTAACATGAAAGGGAGACATGTCCAAGGAAAGATAGGAGATACCTAGATATCCTTGAAGAGCTCCTCTAGGGCTTGCCATCCTAGGGTTTGCTCCCCTATAGGTTCACTCTCCTAGGACTTTCTTTTTCAAGGCTTGCAAAACATCAAGCTTCAAGAAATGAAGACTTCAGCACTTAAAAATATTTTGCGCGATCATCTCACCAAAGGCGTGACTCACGCGCAGGGGAAAAAATGCTTACTGGTAGATGACATAGACATCCTCCAGAGTAAAGGTGCATTCCCCCAAGCAGTGACGAATATGCACGTGGAGGAGCACCACGGTTCCATTGAATACGAGTGTCCCTGCATAGCTGGATGCAATGAAAAATGTCAGTTTTTTCTTTATTACATCCACATAATCAACATTCTCAAGTCACTCGTTGATCCAATGCTACCATTCCTGAAGGTGGCTAGATGAATTAGACAAAATGTGAAGGAGGAGGCCATTAGGATGGTTCCCCTAAGGGTTAGCCCGTAGGGTTTAGCCACCTAAGGAGCTCTCCCCTCTTACATTTAACTTCTCCTTACTCGTTGAATCAACTGATTGGAATGAATGCTACTTCACCGGAATATCTGAGCCAAGATCTTTGTTAAGGTGAAATGGCCCGGAATAAATTCTTCCTCCTTGCGGGGTTGTCCTTTCTTTCAGAATATCCGAGCCAAGGACCTTGTTAAGGTAAAATGGCTCGGAATAAATTCTTCCTCCTTGCGGTGTTCCATTCTTCCAGAATATTCGAGCCAATGACCTTGTTAAGGTGAAATGGCTCGGAATAGATCCTTCCTCCTTGCGGTGTTCCTTTCTTCCAGAATATTCGAGCCAATGACCTTGTTAAGGTGAAATGGCTCGGAATAGATCCTTCCTCCTTGCGGTGTTGTTTTCTTTGAGAATATCCGAGCCAAGATCCTTGTTAAGGTAAAATGGCCCGGAATAGATGCTTACTCGTTGCGGTATTGTTTTTTTTATATATTACGATTACCTGAAAAGAAAAGAAATAGAAAAAGTAATCACGAAGCATCAACCAAACGAGGTCCACATGGACCATCCAACGGTAAACAATTGAATTTCCAAATCAGACTATCACCAACGTAGCATTCGAATATCCAGATCTCAAATAAAAACACATTCAGTACTAGTGGTGTGGAGTGGAGCCATTTCATTCAGTGGAAGCCGCTAGTTGGAGTTGGACCGAAAAACTACAACTTTTCAAGGTGACTGTTGACAAGAAGGATCCAATGGTTGGTGGGTACGTAGGTAAACCTGTTGTCATGTGTCAGTTTGTTTCTGCATGCATTTAATTGGCCTTCCAACGTACATTAACAAATAAATTCACCCACACAACATTAAGGGAACAGAAAATCAGTATAATATGAGAAAAAAACCAATAAAAACAAACCAAAAGTTAAGGTGAGAACTTACTGTAGAATAAAAGTCTTGCTCTAATTTCTAATTAGTGAGAATGGCAAGAAAAGATATAGGTGATAATTTAGGATTCCAATGAAAAAGCGTAAATCCTTTTCCTCTTCTAGTTTTTTTTTATATTTCTTCTTGTTATACTGACTAATTCTCCATGACTATGCAATAAATATTAAGAATAATGCGATGACGATATTGACTTTGTTGGACTTTTCAATTCATTAGTACATATTATATTGCCTAATTATCAGTTCTGTTGCTTTTTTCTTTTTTGGTTTTTGGTTGCTTACCACCCGTTCACTTAACTAAATTTGTTGTATATTAGGTGTACTACTGCAATCACGGCTGATTCCTATATTATATCACCATAAGGAATGCACTTATGTGATTGCAGTACATTTCTCATTAGGATTACCATAATGAATAAAAAAAAAAAATCATGTATGTGATTGCAGTACTCCTGATTTATTATATCATTCATTATAGTATATTATATATAATTATTATGAAAACACATATTCTATTTTTAAATGCAAGAGATTTGAGCTTGTTTCCAAATAAAAGATTATTTGATTTTATTTACAAAATAAAATAAGATTTGATATTATATATATATATATATATATATATATATATATATATATATATATATATATATATATATATATATATATTGTCTGTATATTAATTATGGTAGCATCACAACACAAACTGCACAATCATTTGTACGCCAAAAGTATATACCACATTTCACTAAGAATCACCATCCTCTCATTCTCATATGCATAGTCCGTCTTTTTTAATTTTCAGCTAAAAGTCCCACTTGCTATATAAAATGTGTATACATATATACTTGCATACATTTACTTGGGAAATTAAATTAAACTGTTACTTAATTCCATGTTGTATAAGTCATTGTGTGCTAAAACTATGGAGGGGGCAGCACATAGGTTAAAGAGAATATTTTATTTTATTATGGAAACAAATATTTTATTTTCTAAATAAGAATGATTTGATTTTGTTTTCAAAATAATATGAATGATTTGATTTTATATAAAGAAAGATTTTATTTTATCTTTTAACTAAAATAAGATTTTGTTTACTTAGTAATATATATATATATATATATATATATATATATATATATATATATATATATATTATGTTAAGGAAACAAAGATTGTGCAAGGTTTGGAAAGATTTGATAAAAGATGTCCAAGATATCTTTGGAAGAGCTCCCCTAAGAGTTACCTTTCCTAAGATTTTTTGTTTTCAAAACTGGCAAAATCAAACTAAGCGGATCGTTCAGAAATTTGAAACAGGACTCAAAGACTCAAAAGTATTTTGCACGATCGTTACTCCAAAGGCGTGACTCTCGCGCAGGGGGCAAATGTGGGCCCAAGTGCATATTAGGGTTCACTTGACCTAATTGAATTAAATGCACAAATTAAGCTTCACGTTATGATTAAATAAAAAGACGGAAGTGTCGAAAATAAAGAAGCAAGACCTGAGAGAATCTTCCACGTGTTCCGAGGCAGAAAACACGTGGAGGCGACTCATTTTGGGAATTGATTGAGGGATTGGATTGGTGGCTAGAAGGGCAGGACGATTTGGGCATTACTCTGATGACTAAGGGTAAATTTGGAATTTTTCCGAGGACATGTGCCTAGCACATGACCACTCCAAGAAAACCCTATAAATATCCCTTCCCCTCGATTGGGAAGGGGACTTCTCTCCAGACTCAGGACTTGGACTCTCAGAAGATCAAAGAGACCCTTTTAGTGACTTAAAGGCTCGGAGATTCCACCTAAAAGCACTAGAAAGGGTTTGAACATTCTCTCAACTCGAGGACTCAAGAAGGCTCTTGGAATCCCTGTTACCCTAACACGGTTCCCGGATTCTAAGGGTTCTGCCACGCGTCGTTGGAGTAATCGCCCACCTGTCGTTCTCCCCTCTTCAATCAACCAATCAATTCCGTGCTCTTTGTGAATTTCTCTCCTCCTCAGCCAACACGAAACCCTAACTCTAGTAAGGTACGATTTCCTTGCCCACAAACTCAAACCGAACTCGAACACTATTAGTCGATCTCAAAAATGTTCATATAAAAGGATCAAACCAACACACATGTGCGAGTTCGGATCGTTAGTTATTCAAGAACGTGAACAGTTCGCGAACATAGTCGAACATCATCATGTTCGTGAACATCTAAACGTTCATGAACACTAAATCGTTCACGAACAACTCATGAGCATATTTAAACTTGATCAAGTTCATGAACATTTTTATCAACTCATTATATGCACTAAAGCAAAAATTAGGCCAAATATTGTAATCATCATTTATCCAAAACAAAAAATAATTATTTAGTAGACGTTAAAAGTTAAAAGTTAACAAGTAATTAGAAATTCTTGATTTACAAATATCAAAAATAAATATTAATATCCAAAAAGTCTTTCAAATCTTTAAGGTTCAATCATGTAAATGTAAGCAATTGTATTGTATCATTCTTTTATTACTGTCAAATTGTCATTGCATGATGATTAATGAATTTATTTATGTGATTTATGACATGAGTTGTAATTTATTAAATTATTAGTGTTGTAAATTGTAATAATCCAAAAATCATTGTTAAATTTCTTTATGAAAATATTAAAATTATTTTAATTAAATTAGAGGTGAAGAAGTACATATTATTATTTACTAAAATGTTTATTTATAATCAATTATTAAAAAAATGTTAAAGTAATAAAAAAATTGCAAATTTAATAATTATTGATAAGATAAACTTTTGAATTTAATATAAAATAACCAACTATTTGTATTTAGAATTTAAAAACATTAAACATGTAAGAATTACAATTTGAACTCGAGTATCTCATGAGCTAATCGCAAATCAATCGAACCGAACCAAACTTGAACTATTCGCGAATAAAGTCAAACCGAGTCACATGGTTCGCGAACATGTTCGATCAAACAATCGAACGTGATAGCATGTGTGAACTCAACTTGACAAGTTAATCAAATCAAACCGAACTCGAACCGAACCGAACTGAACATGTTCGCGAACGATTCGATTCATTTGCAGGAAAGACTTTAACTTTGTTTAAAAAGATTGATGTATGTTATCATATTTTTCTATACTTAAACTAATGATAATAATATATCTTTGTTATTAGTAATAAGGGTATGATAGTCCAAATAATAAGTTTTTATCCATTTTTTTAAATAATTATGAACAAAACAAACATAACATGATATTATTTTAAGTTATCAAACGAATAATCTCATAAAAAATAAACATGTGATTATGACTATTTAATCAAATGATTAATAGTCTTGGAATTATAATTCATGGGAATATAGTTCTGGGATTATGATTCATGCAAACAAACATGGTCTTAATGATTAGTTTGGAGGATAAACCATTCTAATGGAATAAAAATTCATAACACCCCCTTGTTTTTTATTCCATGTAGGAGGTGGTGGAATAAAATTCATTACAATGTAATGGATATATGTGATAATTTTGTCATTATATTATACCACCCACCACTATCAACAACCAAATTAACTTACATTTGAAGTACCTTAAAACCATTCCATTCATTAATATTAATTAATTAATTCAATTTTATCAAACAAACTTTCCCAATTATATGATCAATCCCTTATAAATAATTAGAATTTTAACAAAATCTCATTTTGTAAAATTTTTATTTTCTGCCAAGAAAACAAACATGTCAATTGTCATGATAGTATCCCATGTAATCACCATGGGCATAAAAGGGTGATTTTATAAATAAGAAACTTATATTTTATAATATTTTTACAACAAAATTATTGCCATAGAGATGTATAACGTCAGTATAAAATCTATAACGACAATTTTGTTATAGAAATATCATTTTCTGTTGTAGATTTATCAATTTCTTATAAATATTACTCATTCAATTTCAAAAGCATATCTAAAAAATACAATAAAAATTATTTACCTTAGAGTAAAATATATTAACACCCCCTCTAGATAATTATAATAACACTCATCTCACCTTTAGTTTTTTTAAATAACAGTTAGTACGCTTACAAATTTTTAGGGTTGATTAAATAGATAAAATTATATATTTACCCTTTTATGTTATCAAATTTTAATTCCTAAATAATATATATGTTTAATTATACTTTTTTTAATACAATACATTTTAATTATAGTTTTATTTGTAATTAGTACCATCTTATTTAAATTGTTGGTAACTTATAAAAAAACTAATTTAGTTTAATTAACACATATTTTTGGATAAGTGATACAAATATTAAAATTTTTAAATTCAATTATTAATGAAACTATTCTAATTAGAGTGATTGAGTATGTTGTTAGTTTAGTTTTGGTGTTTAACAACAAAAACTATTATTTGAATTCTTAGTTTCATATTATGATTTTTATATGTTAATTTTTTTTGAGTATGTCAAAATTTGGGATATTTATGATTTTGATTACATTTTTTAGTATACAGTTGGTGTTGTTTTTGTGCAATGTTGAATAAAAGAAAATAATAATATTTATTACTACCTCTATATTATAAATAGATTTTTTTTGAGAAACAATATTTGTCATTTTTAATGTAAATAATTATGCTTAAGTGTAACTTATGTTTAGTTTAATATATGAGAAAAATAATTAATGTAATTTTTAATACTTTTTTATATGAATAATAAGATTTGTTATGTAATAATTTGTTTTTTTTTTAATAACCACAACACTTGGCGCAGCTGTAAGCTTCGACCTGGGGTGAGCCGTGAACCCGGACATCTTGGGATCGATTCCCGCCTGCAACAAGTGTGAGAATTCTTTAATTCGTGTGGCCACGGACCTGGGCCGGGCTTAGACCCGGAACAACCCACGAAAGCCTTGTTCGGGGTGGGGGGATTAGTCGGACTGCGGACCGGAAACCCCACATTATCAAAAAAAAAAAAATTTGTTTTAAGTAAATTTTAATATTTGAAAAAAATTATTATAATTTTATTGCATTAATTTGTACTTTTTATGGGTATTAAAATTTTATTTTTTAATAACAAAAAAATATATTTGAATATATATCACGTAAATTTTAATCTTTGAGAAATTTTGTTAGATCTCAAAGGCACAATAGTTATCTAGAAGGGGAGTTGAATAGATATTTTAAATTCTTTTCGAAATACTTGTTAGTTTTGATAATGACTTAAACACAACAGAATTGTGATTTGTTTGTTTTCCTTTTAAGATATAACGAGTTAATGGAAGTTTAAGCAGTTATAGCAGTTATATTAAGACTATAAGAGACACAGTATTTTTAAGTGGTTCAGAGCACTTAAAGCTCCTAGTCCACTCTTCTACTCATCAAGAAGAAAATCCACGAAGGATATATTTACACTTTCTGAATCTCACAGATTCCTTCAAGACCAACAGTCTTGGAACTTCTTAGTTCACTTTTGAACTCTTTAAGTCCAGCAGACTTGGCACTTCTCAGTTCACTTAGAACTCTTCAAGTCCTTCTGACTTGGAAATTCTTACTTCACTTGATAATAGTTGAGTTCTTTAATGGTGCTACTCAGTTGCTGTTAAGCTCGTGTTCGAAAGAACCGAGTAGCTGAGCAAGCTTTCTTTTTCAGATCGTAGAGTAGAGCGTTGAGTGTTCTTCATCGTTTTTGTTCAGTACTTGCTTGATCTTTTCATCTGCTTATGTTTTGTATATATAATGCCTTTGAAAGGTATCCATTGAAGACATCCGTTGAGCATTAAATGTGTTTGACATTTCTGGGCTTTGATGGAGAATTTTTGCACAACTTCTGATTTACAATCTGGCCCACTGACACAACAGGCTGTTGTCTCACCTAACACCTGAAAAGGTGTTTTCTGCTGACCTATAGTCCTTTCCTTAGCTTCTTCAATACGTTTCTTTGTTATATACTAATGATGACAGTTGTGTCATTGAGGCTCCCGAGTACTTCAACATTTATAAACCATTCCATATTTGTTGTGATTTATTCTTTGAACAAATGGACAAGGCTCGATGCTACAGACAGATGAAGCTCTATGATTCTGATCGAGGTGTCTTGCCACCTTGGTACTTGATTCGATACTAGCAAACGAGAACACTACGATTTCTCTTAAGGACTGGCATACTACGATCTTCACTTGCTTGACTTGTAGACTCTACGCTTCCGAGAGCACACTACGATCTCTGAGTTGGCCCAACAAAATGTTTGGACCACTCTACGATTCTGCCGTGGCTCCTGCAAACTCTTGATCAGCTCGATAGACTACGATTCTATTGAATCCTATCTATTATATCTCAAGATATAGATCAACCTAACAGCTTTGATCTTTTCATCTATACATTCATTTACAGAATGACGAACATTAAAAGCTCAGATCAACCTAACATATTTGATCTACCACTAAGTCCTTGTACATATATTCCTTAAAGGACTTTTACATATAATCATGAATAGTTACTTTCAACATCAAATTCAAATATGCAATCTCCCAACAATCTTCCCCTATTTGATGTTGACCCAAGGAGATTTGTGTCATGATTATCAATTTCTAGATGCAGTTGCTATAAAGTAAATATGACTTAATGTTTCAGTGAGCAACTGAAATTTCTAGAGAATAAGAATGAATTTATTGATGTTTGTAAAGAGAGATATTATAATTAAGCTTAGTTACATCAATATGAATTGAGTTCAACTTATCTCTATTTCTTTTGCCTTTTGTTCCTTGGAGGATTGGCATATTCTTGGGCTCTCCTTCTCATGCTGACTTCGTTTCTCCATGCTATATCTTCCACCTCACTTTGACTTAGTGGTTCCCTATTCTCGTGTCTGTTTATGAACGCAGGATCTCCAATAGGCAAGTATATGTGTTTAGTGGTTTCACCTTGTGAGTTGAGCTCTTGAGTTCTTAGCGGTTGAGCCATGAGAATTTACTGCTATTAAAGTCGTGGAGTCTGATGGTGAGGCTGTCTTGCAAGAAGGCTCCTTGAGTTCTTCAGATAGTCGAGTCATGCCTTGTACAAGTTTGTTGATCTGATTCTTGGAGTGAGCAATGTCGTCACGGTTTTCTTGAATCAGAGAATCAGTTCGAGCTTCTCTCTTTTGTAAAATGTTCAAGACAATTTCTGTTTGTTGCATTTGGCCCATGGAGAAAGCTTGGAATTCTTTCATTGAAGTTCGTAGACTCGTTAGACTTTCCATCATCAGATTATTCTGGGATTCCTGAGTATTCTGCAAAACAAGAACAGCTTCCCTGTGTTTCTTGGCATCCTGAAAGTGGATTTGATCTCTTTCATTGATACTCTTAAGCATTTATTTTAGGATCTCCCTAAGCTTCTTTGTAAGCTCAGTACTTAGGGTGCTTGGGAGAGTTTTGGCAGCATCGACCAAATGAATCAGCCTTAGGTGAACAAGGTCTGAGTCTTCAAGATCGTCTTGTAGGTCCTTGGTCACCTTCTTAGTGCATCAGATAACTCCGTTTTGGTAAAAAGATCTGATATGAGCTTAAGGAGTTGCTGATTTTTTGGAGGAGAGGCTCTTGTGTATTGATCTTGCATATTGTAGAGAGCGAGATCAAGATTGAAATACTCATTTGTGGATGAGGAAATGATATCTGATGGAGGAGTAAATGTGTGAGGTTGAGCTTCATGAGGAGGTGACTCTACAAATTGAGCATGTGACTCTACGATTGGATTTGGATCAGTAATCGTAGAGTGAGAGATGATAGAAGATTGGATTAATATAAAGTTAGGCACATTTGGTTCATCAGTTACAGAATGTTGGGATTCTGTAACTGGAAATTGATTGAGTGGAGATGAAGTATCACTTCCAACCAATCTTGGTAATTCATAGAATTGGTTAAAAAATAATGGTGGACAGTGATTAACCCTGAAAGAGATGGGAATAGTTTGTACCTCATGCCCATTTTCGGAAGAGGGGCCATTTGTGATCAGCTTTCAGGCAAAGTTGAAGTTGCCTGGGAATCCATGAGCTAGCACCAAGATTGCTAGATAGGCTTTGAAGGTCCAGAACATGTGATCCCAGGAGTTGAGAATTTGAGCTCTATGAAAGGGCATAATAGGTAGATAGGAGAACAATTGATTGTAGTTGGTTCTCCTATAACTATCATAGCCCATAACTATAATCTCAACTTCATCATCCTCTTCTTCTTCTCTGTCTTTATGTGAAGTTTCCACTACATCAATTATCTCCACTTGACTTCTTTGTTTTTCTACTCTCTCATCCTCCATAGCTTCAATCCCTTCCATTTCTATATTTTCTAAAGCTAGAGTCTCTTGAGGGATTGAGGGATATTTATGATGATCTCTTGGAAATTCCTCCTCAGTTACAACCTCTTCTGACATAGGGACTTCATGAGGCTCCCCCTCAACACGATCATCCATATAAATTTCAAGCAGAGTCCCCTCAGCTGAAGCATTTTCTAGTGTAAGAGCTTCAAAAAGCTCCCCCTCAACTTGAGCTGTATTCTCTTTACTGGCTTTGGGTAGCTCATTCTCAGCTTCAGGTAGCTCTTTCTCAGCTTCGGGTAGCCCTTTCTCAGAATATATCCTTTTGTCTTCTTCCTTTAGCACTCCTTCATTGACAAGAATGTACTTCTTGACTAGCTTTCTCTTTGGCTTCCTAGGCTGAGCCACAGTCTCAATACCTTCTTCAGCTTTAGCTCTGAAGGATTGATCAGACTAAGAAGTTGGTGCAGCATCCTCTTCTAGAGTGGGGTCAATTCTAGACTCTACGATCGGTAGAGACTCTACGATCAAAGAGGAAGACTTCTTTGGTTTGTTGCTGCATTTTCCCTTCTTAAGCAGCTAAGAGATGGTAGCTCTGTCTTAATCTTCCTCAGATTGTTGTTCTTTCCTCTTCAAATTCCTCAGAGTTTCTGTGACGCCCTCAAATCCGGGTCCCTTCGAACCTCGAATTCGGTTCGCCACGATACTACTATCATCAAACTATTTATATCTTTATTCATAACTTAGTGAATATAACTTTACTTATTACAATTTAGAATATAATTTCTTTCCATTTTCACGATCTGTGTAATGACCCCAAACTTTTATAAATTTCAAATCTTGGTCCTTTACCATTCCTGTCGTACATCATATTCGATGTTATAAAAATATGCGGAATAATTTAAACTTTTTCAATCTCCCTTGAAAAATAATCTTTTATTGATTCCTTAACTTGAATCAATTACAAATCCATGAATCAAATCATGTTATGATTCCTTTTATTCGAATTACGTATAAATCTTTACATCTCGATTCGAATTTCTCTATATACCACATAATACAACTTTACAGCTCAATATGTTTTACACATCGTAAACTATTATCATATATATTTCCTAGAACCTAAACATGGTTCAAGAGCATATATTTAAATAAATAAATCAATCTCCATCGATATTATTGAACTTTAACAATCAAGTAGCATGTACTCTTTACCGTGAGTCCTTTACATGCAAAAGTGGTTATTTGCAAGGGTGAGCTCGACAGCCCAACAATTCTAACAGTTTTCATGCAGCACATAGCATAGAGTAGCATATTCAGTTCATGCATTCATAATCAATTGATATTTACTACGTATGTTACTTCACACATAACAAGCATAGAGATTTACTTCACAAGCATATCATCAAAGATCAACTTTCAACTTTCATACATATCTCATATGCATTTCATATTTATACATCAACATTATCATAGCAAAATATAGCTAAACTAACAGTTATAGAATTCATATATCAAATAGGAACTGAAAGACTTGCCTGATTCATAGTTTATCAACTACAACTTACTACTTAAAGCTTATCTGCACTTCGTGTATTCCTACACAATTATATAATCATGGATTCATATCCATTAGTCATACATTTCATACGCTTTTAATATAAGAACAAATATTATCTTCTAACTAGGTTTGTAAAACCTACACTTCACTTTCTCATCATACTCTTAGAATAGCTAGGTATGTATAGATATATTTTAATCACTCGTTCTTGTTATCAACATTTACATCAATCACACCTTTGACTCACTATGTGTTTGACACATTAAAACTCATATAAATAAGTTCAAACGTACACATAAGTCCAACTTAGTTGTAACTTTATACATACATCATCATATATCCTACATACTCATGGCACAAATCAGATTATAAGTTACCATGAAGTCAAATATTCATAGTCTCTAATCATTACTTTACAATTTATAAATACCATTTGGACTTCTTTTTTTTTGATAATGTGGAGTTTCCCAACCGCAGTCGGACTAATCTCCCCACCCCGGACCAGGCTTACGCACAGGCTTGGCCTAAGACATGGCTCCGCCCTGAAACGTGCGACCCGTGGCCACCACGCCCATTTCTGAGTATAAGAAATTATCATTTGAAAGTCTATAATCACCTCTTTAAACATTCAATCCTATCACCTAGCATGCTTCTAAACATATTAGATTTGTATTGGTCATATAATACATGTTAGAGTAACAATACAAGCATGCAAACACCTTTAAACCATTTACAGAAAACAGATCTTACTACAAGCTGGCGCGGCCGCGCTTGGTTTGTACTGAGGAGTGGGGCGGCCGTGCTACTCCTGGTGCAAACCAAGACTGCTATGTAGAAGCTAGGCCAAAATTGCACATCCGATCACAATTCGGATAACACTTGCATAATTATACGTGAATATACTCAAGATTAGAACTTAAAGACACAATGATCATAATGCTTTGTTTTTGCAAAACTTCCTTAGGAAAATCATCAATCCAACTAGTAAGATTCTTGTAAGCATGCAAGATGAGTTTTCATAGTCTAAATCAAGCAAGGCAACTTCAACTCACATGTCTTATTTGTTTGTACATGCCTCTACACCAGCTTATAAGGTTAAAATATAACCACTCCATGTATATACAACTTAGTTTGCAAAATATCCGAGTTTGCCTTTAAAATCGTTTTAAACCAAATCAATGCAATCCAATACATGTGAAACAACTTTGAATCTTACATCATGCATAATTAAACCTTGTATACATGCTATCAAAGTCATAATACCATTTACAAAATGTTTGAAGCTATTAGTTCTCAAAACTTTAGAGTTTTCTTTCAAAACATTTTAACCCAATCTATATCGATATAGTATGTGCAAGGTAACTTAACAACTACATTTCATGCATGTTGATATGCGTACATAGGGTCCAAGGTCAAAACTCAAAGGACACCAAATTCATCAACTCCCGTTTCTCAAAAACTTTAAGTTTTCTTTTAGAAAATCATGTTAAAGTGTTCCATTATGGGTAAAGTAATCCCAGTTATAATTCTTGTTTATTATCATGCATAGTTATGTTTTATCACTTAGAATAACATATTCCATCGCCGGGAGCACTATACTTGTGTATGTGCTCGCTCGACGCCCTCCGATGGCCTTCGATTACGTAACAGTCACAAAGATGACTATTTTTACCCTTTTTAATGACCTCAAATTGAACAACTTAAAGAATAAAAGTTGTAGGCCTATTCGTCCTCGTTCCAGATCATCTTGAATTACCTAAATCGGAGTTCGTATGAAAACGTTATGGCCGTTTTACCAAAATAGGTTAGAGTAGTCAGACTTGACACACATTGGGCATGGCCGCGCCCATTTTTGCCCCCATGCCAGTGCGCCCGCGCCATGTCCCAGTGCCCAGTTGCGCGCCCACGCCCACGGGCGGCGCGCCAGCGCGAGGCGTCGCACAGATGATAGTTTTTGACATGTCTTTCTCATTTTAAGTCCGAATCAGTTGGTTTTGGATTCGTTGGACTCGTTCAACTCTTAGATACTCATCTACAGAATAATTATAACACGTCAAACATATTAACAAACCCGAAGATTAATCAAAAACTCATATTCATACTAAATTTTCACATTTTGACAAATTTAATGAATTCGTTCATGAATTCGTTTCTCAACCAAATTGATCCGTTTAACTCTCGTTGTTTTCGTATTTGACTATATTAACAATATCTAACAACAATTCATGGATTATAACAATACTTAGCCATCAAATTTGTGACTCAAAAGTGACTTTTTCTTGTCATTTCTAAGGAATTATAAAACATGGAATCAAGAACATGAATGACAGAAATGTTACCTTCTTAATGCTTGAAATTGTTAACTATCACTCTCCAATCTTCCAATTGCTCCTCAATTCAACTTAGTCTCTCTAGCAAATGCTCAGACTTTTAACAAACAGGAAAAGAAGAAGGGGAAGAAGAAGAGTCTAGTGGATTGAGAAGATTTGATTACCAACTCCACCTTTCTCCATCATTAGCAACTATCTAGCCTTTACCGAGCTTAATTAATAGAAGAGTAGGATATGCCAATGGCCTAGTCACGTATATGAGAGAAATGAGACTCTCAATTTGAGACAAAGCTTATAACTCATTATTTGTAAAATGTGACTTGTACACTTGGGTTTATTCCCCTTTGGACTAGCAAGTTTATCTCTAATATCTTAATATTGCTACATATGTTAAGTTAGGGACACATATACACAAACATATATGTACCTACCCTCATATAAGAAGTATACTCTATATTTTAAATACACACCAATTTATAATCTTATTATATTAATAACTCACTTATTTCTTTTATGTCAAATAAATAAATTATTCATCTTATTGATTAATTAACACTAATATTAATTAATCCATTCCTCATAAATCAATTATTAATTAATATTCTACGATAATAATTAACAACAATTAACAATTAATACAGATTAATTGTTCACTTAATAAATCCTTCGTTAATTAATATCATCATTAATATATCCCATCACTGTGCCACACAAGGCATATTACACATGTGAGACCCCAGATTTTATGAATAAATATTTAATTTTTTCGAAATAATTTTTTTAAATATTATGGTGTGGATTTGATATAATGTTATAGTTGTTGATAGTATTTATAAATTTTGCAAAGTATGCAAGTTATTATATAATATTCGATTGGTCGGGGAATATTCTTTTTATCTGGGAATATCCGTACGACGGTACAATCATTGGTGGACCCCGCAACAGAATTATTGTCGAATGGAGAAAATGACAAAAATATTTTTATGACAATAACGACGAAAGTTTTACCGTTAAAACTGTTGAACTACTCAGTAGTAAAAGTACAGTAATACGCGTGGTTGCATAGTAGCACACGATATTGATTATTGATGCTTACGTGATAAGTCACTCAGTTTTGTTTTATTGGTATTATTTTTAAGACCCCAAATTTTATGAAATAAAAGTATTCAATTTTTCTTATAATTACAATTCAGTAAAAGGTTAAAGTTAAGGGTGATATATGAATTTTTTTTTTCAAAATAAGCAAGTGGTTATAAAATACTAATTGTTGTCGGGGAATATTCGTTTGGTCGTGGAATATTCTTTCTGTCGGGGAATATTCGTACGACGGCGCAGCCTTTTATGGGCCCCGTAACAGAATAACTGTCGGATGAAGAAAACGACAAATTAAAGTTTTTTATAAATAATGGCGTAATCGTTATTGTTAACAGTGTTGGAATACCTGATGGGTAAAGTAATTAATACGCGTTGTTGCACAGTAGCACACGGTATTGCACAGTATTTTTGAATTATTGATTCTTACGTAAGAAGGCACTACTTAATAATTGTTACAGTAATTACTATTTAGTATTTTATTTTATTGATTCAATAATTGCTGCATTGATATTTTATATTGTTGTTGTTTCAATAATTGTCATTACACAGTATTTTTATTATTGAAGCAATAATTCATATTATCTGAATAATATTATTAGATAACATTATTGGCAATGTCTAAAAAGTTCTGTCTAAGGATTGGTTTGGTCACCTAATTGCGCGCCAGTAAGGAGAAATTCTTATTGGAAAGCCCCCTCTTTCCTGGGAACGGCCTGGTTGCCAGTACTGTGATTCTGTAATATTATTTGTGGATAATTAATTATTGATTCATATGATGAGGAAACTATTGATTTTATGTGGATATAGATAGAGAAATTTTTTAATGTGACAGTTGTTGAAAATTAATATTTTATCTTTTTTTGATAAAATAATTTATTTAAATATATTATTATATTTTAATAATATAATAATGATGATATTTTACGATGAATGTGGGATATATGAATATATGTGGAGGAGGAGTATTGTTGTTATCAAAAATATTTAAAGCATGTTTTATGTGTCGGTGGACCCCATTTATTGACCGAAATTTGATTATAGCCTGTAAAATCGTCCGTTTGTAGATTTCGGTCAATTTCTGTTTGGAATTTGGAAAAACTTCCTTCTGCAAAGTTGTAGAGAATTAAATTTCCTATGGAAATTCGCAAGTTTCAAATTTTTCTGACAAAAGAGCTATTTATTATGAATTATTGAAGTTCCGAAGCTCCGAAATAATTGTTTTTTGAAAGTTTTAATTATTTTTATTTACAAAAATGTTTTTTACATTTTGTTTCCCTCATTTAACATGTGTTGGTGGCTGATTTCAGCTGATGGAGTGCATATGATGATTTGGAAAATTAATAATATTAATTTGTTAAATTTTCTGCTTTGGTGTTCTAAGCATTTTCCTATAAATAGGGTGTTTATGTTAAAATTGAAAATCACACCAGAAACTGAAGTTTTCTCTCTCTATAATATCGAGCGTATTCTTGTGAGTATTTTAAGTATACTTTGAGTATTGCTATACGGTGCAAGTTCAAGTCATAGCTTATATCCGGTGTTTCAACTAGAAGTACTATCTTTCGAGGTAAGTCGTAAGGGAGGTTATTTTCTTCTAAAATGATATTATTTCTTCAATATCATTATGTCGAAATATTGGTTGGAACTTTTTATCAAATTTAGAACTTTTTCATGTCGGGATTACTATTCATGAGTTACTATTCACGAGGTCTATTCATGAAGCGTGAAGATGTTTTTTTGTAAAATTTCTATCTTTTGGTGTCGGAGTTACTATTCACGTATACGGCACTATTCACGTATACGACACTATTCACGAATACGACACTATTTACCGAAAAATGAAATTTCTTCTTTTTGTCTAAAATATCTATTGTGGATACTAGCTTTGATTGTATCCATATTTTGATCATTCTTGAATTTTACACCACTATGATTATTTTTGAGGTATTTTTGGACATGGATAAAACAAAGTACAAATCCTTAATCCTTAATCCTTGTCATTTTGTTTCACTGGATTCGTTTCTTTAGAAATATTTTTCATCATCCTCAGTCCTAAATGATGATATAACTGAATATCTTTGGCCTGTAGTGCAAAGATGAATGATTTCTGATGAATATCTTTGGCCGTAGTGCAAAGATGAACAGGTGTTTAGATGAACATGACCAACTGATGAATATCTTTGGCTTGTAGTACAAAGATAACTTGTTGATGTATATCTTTGGCCTGTAGTGCAAAGATGACTTGTTGATGAATATCTTTGGCCTGTAGTGAAAAGATGACTTATTGATGTATATCTTTGGCCGTAGTGCAAAGATGAATTGTTTAGTATGATTATGAACATGAACTGTGATTTGGTATAACCATGATCTTTGATGTTTCTGGTGATAAAAATTATCTTTGTCCTGGATGAGAAAAGGAATTTAGAACAACAATTACGATTATGAGTTATACATGTGATTGTGGACAGGAATTGTTGATTGATGTTATAGGGATAAAACATTATTGGTGGACTTTTAACATGGAGAAGATAATAGATTTTATAGTCTATTTGACTCTTCTAATGGATTGCTTGTTCCGCTGCAACTATGGTTGAAATTTTTTATCATATACCATATGTTCTAAATCTCTGATTTATTACTGTTGAAGGCTATTGATAATTTATTTATCTTTAGTCATGACATTCTTTACTGAGCTAGTTGTGCTCACCCTTTTGCTTCACAATTCCTTTCAGGTAATACGAGTGTAGCTGGGTCGAGCGGGGAATAACAGGGGAATAGAACGGTGGTCATCATTTAGTAGTTATATTTGGCGAATCAACTAGTGTTAAGCAAACCCAACATTGGAAGGGTGTTTTGCCACTGTCATACAAGATGTCTAATGACATACCACCTCATGTCATCATAAGACATGGATGTGCTCATCCACTTGCTGAGTATATCTACCAGCACTATCTATATGATCTTGGAGTCTATTTGGAATATAACTCTCAATTAGAGACAGTTGAGATAATGATATGTCAGGAAAAGACTTTCCATTGGGAAGAATATGATAGTAATCTTCTTGTTTTTCTTTGGGGTCTATTGGGTTAACTAAGGATAATTCTGTGGCCATATGATATATATAATAACCTAGACGCATGGCCTCCCATGTACGAAGGTATCCTTGAGCACTTCCCAAAGATTCTAATTTCTAAAACAGTTTTTGAATATACCTTTATGTAAGGTGTCATTATGAGGTGCTGTCCACGGTTGGGACATGAGTCACAGTTGATATATATTTGTATACAAACTCACAGCATATGTGTTGTTGTATTTTGCACGATAATTGTTGTAATAAAGTTGTAGTTGTTTTCTGTACCATGTATTTGGCGACTCAGAATGGGTTGGATGGAATGGACCTATTTTGGGGTCGTTACATTATTAATGTAATAAAACAGAAAAACTTTATATATAAAACAGAATACTTTTATAAAGTTATTCTATAAATAGAATATATTATATTCTATTATGCATAGTTATTTACATAGTAAAATCTTTTTATATAAAACATAATATTTTTATAAAGTTATTCTATAAATAGAATATATTATATTTTATTATGCATAGTTTTGCATAGTGTTTTGTATAGTAAAATCTTTTTATATAAAATAAAATACTTTTATAAAGTTATTCATTTTATTATATTATAAATAGAATATATTATATTTTATTTAAAAGATTTTGCTTTAAATATGGACCGTCAAATTAAAAGTAAATCAATCTGAACCGTTCATGAATTAGTTACTATGCAGTCCATTCTTCTATAAATAGAAGCTCATTCATTCATTATTTCTTACGAATTCACTGAAACTCTAGAGAGAGAAACTATAGAGAGAGTTCTTCTTCAATAATCTTGAGTGTATTTTTTTAGAGTTTAAGAAAGCTTTGAGCGTAGTATAAGTTTTCTTCGAGTATATCCTCGCCCTACAAATCAGAATACTCTTCTTTCAAAGGTAAGGGATATTATCTGTTGTACTCGTAAGGGGTATTCTTTCTTTCTTATTCGTGAAGAGAACTTCTGTTATTCCATTCTTTATTATTATGCTGGAATAACCTGTATATACGAAGTACCGCATACATGGTGAAATTCTTCTGTTATTTCATTCTTATTATTCTGTTAGAATAACATGTTTATGCGAAGTACCGCATACATGGTAAAATTCTTCTGATATTTCGTTCTTTATTATTCTGTCGGAATATCCTGTCGGTGCATATTACGCCTGACCTAGTTCCATTATTTATTATTCTGTTGGAATATCCTGTTTGTGCGTTTACGCCGGACCTGGTTCCATTATTTATTATTCTGTCGGAATATCCTGTCTGTGCATTTAGGTTGTACCTAGTTGAATATTTATTATTCTGTCGGAATATCATGTCTGTGCGTTTACGCCGGACCTGGTTCCATTATTTATTATTCTGTTGGAATAACCTATCTGTGCGGTTTATCGCATGCATGGTGAATTCTTCTGTTATTCCATTATTTATTATTCTATTGGAATAACATGTCCATGTGGATTGCCACATGCATGGTGAATGACCCTTCGTATTCATTTTTTATTAAATTGTGGAAATGAGCTGTCTACGTGGATTACCGCATGGCGGGTGAAAATCCATTGCAGTTTCATATATTCTATGATACTCTTTTGGTTAAAGTTATGGCTTCTATACTCCATGAAATTAGTAAAATATCCTTGATATTTGCGCTACATCCAGTATCTTTTCATGGAAATATTCTTCTGAGCATTCTTGAATTTTACTCTACAAAGCAGTATAATGGTTACAATTTGGACATTGTTGGTTCCTAGATAAATTAATTCTTGAACTTGTTTTATTGAATTATTATGTCATTGTCATCATCCTCATGTTTATATTATGTTGAAAGTCATCTGTGGCCTGTAGTGCATAGATGGACTTGGTATGATTATGACCAGGGATTATTCGGTATAATCATGACCGTAATGTCATAAATGAAGTGGAAAAAGTTCTCATTGGCCCGTAGTGCATTGATGGACAGTTTTTGGTATGCTTATGGCTATGGATTCTCTTCGGCCAAGGGTGCAAAGATGAATTATTTTATGGCATGATCAGGACTGTTGATGAAAACATGATTATCTTTGGCCCGTGGTGCATGGATAATTCGTGGTCGTGATACTAAAGAATATCCTTGGCCTGTAGTGCAGGGATGATTTGATGATGTGGATTATTTATTAAGCTGAGTCTCAGCGATAAAAGTGATGAAAAACCTTTTAAATTATAAAAGATAGTAGATTTTATTCTCTACTTGACTCTTCTAATGGATTGATTGTTCCGCTGCAGTTAAACTTGATGTTTGTTATATTGTATCAGTTTAACACTGTTGAAGGCTAACGATAATTTATTATGCATTATCTTAGTCATAATATTTTTTACTGGGCTAGTTGAGCTCACCCTTTCTTTCATTGTTCTCTTCAGGAAATGAGAACGTAGCTGGGACTAGTTGGGGAACAGAGTGATGGTCCTAGATGGTGCATTAGTAGTCCTCACTATTCTGTGAAATAGTATAATAATAAATGTAATGAGGACTCCATTGAGTGTGGATATTGTCTAGATGACAATATTTGTATTAAAACTCACAGCTCATGTTGTATATTTAAGTTTGTATTTGAATTCTGTACCATGTATTTGGCAACTCAAGATGGGTGATGTATACTTATTTTGGGGCGTCACACCACAAGCTCGATCTTAAGCTTCTCTCATTCTCCACAATTATTATTCTTTCAATATAATATTTTTGTGACTCAAGCATTTAAATGCTAAACTACCTAAATCAATTATAAGTATAACATTTATGCTTATAATAATTAATATATACTCTATTAATTATTTAAATGATAACATCCACGATAAAATAATAACTTAAGTCATTTAATATATTAAAATAACTTAGTTTTCTTTCATTAATTAACTCCCTTGAAAATATATTAGAAATTATGTATTTTAGCATAACATAAATATTATGTTTTCTCCGAATAAAGACATTTACAATTAGAAATTAATTTTCTTATTGTCTGAAGATATTATTCTTAATATAATATCAATTAACTATATGTACGACACGTGTACATATATTATATATAGAAAATAGATAATACATTTATTTTCTATTATAATAAATTGTTTCCATCAATTTATTTACATATAGTAAATACGTTTTCATATATTTACTATATTATTAATCATACCTCATACAAAAATATATAAGATAATATTATTATTCAAAAATAACATTTCCTCCTTTTATTAAAATAACTCAATATTAGAAATTATTTTAATATCATTTTTTAGAAATATATAATTATTATTTCTCTCTCCCTCTATAAATTGTTCCCAAAACAATTTCTTCAAATATTAAATATCCATTTAAAGATATAATGATTTATGTCTCCCTTTAATAACGTATATACTTTTAACATTATTCGTACATTAGACTTTCTCACATATTACCATTCTGAGTAATATATATAAAGTATCACATATTCAACACACATATTAATTCACTCCTTTACTTAAGTAAATTAAACCTTGTATTATATTACCATAGTTATTTAAGGTTTAACATACACATTATATTATTCCATAATATAACTCTCAACTATCAATTAACCAATATTATAATCATATCAGTTATTAGTACACATACACAAGAAAATGACGATTATACATTAATGTCACCCACTTACTATGATAAAATAATCCTATACACTATTTAATATCGATTGGAAATTTTATCCACTTCTTTTATCTCAACTGAATTATCTCTGCGATAAATAACAATATATAATAATATATTTATTAATCACAAAAATTACATATTACATAGTTCATATTACCCTATGTAACACATTCCTACATACCTCGCAACACATAAATATTTTTATTCGGACCCAATTCACACTTAAGAATTTTATTCATTAAATTCTTATTTAATAATTTCTGAAAAATTCGGGTTCTTACAGTTTCATTGCCTGAACTCTCTTGAGGTGCATCAGTAGTTGACCCTTGAGGCTCCTCTGTCATTTGATCCTTCATTTCTCTCTTACCCTTGCTTTTTCTGATCAAAGCAATGGGTTCCTCATTGTTGATTTCTTCTTCTTCTTCTTCTTCAGTTTCCTTTAGAACTGACATATTTCCTGGTATCCCAGACTCCTTCGCTTCACCAGTTCTTCCACTGGATTCAGACATCATCCTGAAATTTTCTGCTGGATTTCTTTACCAGTTCTCAAATAGCTCAGTCATCCTTCTCTTGGGATTAATGGATTCTCCTTCATTATCCCCAATTTTATCACCCAGTGCTGACTGTAAGATGATTCTTATAAACCATCTATAAAGCATCTTTCCAGAGCTCTTTGATTTCTTCGAACTGAGTATCCATTTCCCAATCAAGTCGATGACTAACGCCCCATAGTTGAGCTGAATCCCAAAACAGATTGCTGTCATGAGCTTAAGTTGCACTTCGTTCACGGAGTCATTGCCAAAGCTCTTGCAGCATATGTATTTCCTAACAATGTCAGCCAAAAACTAATACCTTTGAGGAAACTCTTTCTTTTTGTACCCTTTGACAGTCGGAAACTTCTTATAATGCATCTTCTTATGAAAATTGATGCCCTCCATAAATGAACATCCTTTCGATTTGAAACCTAGGGCTAGGTTTATATCTTCAGCTTTGAGTTTAATTTCCACGCCCTTGACCCTTGTGGTGATAACATCGTTCTCAAACGCTCCATTTCTGTAGAACTCTTTTACTAGCTTAGGGTAGATCCATGTGCTGGTACCCAGAGCTTCTTCAAGACCAACTTTCTTTAACAGTGACAGAATCTTGTGAAATTGAGGGTCAGCTGTCTTGAACTCGTCAAAGCAGAGTCTGTAACCAGTGATAACATTGGAAGCCGCCATTGATTTCTTTGCACTAAGGTTGGTTGAGTTTTTCAGAAAGCTAGGGCTTCTACTTGTAGAGAGTGAGGGAGAGAGAGAGAAAGAAAGAAGAATAAGATTTTTAAACTTCTGAGAGGAATTTTCAAATAGATATTTTCAAACTGTACTTATAGCTTCCATCCTCTCTATCTGCTTAGTGGGGCATGTGTCACGTTTTGCTCGGCTCCACGATTTTAACTGATGTGGAATATACTGATTTTCCCTTAACTCCTCATGAGCTAATGTATCTTTTGGTAAGACTATGACCGTCGAGGTAGCACTACGATTGTTGAGGTAGTCTTTACGATCATTGAGTTTGCACTGCGGTCGTTGAGTCCGTTGCTGAGTCTGCTCTACGAATGTTTTCTGCCCAGGTCCTTGTGATGAATTTTGACTTAGTATTCCTTCTGAATCAAGGTAGCTCAGGAAGGGTCAATCTCTTAGAAGGATCTAAGGATCAGGTTTGTCCTTGAGGCACTTGACAGAGAGATTGCTTGAATTTGTTGGAGATGTTGTCATCAAAGAATGCTTCTTTTTCATGTCGCGGAGGCTCTACGATCATGGTCCTTCATGTTAAGGCAGCTCTACGATTGTGGACTTTCTTTATTTATCTCGATGATTTTGAACTTGACCTTTATATCTGCATGGCTAGCATAAACTAGAGCATAGATTTTATAGTTGTAGATTTAGCATGCCTAACTCACTTATGAATTTATTAAATCTATATTCATCTAGAAGCTTTGTAAAGACATCAGCACGTTGATTTTTAGTAGGGATGTATTGTAAAGATATGGTTCAATTTCGAACATGATCCTTGATAAAATGATATCTTATTTCTATATGCTTAGTCCTAGAGTGCATGACAAGATTATGTGTTATTGCTATGGCACTTGTGTTATCACAATGAACAGGTATAGATTTGAAATTAAACCCTTAATCTGCCAGCTGATTTTTCATCCATAAGATTTGAGCACAACAGCTGCCAGCAGCAATATATTCAGCTTCTGTTGTTGAAGTAGATACTGAGTTTTACTTCTTGCTGAACCAGAATACAAGTCTGTTTCCAAGCAACTGACAGGTGCCACCGGTACTTTTTCTATCTATTTTGCAACTTGCAAAATCAGCATCTATATATCCTGTTAGTTCAAAGGAGGACTCCTTGGGATACCAAAGTCCCAAGTAAGGTGTGCCTTTAAGATATTTGAAAATCCTTTTTACAGCAATTAAGTGCGATTCCTTATTATTAGCTTGAAATCTAGAATATATGCATGTTGCAAACATTCTATCTGGTCTACTTGTAGTTAGATATAAAAGAGAGCTTATCATACCTCTGTATTGAGTTATATCAATACTTTTACCTTTTTCATCTTTGTCAAGCTTGGTTGCTGGAGCAATTGGGGTTTTCATGGGAGAGGCTGATTCCATGCCATACTTTTTAAGTAAGTCTTTAATTTACTTGGATTGGTTTATGAAGATTCCTTCATCAGTTTGCTTTACTTTCAATCCAAGAAAGAAGTTCAGCTCACCCATCATGCTCATTTCAAACTAGCTCTGCATAAGCTTGGCAAATCTCTTACATAATTTTTCATCAGTAGAGCTAAAGATAATGTCATCAACATATATTTGAACTAATAAGACTTTATCTTTATGCTTTCTAAGAAATAATGTGGTATCTACTCTACCTCCAGTGAACCCATTTTTAATAAGAAAGTTAGTTAATATTTCATATCATGCTCTAGGTGCTTGTTTAAGACCATATAAGGCTTTGTCTAATCTATAGACATAATTAGAGAGAGTTGGATTGATGAAACCTGGAGGTTGTTCCACATATACTTCTTCTTGAAGTTCACCATTCAGGATTGCACTTTTGACGTCCATTTGAAATACTTTGAATTTCATGTGAGCATCAAAGACACGGAATATTCTGATGGCTTCTAGTCTGGCAAAAGGTGCAAAGGTCTCGTCGTAGTCAATGCCTTCTTCTTAAGAGTACCCTTTGGCCACTAGTCTTGCCTTATTCCTTGTTATTACTCCATCTTCATCCATCTTATTTCTGAAGACTCACTTGGTGCCAATGACTGGATGGTTTCTTGGTCTTGGAACTAATCTCCATACTTTGCTTCTTTTAAATTGATTTAGTTCTTCTTGTATGACTTCTATCCAACTGGAGTCTCCCATAGCATCTTCTATCTTCCTGGGTTCCATTTGTGATAGAAAGCTTAGATAGAAACACTCATTCTGGGTGGAAGCTCTTGTCTTGACTCTTATATTTGGATCTCCTATGATTAAGTCTTGAGTGTGATCTTTTGCCCATATGTTTCCTGTTGGAACATCTGTCCTGATTCCTTCTTGTCTAAGACCTTCAAGATTAATTTCTGCTTCTTGATGTGGAGGTTCGTTGTCTTGTGTAGTTCTCTCTATGATCTCCTCTTCTTGCTCGATGATTTCATTTTCTTGGTCTACGATTGTGGTGTTGAGCTCGACGACCTCGTTCGTAGTGTCTGAATTGTCGTTCGAAGTGTCTTGAGACACTATTTTGTCCAAGTCTGTTTCGTCGAAGATGATGTGAATCAAGACTTCAACACTCAACATCTTCTTGTTAAACACCCTGTAAGCCTTGCTGTCTGTGGCATATCCGAGAAATATTCCTTCGTCTGACTTGGGTTGGAATTTTTTTAGATACTGTTTCCCATTGTTAAAAATGTAACATACACAACTGAATACATGAAAGTAGCTGACACTTGGCTTTCTTCCTTTCCACATTTCGTAGGGAGTCTTATTTATCGTAGAGTGTATGAGCGATCTGTTCTGAGTGTAGCATGCAGTGTTGATAGCTTCTGCCCAGAAGTATTCAGGCAGATGAGTTGCTGCTAGTAGAGTTCTTCCAGCCTCTATCAACGTTCTATTCTTTCTCTCAGCTACTCTATTTTATTAAGGAGTTCGTGGAGCTGAGAAGTTGTGGTTGATGCCATTGTCTGTGCATAACTGGTCCATCTCATAGAATTCAAACTATCTGTCATGATCACTCCTTATAGCCTTGATTTTCTCCCATTTCTCGTTCATCACCAGTCTGAACATTTTGATTAGTTGGGAGCTCGTTTCATCTTTTGAGTTTAGAAAGAACACCCATGTGAATCTGGTGTAGTCATCCACTACAAACAGAGAGTATCTCTTCCCTCCAAGGCTTGTTGTTGGAATTGGCCCAAATAGATCCATGTGAAGCAGCTGCAGAGGCTTGTCAATTGAGTTGACAGTTTTGCTCTTGAATGAGCTGTTAATCTGTTTTCCAAGCTGACAAGCATTGCATGGCCTTTCTTTGACAAAGTTGAACTTGGGTAAGCCTACTACTAGATCTTTGGAGACCAGTTTTGACATGCTTTTAAAGTTGAGATGAGACAGTCTTCTATTCCATAACCAGCTCATTGCTTCAGATGTTTTAGCCATAAAGCATATTGTCTCGTCCAAGCTCAGTTGACCAAGATTAACAGTGTAGATGTTTCCTTCTCCTGTTCCAGTCAGCTTTATAGAGGATGTCTTTAGGTCACTGACTGTCATTGATTGTTGAGGAAGGTGACTTGATGACCCTTGTCTCAGAGTTGGCTTATGCTCAGAAGATTGTGTTGTAAATCTTCCACATAGGCTACTTTACTGAAGGACACTGCACCATTTCCAGCTGAGCCATATCCTCTTATCTTGCCAGAACCATTGTCTCCAAAGATGACTGAATGACCCTCCTTCTCTAATTAGTTAGACAGAAGGGCTTTGTTCCCGGTCATGTGCCTTGAGCATCCACCCTCCAAATACAAGGTTATGATCGTGGAGCTCTGTTCCCGTGGTAAGATTAAACTCTCATTTTGGTACCCATACTTGCATTGGTCCTATTTTGTTTAGTTCCCTTGGGAACCCAAATTTTCTTAATTATGGGTCTCACATGCATAGGATTATGGTAGCATATTACAGCCTTATGACCAGTCTTTTTACATATAAAACATCTAATACGATGCATGCTTGTTTGTGTATGTGGATTCTTCCTCCATTTGGACTTATGTGGGTTCTCAACAATCCTTCCTTTATACTGATTCTCTTTTTTCCATGTGTCCTTGCATTTCATGATTTGTGAGAAGTGAGGCTTAACTCTACTGTTCATTCCCAGTTGGTTCGTGGAGTTGATTTTACTCGACTCTACGATCCTTCGAGGTTAGAGAGTAGTGACTGAGTTACTCTTCTCTTTACTAAAACCTAGGCCAACTTGAGATCTATTATTCCTTGGAACATATATTGGATCAGCAGAGGATGGTTCAACTGGTTCTTCCTTCTGTGAGGATTTCACAAATGTAATGCTTCTACTAAAACTTGAAGCATTACTAGAGCTAGTTTCCTTTATCTTTTCCACATATGGTTCTGAGGTAGATTACCCAAAACCTAAACCTGTTCTGTCAGATGCACTTCTCTTACTGGAGATCAGGGAGTCCATGGAAAAAGATGATTTATTTCATGTAGAGATTGTCTTTTCTAGTTCCTCAATTTTAGAGGTTAGGCTTGACTCTCTTTGTGCATTAAGTTCATTTGTCTGTTTTAAGAGCTTATTCTCCGCTTCAAGTTTAGAGAGAGAGTTAATACTTAGAAGAGTTGTTTCCAGTTCTTCCTGAACTTTCTCTTTCTTTTTTTTGAAGAAGAGAATAGTCTTTGGACAGAACTCTGAACCATTTCATGTATTGATACAGATCAGATGTTATGCAATGTAGTGCAGTTCTTAAATCATTAATATCTACATTATGAGAGTTAAGTCAAATACCCTATCTATACTTACTTCATGAATGTCAGAGTTCTTCTTATCCTTTACGTGTTTAGCCATCAGGAAGAGATTTGCCATTTGAGGATCTTCATCTATTGAATTCATATAGGCTTGCATACGAACTTTCTAGTTGGCAAATTTATCTTTGTTGCACATAGGTGGCTTGCTGCCTCCTCTAGTCTTTGATTCGCTTATCAGATATGCCATTGGATCTACTTAAGCTTTATAGGCTATTTGATAGAACCAATTGTAAGTTCCCAGAGGCACAATAGTTATCTAGAAAGGGGGGGGGGGGGGTTGAATAGATATTTTAAATTCTTTTCGAAATACTTGTTAGTTTAAATAATGACTTAAACACAACGGAATTGTGATTTGTTATTTTTCCCTTTAAGATATAACGAGTTAATGTAAGTTTAAGCAGTTATAGCATGACTATAAGAGACACAGTGTTTTAAGTGGTTCAGAGCACTTAAAGCTCATAGTCCACTCTTCTACTCCTCGAGTAAGAAATCCACTAAGGATATCTTTACACTTTCTGAATCTCACAAATTCCTTCAAGACCAACAGTCTTGGAACTTCTTAGTTCACTTTTGAACTCTTCAAGTCCAGCAGACTTGGCATATCTCAGTTCACTTATAACTCTTCAAGTCTTTCTGACTTGGAACTTCTTACTTCACTTTATAATAGTTGAGTTCTTGAATGGTGCTACTCAGTTGCTGTTAAGCTTGTGTTTGAAAGAACTGAGTAGAGCGTTGAGTGTTCTTCAGCATTTATGTTCAGTACTTGCTTGATCTTTTCATCTGCTTATGTTTTGTATATATGATGCCTTTGAAATGTATCCGTTGAAGACATCCATTGAAGTATTAAATGTGTTTGACATTTCTGAGCTTTGATGGAGACTTTTTGCACAAGTTCTGATTTACAGTCTAGCCCACTTACACAACAGACTACTGTCTCACCTAACACCTGAAAATGTGTTTTTTGCAGACCCATAGTCCTTTCCTTAGCTTCTTCAATACGTTTCTTTGTTATATAATAAGGATAACTGTTGTGTAATTTAGGCTCCCGAGGACTTCAACGTTTATAACCCATTCCATATTTGTTGTGATTTATTCTTTGAACAAATGGACAAGGCTCGATGCTACAGACAGATGAAGCTCTACAATTATGATCGTTGTGTCTTGCCACCTTGGTACTTGATTCAATACTAGCAAACGAAAACACTACGATTTCTCTTAAGGACTGACACACTACGATCTTCACTTGCTTGACTTGCAGACTCTACGCTTCCGAGAGCACACTACGATCTCTGAGTTGGCTCAGCAAACGTTTGGACCACTCTACGATCTTGAGAGAGGCCCTCCAAAGCAGACACACTACGATTCTCGATAGACTACGATTAGCTCGATAGACTACGATTCTATTGAAACCTATCTATTACATCTCAAGATATAAATCAACCTAACAGGTTTGATATTTTCATCTTTACATTCATTTATAGAATGATGAACATTAAAAGCTCAGATCAACCTAACAGATTTGATCTACCACTAAGTCCTTGTACATATTTTCCTTGAAAGAATTTACATATAATCATGAATATTTACTTTCAACATCAAATTCAAATATGCAATCTCCCAACAAATTCAATTAGCAAAAATTGTATGACTTTATTTTTCTAATAAAATGAATATTTATTATTTTTTGACATTTTTGTTATTTATTAATGCCCAAGTTCATAATTTAATTAATTAGATCAATTTAAGTAAAAATTATTATATACAAATTTATATTTAGTGGACAAATTAAATATTATAACTTGAATGGTGTATATATTAGATATTATATTAAAAATATTTATGGATATTAGTTGATCAATCACACTAGGGGTAATGAATATTATATATTGTAGACTAGATGAATACTGTATGTTATTTAAAAAACTTGAGGAATGGTGAGTATTATTATAATTATAGACATAGGTAACAGTGTACTTTACTCTTTAGCTTAAATATCTGCACTGATACTAGCGACATTTGAAATTATTAATAGCAAATAATATATATATATATATATATATATATATATATATATATATATATATATATATATATATATATATATAATTGTGAACTTTCATTTCTCAAATGAATCGGTCTTAAATGAATTTGTTCAAATAATCTCTCATATTAATCGTGAGACTTTTTGTAACAACTTTTTTGTATTTTTTAAAGATACATGATAATTAAGAATTTAATTTCCTTCTCTTTCTTTCTTTTATTTTTTCTCTCATTTTTCTCTCTCACAACTTTTCTTTCTATTTTTTTCCTCCACCACTCCATTTTTACTCTCGGAATCAATTTTTTTCTCTTATTTTTTCTCATTCTGATGTGTATGAGTATGTGTAGGTATTTTTATTTTACTTTTTTCCCACCTTTTTTGTAAACTTTGTTGCCTTATTTCACCCTCTATATATAATCAGACACAAATATTTTATAACCAAAATAATGGAATGCAAAGTGACAAAACTACCATCCCATGCTCTCAGCCACTACCCTTATTTTATCATGAAAGGCCAAAGTTTGTGGTACTATAAAACCCACCTTTACCAAACCCAAAATAGGGTTTTACTCCGCAGAGTGAATGAGGCTCAAACCAGAGAGATGGGAAGTTTCTAAGGGTGGTTGCCCCTCTCTACCTTGACCCCATGATTTCACATTTACCCTAACAAAGCACCAACCAACAGCCCTTACAGAAACAGAAGCAGAATCAGAAGCAGAATCCTAACACTATGTTTGTGAATTTTATGACTCTTGGCAATATCAATTTCCTATATATATATATATATATATATATATATATATATATATATATATATATACGGTTCCTTTCAAAAACGGATTACAGGAACAGACTAACAACAGACGTGATCAAAAAACGTACAGAACTAAATCAAAACACGCGGGTCAACAAAACGGGTCCAGGTCGGAGAACACGGCTTCTCTCTTATTCTTCCAGTTCCCTCCTTCTCATACGCATCACGGCTTCTCTCAAAGTCTTCCCCCCTCTCTCTCTCAAGGTTACGAACTCTCCTCTCATATAACTTCTCTCTCGCTCTGGCCGGCGCAAAGGGAAAGTGACTGACCGACGCAAACGGAAATTGAAGGTACTTCACTTTATTATACATGTAATTTTTGTTTAAACCAAATGAAATCTAGGGTTTATTAGGGGGTTTTGATTTAAGATTACATTAAATTGATAGCACCAACTGTAGAATTTCATAGTCGAAATCTAAGGATTATTCGGCACCTCTAGAATTTGATTTTTGTGTGAGTGCACTGTTACAGTATATAGATATTCTACCTTTCTTAGCTTACTGCAGTGTATATAGAAGTTCTATTATTAGTATATTTTACACGATTACTCCTTCCTTTCCAAAAAAAATCGTCTGGAAGTCCATTCCAAACTTAGTTTAAAATTTCCAGTTCAAAGAATGAATGATATATAGGAGTTCCTAATTTTCCATAAAATAAACACTATCATGATTCATGTAGAACCTACTATATTTCTACAATTATTATACATGTTATTGAATATATTTTGTTGGTTTTGTTTTACCTGTTGAAGCAGCATTATGTATTAGGCTAAAAGTTAGCAGAAGAATTAAGAATTAAGCCAAACAAATTGCCTACTTAGAACTCTTTAGTTTTGATTGCAATAAGTTAGCAGAAGAATTAAGAATGGAAATAGGAGATCAACATTGTCTAAATATTGTTCATGTAATTCTTCTGATAATCTTTAAGGTATGTAATCTTGTTCTAGTAGTTTGGCCCATCTTTCTCCCTAAATAAAGAAGTACGTATACTTCAGTTGTTAATATCAGTACATGAATTTTAAGTGACGTAATTCATTCAAATATTCAATTTGGAATTATTGTTGATATTTTGTATGCTTGTATGCTGATAGAAAATATGTCATCAAATTCGTCTACTGCTACATCCGTATGGCCTCCGTTCATATGTCGTTGTGGTATGGGCCCTTGTATAGTAAAACTTTCAATGTCGGAAAAGAATCCGGGTAGACACTATTATTCTTGCCCAAGAATGGTATGTATTTATTTATTATTATTTTTGTATATTTATTCCTTTTACACAAGTGAATAAATTGAATGTGTCCCAAAATATGCAGCAATGTGGTAACTTCATCGAATGGTGTGACGAATATGTTCGAGTGTTGCATAATCAAGGGAGGTTGCAAATGGACACATCTGAGCATTTAAATGTGTCAACTCATCCAACGATTGCTAACGACTCTAGCGAATTAGCCATGATGAAAATTGAAATGCGTCAATTGAAACTAACTCAACGATTTGTCATAATTGTTAATGTTATGTATGCGGTGTTGTTGTTAATGTTATTAAATTGGTTGTAATTTTGATAATTTTATTATGCGGTGTTGTTGTTAATGTTATTAAATAGGTTGTAATCTTGATAATTTTTATTATCTAACCAACACTTTATGTTGTATGAGATTTGTGCATTTATAGGTATTGAATGAGATTTTCGACTATGTTGCTTTAAATACGAATGTTATTTGAAGTTTATGAGCTTAAATATTGAAAACAAATTCTGTTAATATTTGTTCTGTTTTGAAAACAGAACTGTTTTAATTCATCTTCAATGCAACACTCTTTTCATGCATGACAAGCCGTTGATCTCTACCAAAATACCTTATTATTAACATCACTTGTGTAGCAAAAAATAAAACAAAACAAAAAAAATGCATTTTACAGTATATTCAAGCTCAGACTAAAATAAACTTTGACATGTTTTGTTCTCTTCCTGAAATCCCCAAGTATGTAAACCAAACTATGTTGTGCTTTCCGGCACCTTGTCCAAAACTTCAACTGGAATGACATGAATGGAGCACTGCCCTGCGTGGTCTTCCCCTCTTTCTTGACTGACATGCTCTTCAGATGTTGGGTACTGAGATCTACAGCCGAAGATTTCATACTAGGAGTCAAACTCTGGACCACAAGAAGTTAGTCAGTACAAAAGAGAAATATACATTGAAAATCACTTGTAATTGTAAACACGACAAGTGAACTGCCATATATAAGACTGAGTAACCTATTTAGAACTGTAAGTAATATCTCAGTTCTAAAAAAAATTATAGGAGCTTGAGTATACAACTTAAACACGAACAATATGATTTTCTTGCCTAATCGGTTGGACTCAAGTATTTTTTGCAGCCATCCAAGAATTACAACTATATGAACTATAAGGTAAATAACATCTTTAATGCCAAAATTCAGTATAAACTAAATAAAACTTAATTGAATTGATAGTATTAATTCAAAGGGTAATTCCCCTTCAGCTAAGGCGTCTAATTACAGCATTCACCAAAAGTTAAAGGACCAATTCATAACCATCCACTATGCATAATCTAGGGGAAAAATTATCAAAATAAAAACCAATTATATGTATAAAAGGCGCAAACTTTACAGTAATTTAATAATTTGAAACCCACCTAACTTCAAAGATAGAGAAAGAGAGATTCTGTAGAAGGTATTGTTTCTGATCGTTTAAGAAGAGGGCCCTGTAGAAATTAAATTTAAGTAGATAAATTTCCCCAATTAATAATAATAATAATATTAACAACAACAACAAACATTATAAATGCATACAATAATTTCAAAAATAACAAAAATTCCCCCAACTCACCCCCTAATGCATACTATAATTTCAGATAAATCAAAAAAAATCAAATGCCAACTTAAAACAGGAACTAACAAAAAGATTGTGGTTTTTGCAATAAACCACGAATAAACAGTTCAAAAAATCCTAACGAACACAATTCTTCTCCAACAAAATTTTAACAAGCTTGAAATTAAACACATAAAACTTAAAATCAGTCAGCAGATTGTAATTACAAACTAACAATCATTTATCTAGCAAGAAGCCAATTGAATTAAAAATTGCATGTGACAATTAAAAACCTCAGAAAGTGAAGAAAACAGAATTCAAAATTATGCAGAGTAAGCTAAACTGAATTCAAAATTGTGTCATACTTCAATTAACAAGAAAGTAAATCTAGCTCACTAACAATAACACTAAAAGTAAAAAGACAACTAGCTCACTAAACAGAAAACTTTTAACAGTCTGTTTCTCCTACAGTAAACAGAATTCAAAATTATGTAGAGTACTCAAAAAAAGCTAAATAGGCACGCACAAAAAAAACTTACCAATACTCAAACATCGTCTTGTATGCACCATCTGTTACAATCAATCTATCTGTTGTTGCGGCGGCTCTTGATTTTGGGGATAATGTCCATAACCAACATCGTCTTGTATCTCTGAACCTGTAAATAACATAATGTATATGTATATTAGATTTATTAATATGTTACTTATAATATTGAATAAAAGAAATGATCAAACCTTGGATTGTATGATCATCATCTGAACTTGAAGATGATGTTGCATCTTCATTGTTGGGAGAATCTCTACATAAAAGCCATATATAACACTCATCATTTAAAGATTGAGATTGTTTAAAAAATTTACTATTACTTAAATATTACTTACCGATGTGCAACTATTGGACAATTCCTTTTGTCATGTGACTGTCCAACTTTCCCACAACCATGACAACGTCTACTTTTTGTCTTCTTTGCCTTTCCTAATGCCCTTTCTTTCCCTCCTTTAAGGCTTTTGCCACATCCTTTTGCTCTCACTTGATTTAGTTCATTGTACATATGGTCTTTATTGCGACTCATCTTCCTAGAGATTACACTTGCACCAGTTCCACATTGTGAACTTTTACCACTATCTGCAACAAGATTGATTGATTCGAGTACACGAGCCAAAGCTTCTTTATACATATTAATTCCTTCTTGACTTGTGAGGGAGATATTAATAACATCCAAAGAACATTGAATTAATTCACTCCGCTTGATTAGATATTCTTTGTCACTATTTATCATTATGCCACTTTCATTATCAACCACTATCACAGAGTTTGCCTTCTAGTCCACCTTTTCAAGATGTATTGTTGGGGTAATTCGTCAAAATCATGCATTTTGAGCAAGTAACCAAGCACATGTCTACATGGTATCCCCATACTCTCAAACTTGTGGCAACTACATGAAGCAAAACCCAATCCTTTGTCGTAAATAAATTGTCGCACTCTATGTGTGAACATTTTTTTCTCTAAACTTGAAATATGCATTGATTGTCACTCTCCTTGATAAGCTCAAAACGATAATTCAAGCATTCCCATATCTCATCTTCAAATTTATAAAACATTTTCCGAGTATAAATTTCAACCATTTGGAACAGAAAGTCATGATTCATCTTCACTTTAGGCTTCTCAATCAAATCTTTGTGATCGGCCAACAACTCTTCTTGACGTTGACGTACTAGCCCCCTATTAAATTGGATCATGAAATCAACTAATGAATTATTCTTAGAAACATATCTTTTGAAAAAAGCGTGAGAGCTTTCCGCTCGTTGGCTACTTGACATATTGGCTGAGAAAACATGATTACAATAAGCTGGCACCCAATTTGTACGAATGTCATACATTGTTTGTAACCATTTGTTGTCATGTATCCCGCTCTTCCCAGCAAGCTCTGTCCATGTCAAATCAAACTCTTCTTTAGACTCTGAATTCTAAATACAATCGGCAAATTCATTATAATGAGCATTATACTTCACTGAGTCTAATTTTTCTAAAAATTTTGTCAATATGTGCCGACTACAGAATCTATGAAAAGTATCTGGAAGAGTTTCTAATATTGCTTTGGACATCGCGGGATCTTGATCAGTAATGATCATTTTAGGGGCATCACCTGGCATAGCCTCTAAAAATTGATTGAATAACCAAACAAATAAATCCAAGGTCTCGTCACTTAAGAATGCACACGCAAAAATTATGGTTTGACCATGTTTGTTAACTCTCATCAATGGTGCAAAAATCAACCCATATCGATTGGTGTTGTACGTAGTATCGAAGACGACTACATCACCATAAAAACTATATGCCCTTCTAGAGGTAGCATCAGCCCAAAAACAATGAGTTATCCTCTGTTCATTATCGACCCTAATTTTATAAGTGAATGATGAATTCTTGACCTTTCTAATTTGCAAAACTCACTGAACATTTCTCCGTCATGCCCCTTCAACTCATTACGTCTATCCCTTTCATAATTATATAAATCTGTTTATGTACACCCAATGTTTTTAAGCTCTCCAGCCTGTACTCCAAGGAAATTGAATTGTTGATATGAAGGTATATTTATCATGGAAAGTTGTTGATTCAAACACTTTTGCGCACTTGAAACACTTCGGTGAGATCTTAACAGATGTTTCTTTGATGGAGTTGCCAATGGATGACTATGGCCCTCAATAAATTGGGTGACTACATAAGCCTCAGAATTTATTTTCAACACAGCTACCATTGCTTTACAACTCTCTTTTATCGATCCCCGACGCCTTTTAGAGTCAACATCCGCAATTTTTTTTCCCTTACCTTGTTTAAAACAGACATATTCTTTCCTTTTGACTTCGTCACTTCCTTCAAATTTCTTCGTAGTCCAACTTCGAATACTAAATCGTCCCTCTTTAGCATATGCATTGTAAAAATCCCTAACTTCATCTATTGTTTTGAATTCTTTTCCAACATTAGGTTTGAGATGATCGGCTACTTGCGGATTATAGATAAAAATTTTCCCTACCTTCATCACTCTCCCCTCCAATTCTCTTATTCTCTACTTCCTTTTCATTATTGTCAGCATTATCACCACATTCATCACTACCCCGTACTTCATCCTCTAAGTTGGCATCCATCCCTACAGTTAAAAAAATAAACAACATTTAAGTCCAGACAACAACAATTTTGATGTACAGTAATAATTTTCTGTCAAAAGAACTAGTATTTCTTGACTGAATTTCTATGTAGTGCACCAAGTAGAAAAGAAACAATTAATAATCAAAGAACATCCAACAAGTTTTCCAAGCATTCATATTAAACTCTGTGTATTAGAGGAGAAGAAACGAGTTCAATTTAAACACATAGTTAAAATGAAAAAGAAACTATACTCTGTGTATTCGATGTCCGGCGATTTCGAAACCCTAGCTTCAGCTTCAGCGCTTTGAATGACAAACGGGAAAAGGGGTTTGAGAGAGAATCGACAGAGTGATTGATTCGCCAACAGATGACAGTGATTTCAAATGGGTCAGCAAGCAATCTAAGTTTTATCGATTTCGCTGACCTTACAAATTGAAATCCCTAGCTTCAAAGGGGCTTTGAGAGATCATCCTAGTTTTGTTCTGTTCCTTGCTTGCTTCAAAGGGCTTTGAGAGAGAATCCCATAGCTTTGCTCTTACTATAGTCGATGTTCGGCGATTAGTAGAATCTAGCCTCAGCTTTGGGCGGAGAGTGAGAATCGGGGAAAGGGGATTTGAGATAGCTTCGGAAGTTAAGGTTTGTGAATGGCAGAGATAGCTCCAAATGGGCGCGAATGTGATGCGTATAAGAGAAAGAGGGAACTGGAAGAGTAAGAGAGAAGCCGTGTTGAGTAAGAGAGAAGCTCCAAATGGGCGCGAATGTGATGTGTATGACCCGGACCCGTTTTGTTGACCCGCGTGTTTTGATTTAGTTCTGTACTTTTTTTGATCACGTCCGTTGTTAGTCCGTTCCTGTAATCCGTTTTTGAAAGGAACCGTATATATATATATATATATATATATATATATATATATATATATATATATATATATATATATATATATATATATATATATATATATATATACACACACACACACACACACATACATATTTAAGTGTGTTTGTGATAGAAAGTTGTTTGATAAAACTATTTTTCTTTAATTTCATTTAATGGAAGTTTATTTTATTTTGGAACAAAAGAAAAATAGTGCGACTATTCAAATTCTATTTAACTTCTAATTATTACTAATATGTAACTTACATAATTAGTATTAATAAGTATAGTTAAATATATAATTGAATAGTTATAATGTAACTTATATATATATGTGTGTTTTTGTGTGTGTGTGTGTGTGTATATATATATATAGAGCAAGGATCAAGTGCGTACCCCTTATCGTACTCACCCGTGCTCACCCCCCTTTAGGCGACGGTTTCGGTCATACAACCGTCGTCTATACTTTTAGCGACGGACACTAAAAGTATAGACGACGGTTGTATGACCGAAACCATCGCCTAAAGGGGGGTGAGCACGGATGAGTAAGATAAAGGGTATGCACTTGATCCGGACCGTATATATATATATATATATATATATATATATATATATATATATATATATATATATATAGTCCGGATCTGCCGCGAACTCATTTGACGGACTAGCAAACAGACTGAATGAAAAAAGAAATACGCGGGTTAAATTCGTACATAATAGAACAAAACAAACACGAACGGCTCTTTAAGCCTCTCTCTTCACGAAAAAAACACGGCCCCTTCTCCCTCTCTCTTCACGACGAATCTATCCATTCTCTCTCCTCCGACTCACCTTGTAGTCGACAAAGAGAGACTCTCGATTAGCAATTGAAGCCATTTCGCGAGACGAACCAAAATGAAAAGAATTGAGCCCTTCTCGTCGATCCGTTAATTTTAGACCAAGGTAATAAAATTAGAGGTATATGGATTTTCAGGCTTAGATTCGTTCTAATTTGTGTTTTGGTGCGCAATAATAGCTTTTTTAGGGCTTAAAATTTATGAGGGCCACCCCTGTAATCTGCAAATTTTGGGTTATATTTTCTGTTTTCAGTTTATTATAATAGTAATGAGTATATCGTGATAGTAATGAAGCATTTTTTTTCTGCTGAAGAATGTTACTTTGGATGGTAGGAATTAACTGGGGTGAATTTTTTCTTTTTAGTAAAATCTAGTTCATTAATACAATTTTTCTCTCTATATTGTACAACTGCTTTCTGTCTTGGGTATATTTCATTTTTCAGTATTTTTAAGCTGCCAAATCTTAAAGGATATCAGGAAGGAAAAAAAATATTTCCCAAAAGTTTTTATATTTTGGTTAGATTCATAGTGTGCCCTTCTTTATTCTCTATATTGTTTTATAGTTTTAGGACATTTTTTATAGAATAATTTTCCAGATTTTCACCTCCTTGATTTTGTTGTTGCAAATTAGTATGTGTAGAGTTACGCTCAATTTCTTGTTCTTCTTCCCCTTTAGTTACATTCTCAAAATCATTTTCTGATTCTATTTTAGTTATTTATGTTGTAGGGTTCCTCGTCTTTTACAGCTAAACTCTGTGTAAAAAGATTGTTGAAGCTTCACAGGTCTGCCGAAATACCAACATTGCTTAAATACATAGGAATATATAATAAGATATTAGGTGGCTTTTGGAACTTGAAAAGAATTTAAGGAGAGCATACAAAGACTTCAACATCACATTTGCTACAGATAAAGAACCATGCCTAATTCAGGAAAAGAAGATGTGTTTATCTAAATTATAAATTACTGCTGGATTAAATTACTAAATAGTTTTATAAATAGTAAATGAGAGAAAAATTGCATTAATGAACACTATTGCTTAAATTCCCAAAAAGCCATACTTTTGGAAGATTTCATTAACGGCAATTTCGTCTACTTATATTTTCAGTTTATGTACTTATGTTTCAATTAGGATGCCATTTGCTGTCTTGAATCTCCAAAAAGTAAGTGCGTTAATGTTCCACTTTTGTCTATTATCTCTTTCATTCTATTTACTTGCACATAAAATTGAAAACTTCTTTGTTTACAGCTAGAGAAATGCTTGTCAGTTTTTTGGTTGGTATGATCCTCCAATGTGTGACAAATCAAGGCAAATAATATCTGGATTACTTTGAAAGATTAACGGAATGGATCAAGAGATGGAGAACATGCGTGCAATAGGCAACAAAGGAAGAACAAAATTAATTATTGCACTTGTATGTTCATGGTTATTGATTTTAAGCATGTTATTGTAGATGGAGTAAATATTGTCATTTGGGTTGATTAAACTTTGATGTTAGTTTGTTGTAACCTTGTCCAAGAAGGAAATGTAATCATGGTATGCTTTCATTTTTTTGTTGTGTAATCGTGTGTATGTAACTTGAGAAATAGGCAACATCAGACTTGGTTTGTCAGCAAAAATTTTTGTCGTCCTGTGCATTAAATGCCAAAAATAGGCAGGCCAAATATGAAGTAAAGATTCAACAATTCGAGAGAAGATCCAAGTTTCGACATTTCTCAAGGCAGAAGTAAATGTGTGAAGGTCCTCCCAGTCATTAAAATTTTCATGTAGAGCACTTCCAGTTTCCTTTTATAAATTTAAAGAGTCTTCCAATTTTAGTGTTGATGATTTCTCATTATTATCCTTCTGAGAATAAATTACTCCAGAGGAAAGTTTCTGATGATCGCACGATTGGTTCAATATTGCTCTTAATACAACAAAATTTGATAACCAGAAAGTCAATCTGTATTGTAACGTGGGCAAGATAAATGAGCATATAACAAAGAATTAAAAAGCTTTAGAAATATGCTATAAATAAAACAAAAAAAAAGGGTACAAACCCATGACTCGTTACCCTTGTAGTCAGAGTTCCATTATGTGAACAACTACACAATTGTTAATCTAATGGAGCAAATGTCAAGAAAACTACAACTGTCAGCCTCAGATATCAATCTGAAGACCTGCGCCTTATAGGTCTGAACCCAATTGTTCCAACTAACATTCACTTGCAACAACATTGAGATGCAATATTCAAATCCAAAAAATAAATAAAAATTCTAACACATGTTAGTCTTAAAAAAATAAATAACAATTCAACGCCTTATAGGTCTGAACCCAATTGTTCCTTAATCAGTCTTAGTATGACTTAGACCAAGCACGTCAACAAAATAAATAACAATTCTCACACACATCAAATTCTAAACCAGTCCTTGTACAACTCTGGAACATCAAAGTAGCTAAAATTTCCCCATCGCTAAGTGTTAGAATTAGAAGTAGCAGTATCAGTATCAACACCAGCTTCAAAACCTATACTCCACACCTCCTCTTGTAGTTTGTCAGTCTTTTCAAATCGAGGAGACAAAAATAAACTGCTGTCAAGTTAAACTCATACTTTGCTCTGTACACAATGTTGTCAATTTTTAGAGGACCATTACACGATTTCTGCCAATCCAATATGGGCTGAAGCAGTTCTGGATTCTAGAGCAGAGACTAAATTTCGAGGCCTTGCTGAAACATAGAAAAGTTGGGGTTTAATAGCAAGATCAATCAACTATCATTTCCTTAAACAGTTGGGGTTTAAATTAAGACTGACTATCAAATATGAAAGCTGATGTACAGACTGACTTTTTAATTCTGCACAGAAAAATTATAAAACTTAAGGACAGAATGTAAGAGACTATTCAAAATCATCATAGCACATGTTATAATTGAGACTGACTATCAAATAACACAGCATATTGAGACTAACTATCAAAATATAATCCAATTGAGACTGACTATCAAATAACACTGCATATTGATATAAATTTAATACACTTGGATGAATATTATCTTACCGATTTGTAAGCAGGAGACAATTTCTTTTGTCGTGTGTTTGGCCAACCAAACCACACCCATTGTGAAAACCACAACCTAAATATATTAAATAACTGCAAGCTGTTATGTTAATTAATGCCCCATTTAAAATATTACAGTATCATTGTATGATGTTTATATTCCCTCGTATCACTTGATTGTATTCAGGTAACACCCACCCATCATATAGCAAAAACCAAATTTCTCAGACTATTTAAATAAAGAACTTAACATACTATAAAAATATTAAGTTGCAATTTCACTGAATTTTGTCTCAACATTATTAATAATTGTAACAATGTAGTGCCCCCTGAAATAACCATATTAGACAGTAAAACCCAAACCCCACTTTTTCCCGACTCAGAACATGGTTGCGTGGTTTTTTTACTTTTTACATACTGGTACGAATGACAAACTGGAATCTAGACATGATAATTGATCGACTAATTCTAGAATCAGATTAAGAAATCCATTCCTCACCAAAGCTAATAAGCCATTATTCTTCACCCAATATATGAATGACTATGATTTGTTAAGACATCTTTGGGATTCTGCAAGAATGGTCCAATTTTTATGGGTGAAAGGATCAGCCAACAAAACCCAATAAAGTTATGGATTTTTAGAGCAGCCACTACGAGCCACCGCCAAAAAAAGAGGGATTTTTAAAGAACAACCCCTAGATTTTCAAATGCCTAAAAACAATCAATAAACCCAATAAAGTTATGGAACTTTACCTTCCGATCTGTTTGCCTCTGCTTCCGATGAGCTCTTCCGTCTACTCCTTGGAAGTGTGAGAGGGGGAGGGAAGAAGATGGAGCAGTGTATTGTGAGTGAGGGAGAGAGAATCGGGGAAAGAGAAGATGGAAGACCCGTGACCCGCGTTTCTTCCCCCCTTTGTGACCCGCGTGTCTTTTTTCTTCTTTTTTTCAGTTGGTCCGTCAATTCGTCCGTTGAGGAGGGCCGTTTCTGAACGGCTCTCTCTCTCTCTCTATATATATATATATATATATATATATATATATATATATATATATATAAGCCGGATCAGGTCCGGACTCCCGGACCAGACCAAAATTCGGACATTTTTTTTAAAATTTTAAAACAACTAAAAATAAATAAATAAATAATTATGAAACTTGAATTTTTACATAATAAAGTTTTGGGAGTGATTTGGATACATATAACAAAACTGGTCTATACAGTCTGTGTAGACTGTACATACATTTTTTGGTATAGGTATCCAAATCACGCCAAAAATATTGTATTATGGAAAAATTTCAGTTCCATAAAATACGAATTTTTTTTAGTTGTTTTAAAAAAAAGCAACAAAAAAAATTTAGGTCTGTATTTTAAGCTTGTTTGGGAGTCCGGACAGGATCCTAGTTCTATATATATATATATATATATATATATATATATATATATATATATATATATATACATACATACATAAGAGATATGCATATGATAAAAAGAGAAGTTACATGGAAGATTTGCACAAATGAACTTTTCTTCTATAGTCTCCATTCTTCTTCCAAACAAATAACTACTACAAAGTAATGTTCAATTGGAAATTTCTGTGAATTGCTATCACGAATTATTCACCAAGGCTTACATGTATCCTAGGGGTATACTGTTGCCTCTTTTTTTAGTTCTAACAAAAGAGCTCTAACTCATGCAAGCATACATGTGTCAAAAAGCAATACAGAGTAAGTCGAGTATCGATCCACGGAGAAAGTTGTCTAAATTAAACAATGCATCAACTAAATCTCTATTTTTATATGCTTAAACTAATGCTTATAATTGTGAAATTACTCTAAATACAAATAATAACTAAAATAAGAATAGTAATGTAATAAATCAAATCTGGAGATAATGGGATCCTAACTTTATTTAACAGTTCATCTAATTACAACCATCATGCAAGATTGTTCACGTATCACAGAAAAGTAGCCAAGAGCACTAATGTAGACATAACCATTTTTTAATGTATCATGACCTACTTACATAACATCCACATGTAATAGACACCATGTATTCATCAATAAAACCAATCGCACTATATTTCTATGTGAGATTGCAACAATATTGAATATAAGCACATGCCCTTATTTAACTCATACGGTGAAACATTATATGTCTATCTGACTCACAAAATACAAAGCTAAGCAAAACAGCCCCATATACGCATGCTATCATGATTACAACCATACTCGCATGTTATTTTTCAATCCCATACAAGCACATAAAATGAATGGTGATCAATCATTTATACATGAAAATCAACCATAATAGAAATTCCTTATAATACGCAAAATAGTCCAGCAATCAGGCCATAAGTTAAACTACGTATTAAACTCCGTTAGAATCCCATAATGGAGTTTAGTTCATGACTGAACTAGAAGCCATTATGGGATCAAAGCAACGCATGAAAAATAAACAAACAATTGAAAGAGAGAAGAGAGAATCGATCAAACCCAATTGCTGATTACAATCCCAACGTAACGTTCAAATCCTCACTAATATCCAGCAACATAAAAGTAAAGCATCCACAATGACTGAATTCCAAAGAAGAAGTAGAAAATAATGATGTTATGCTTGGCTCTCCAATGGAAATCTCTCATAGTGTGTAAACCCTAGTTCTCTTGTTAAAAACACGTAAAAATTAATGAATGATACGTCTGGTACCAACCAGAATTGTTATTTAACCAACCCAACTCTTACAATTTAAAAATTAAATTAAAATTAATTAACAGTCGCAGATGTCGTGCGTGGGCGCGCGTGTCCCCTTTGTAATCGTCGCGCGGGCGCGCGTCTTTAAAATCTGGTCAATTCGGGTGATTGCGCGGGCGCACGTGTTTATGCCTGTGTAGCCACGTGGCCGTGCGGCTTCTGCAATTTGGATTATGTGTCTACTGCTGCTACATCCTTGTTCTGTTGCTCTTGTTCCTTTGTCCTGCTAATGTTTGGTTTCTTTGTTCCAACCTCCATTAGCTCTATTGCCACCAACCATTGTCAAGCTATGTCATTTCCTACACTTTTACACCCAAGGAATTCTCAGTACATGCAATGAAAAATATTATGAAATACAACTAAAAACACATTCAAATGAACTTGAGATGGGCATAATTCTCGTGAATTGATATCCAATAAGTAGGTATAAAACCCACTTATCAAATACCCCCAAACTTGAACTATTGCTTGCCCTCAAGCAATGCATACTATATAAACCCTGAAAATGCAACTACATGCTATGTAAATAAATCATGATGCAAACGAGTCTCATATTGTTCCAGCCGTAACAGAATTTCAGTCCAAAATGCCTCAGCGAATTATCCAGATTCAAGAATACAATTTCAAACCGAACTATAGGCATAATATCATACACTCAAATAATTTATATATGCTATAAAGATGTTGTGTGTGTGTGTGTGTTGTGTTCACCAAGACTTGATATTTAAGCAAAGAATACAAATGCTAAACTACTCAAAACAGAAAATTATAGTATAACTCAAGACTCATGTATACTTATGCAACAAAGACTATTTCAACATATCAAAACAAACTAAAGTTCAACTATGGCCTTAACTGCTTTATTGCTAGGCACGAGGGCGATTCTCGCTCTTTCCCGCGGTGTTTATTACTATTTTTCTTCTCTTTTCTCTCTTTTTTTTATACAGCAAGTGCGTTTTACGCTCCATCTCGCCCCTTCCAAAAAGTCAACAATTCAACTCAAGAAGGTTTAAAGATAGCTTTTTGATTAATTTTTTTTATACATAGCATACCCATGTTTTTCCAAAGTTTGAATATCGATGTTTTGTGCAGTCTAAGTCCATTTTCCACATATTTCTCTTTTTAAAACCACATTTTCTATTGAGCAATGTAACACATCATTCTTATTCCTACAAGCAATTGTGAGCACGACAGTGCAAACCGAAAGCATTTAGACAGCATCATGAATAACATCGTGTAAAACATTATATCTAAGCTCATGTTATCCAACATATTGAACAAAAATTCACATACATCATAGGCTAGACAAAATTTCTATAAAGCTAGAATTTATGAGACATGCAACTAAACATATACTGACACAAACGGTGATGACTAAAAATAGAACAATATAACATGCAACTAACACATAAACATGCAAACTTTTAAACTAAATAAAAGACTTTAAATTACACATGCAAATGCTATATGCAACTATACTACTACCCCAATACCCCCAAACTTATAATATTCATTGCCCAAATGAATGAAGGTATAGGGTTAGAGAAAACTCCCCTAGTGCTCAGCTGCACCACCCTCGTCGGGTGGTGAATCTAGTGGTGGATATGGCATGGCAGTCCCGAACTGTGGTCACTCCACTATGGTCCCTTGCTATGCAAATGCCTCAGCCAATGACCTTGTGAGACCCGTTGCAAACGCTGCAAAGTTTTCATACATCGCGTCGACCTTTCGCTCCAACCTTCAGAGATGTCAATCCCCAGTGGTAGCAGTTTCTTGAGTTGACGGGCCCGCTTCATCTGTCTAAGAAGGCTGTGGTGGTGGCTTTGAGAATGTGGGCTGGATGATAAAGCCTTTTCCTCGCAGGTGTGGTGCACCTCCTGCCCAATCCTCGAATTTTGCAATGGTTGCGTGAGTAATATCTTGACTCGGGTTCTGCATTTGTTCATTATCCCACTGGACTCCTTGCTGGGCACACAGGCCAGCTACAATAGATGCATGTGGGATACTCCCAGTCGTGCTCCCCCACATATACCGTAATATATTCTGATGTATCAGGTGGGCTACATCAATGTACTTCCCTATGATTATGCCCGACAGAATGATTGCCCTCTCCATTGTGATTTCATGCTGATGAGACGACGGAACGAGCATTGTACATATAAATAAATTCCACGCCTTGGCATATCGATTCAGGGCTGATGCTGGGAATATTCGAGGCTGATTCGTGTCAGCCTTGTAAGTCCACTTCGTTCCTGGCACGCACAACTCAGTAATGACAATTTCCAAATCCGTTTCCAAGTGTGCACCTTCTACCCAATTAGCAGACCCAGTCGGGGGTGCGTCCAATAACCTAAAAACTGCCCTAATTACGGGAGGTCTGAAATCCACTTGAACTCTGCAAACCACGGATAACCCACTCATCGTCTCCTTTGCATTCGCATAGAATTCTTTGACAATACCCATGGGGGCATGCATGGGCGTGGCAGTCAATCCAAGACATCCCTTCTCGCGAATCATGTTCCACAATTAACCATCTTATTGCTCAGGCTTGAGTCCCCTTTCCTTTACAAAAATTTTTGCCACGATTGTGATAGCCCCGAATCCGGGCCCCAAATCGCCGCGGATTTGGTACACTGTTACTATCACTATTTGCGGAAGATATAAACATAAATTGTTTATACATTAAATTTTACACACATTTCCCCAAGGTCGAGTAACCTTAACTTAAATACAATTCATAAACTTTCTATCACATAACAATATTTATCAAAATATATTATTACAAAATAGCCGCACGTTTTATCCTAAGCTGAACTTGGTATAATCTTTTCTTGTATCCGAACGCATTCGCCTTATCTGCAATGTTTTATCATGATATAGCAAGGGTGAGCATGAAAGTTGCCCATCAAGTTTAAATACAACAATATAACGATATATCATGATTGAAGAGTATGAATAATAAGCTGGCTATAATTCATCAATATAATTGAGAATTATCACGAACAAACTTTTGACTGAACAAGTTTTAAACATGAACAAACATTTCTGAACCAACTGGTAATGAACGTGATCAGCCTTTCATACCAAACTTATACATGCAAAATGTACAGAGTACAATTTTTCATGGCAATCAGCAATGATTAACCATAAGCTTGAATAAAACACTCTTATTAGAGTTAAGTACAAAGAAACTTGCCTGAACTGTTGATTACCGCAACGCAATTTATAACGTTTTACCCGAAGACCTAATATTAGTAATATAGATCTCCAATATTAGAATAATATCATCACAGTATAATACTGTTATATTTATATCCACAGAATAACCTAAACACATAGCACATAATCCTATCAGTCTATAATACACATAAGACTTAGCATCAAATTAGACTATTAAGTTTGAGTTGATACCGACACAATTTTATCATCCCGACGGTCTAGTCGGACAAATATCGAGTTTAAGTTCAATTAAACTCTTCCTAAGCGCTTAATCATGCCATAGAGTAACATTTATATGATTTAACACTCGCTTTTTCATTTTATAAGTATTCATTAACATCTAATAAGTCAAATACTAATCCAGCAACCTGGATTCTAAATCTAGCAACTAAATTACCAACTCAGCAACCTAGATTCCAAATCCAGCAACCTGAATTCCAAATCCTACAATCTAAACTGCAATCCAGCAAACTGGATTTAACATATTTTCAATTTCAGTAAACTATTTCTCAATCCAGCAAACTGGAATCACAAATTATATAATCCAACAAACTGTATTCTAAATTCGTATTAAGAAAATACCAAATCAGTTTATTATTTTTCTATCCTTAGTCCAAACATATATACACATATTTCATCCACAAAAATTATTTTTCCATAATTTTCCAACTTCCTTTGATATTTTTCAAAAATTAATTCTAGTGCGTAGCTTAAGAAATTAGCTACCTCGTGCTTAACTCCAAACATTCCCATCTCTTGGGATAACCTTATATATGTTAACATGATGCTCCATTTTAAATTTCGTGGCAATCGGAGTTGTAGAACTCCATTTATAGCTATTTCCGTCGAAAAATCACAAAAATTATAATGGTCATAACTTAGTCGTTTTAACTCGAAATTAGCTCATTTTTGGACACGAGCTACATAATACCATATATTTTCATTTTCCAAAAGGCCGGAATTTATTTCACAATTTAAGTTGCCAAAACAGCCCCTGGACAGATCTGGACAGAAACTTTTGGCCATGTTACAGTTTTGGAGTCGTTTACTAAATCTTAAATATAATGAGATATGTAATTCCGATTAACGATCCGTCAATTTTATTGGATCCGTATATTTCTGATCTACAATTTTGATCTATCACAATCCATATTTGGACAGGTTATGCTCCCGGAATTTAGCCCGGAAGTGGCTGTTCAAAACTGTCCTTCTAATAATTTTCTTAACTTTGAGTAGTTTGGGAAAAATTCCATAACTTGCTCATTTTTCATTTGAGAGATTCCAAAGGGGTTTTATCCTACACACATAGATCTAGCATCCCAAGAACATAAATCACAAATATCCATCATAGATTTCAAGAATCAAAAGCTAGATCATACTTTCTAGTTTTAAACTTTTCCGGAAAAATTCTATTTTTCAATTCCTTTTGATTTCAACCAAATCAACACTCAATATGGTTAGATCTAAACATGAAACACTCATTAACACAGATCTAAGGTTTTTGAGATTAGAACTATAGATTCAAGGTTTGATCTTCAACCAAAAATTACATGAACAAAAAGGGTTTATACCTTTGATTTTTCATGCTCCTTTTCTTCTTCTTCTTCTAAGATATGAGATGGATCTTGAATGGAAAGAAAGATCAAAATCTTCTCTCCTTCTCCTCCCTAGGAGCTGCCAAACATACTCCTCTCCTCTCTCACTCTAAATTTCGAAACATGAAGAGAGAGAGAATGTCGTTTTGTAAGTAAAGTAAGTTACTTTACTTATGTTTTAAATTATAAAACTTTGATTCAATGCATCTAAGTTTGCAAGATGGCATGAGTGGCTGATTTGTATGGCTTTTAGTCATATGCTATGCTAGGTTAGGGTTAGGGTTGGTGAACAACCAAAGATAAGGCAAGATTCACAAGTTACATAATAAAAAAAATGTAAAAAGGGCATTTTGGACATTTTCGTATATTTCTAGAATTTGCCATTTGATGAAACCCTTAGGCTTTAGGGTTTGGAGCATTTAGGGTTTAGGGTTGGTCACCAAACCAATATCAAGGCTAGATATGCAAGCTACCTTATTAAAAAAAATGTGACACCTAGCCTAATTGGGTGAATTATCTTTTGCCAATTGTGTAGTGTATAAATGGATGATGTGCATGCACATCTCCCTCTCCTTTCACCTCTTCCATTACCCGGCCATGTGGCCAATATCTACCAAGTTTGATTAAATCTCTTTTTCCAAAAATGTCCCTCCTCACTTGGATCAAATTTTTGAGCTTTAATTAAATTATTGATTGGCCAAAAAGCAAGTGATATCATGAGAGCGATGAAATAACTTTGGTGACTTTGTAAAAATGAATAGATATAATTGTATATCTAATAATCATCTCCTCACTCACTCTATCTTTCTCTTTCTTAATCATAAACATGTGGGAGATTAGTATATCATGTGGCTCCTTAAACCATTGGACACCTAGCTTATATTAATGAACTATCCTTTTACCACATGTGTGGTGCTTAAAGTGTGAGATGTTTTTGCATATAATTCTCTCCTTTTCTCCCACTAAACTACCAAAGCTTTACTTACAAGCATGAACAAAGATGTTGGATAAATAAAACAATGACACATAAGAGGAGTAGGTGAGAGTTGGTAGATAGTTGGTGGAGAGTTGGTAGGAGAGTTGGTGGAGAGTTGGTGACCAACTTTAGACAAATAAGAGACCAAAATAAATCTTAGTCACATGCTCAATCTCTCCTCCTTTTTCCTTCTCTATCCACTGGCCATGTAAATCAATCATAGTCCAACACTTTTAATAATATGAAATGTCCATCATATCCTTCCTTCAATTGGGCTCTATGTTTGGGCCACCCTTAAATTTGGGCTTATCAATAAAAATATTTGAGCCACTCAATTAATGTATTGCTTGGGCCTCTAACTAATTTCATTGGCCAACACTTGGGCTATAAAATATGCATAGTTCAATACCTTAATTCTTATCCAACCCAATTCATTTAATTAGGATTTTTACTTCCTCAATTATAACACAAATCCTTACTCATGCCCACTTATTTCCTTAACCCAATTAGACTTGCTATAATTAGGTTATAAAATTAATCATTTGAGATATATAAAATAAATCTCCTAGAATTAGTAAGTATTCTAAATACCACAATTCTCTTTTTTCTTAACCCTTAAGTTATTAAATCCTTCATTCCTAATATATATAATTAGGGTTACACTAGTTTCTTTTGTTTGTTTATATAATAAACAAATATAAACTATCATATAATGTTCACATTCCTTACACATAACTTTTTAACCCTTAGGGTTTAATACTTCGCATTAGGATTCCCAAATTAGGGTTTAAATTCTCGATACTGAAATTAGGGTTTCTGAACATATCGTTAGGGTTTTATAACTTAATCACCATATTCTTATCATGAATTTAGGGTTTGTCATCTATGTAAGTAATCTTGATCAAAATTTGATCATTATCCATATTCTGTACACAAATATTATCATATTCACAGAACATATTCTCGTATACCCTTAATCCTGAATAATTCACCTATATCCTTCACAGAATTTTGAAATCATCAAAATTTCACCCTAATAATATCAAACGCATACACTTATTTTCTATCTAAGTCTATTATTTGACCTTAAATCAATCATTTAAGATTTTAATAAATTTTCTAATTTCTCGGGTTGTCACAACGATTCTGTAATACTCCATTTGGGCGTCTAGACTCAAGAATTTGATATGATCCACAACATCTTCCCCTTGACTGCTAGAGGAAGACGACGATGAAGAAGAAGAGTGAGCTCTCTTAGGACCCATTTGAAATTGAGAGAGAAAAGGAGGATTCCTTGCCTCGCAATGAATGAAAGTGGTAGCCGAAGATGGAGTACGCCCAAACTGGATCCTTCACAACCCCAATCTGAAACCCTAGTTTTAAAGTGAGATATTGATCATGGGTACAGTAACTGATACGCACCATCTGGGTTGCGATGAGCATGAGACGTGGTGCTTCAATTTGTAACTGTTGGTAGGAAAGGAATCGTGCGAGTAATGGAGAGCAAGATACGCCTTCTGTTATTTCAATTGAGAGACCAAATGAGCCACAACACGTTTTTTAAACTTAAAAAATTTTGCAATGTCCGGTGTCGCGCGCGGCTGCGTGATTTTTCAATAGACTGGTGGTGCGGGCGCGCGACCCTGTTCCCTGCACTGCCAACTTTTAATTCCAGTACTGCAAATCAGTGATGAATTCAGTTCAAGATGCCTACATAGACATCACTACACACTGTTAAGGCATGAATTACTGAGTAAGCATGAATGACCAAATAAACTATATACTACATCAAACACCTCTCAATGCAAATGCAGTTACAGACTCAATTAGGCAAAACACAATAATCTATCACACTTAAAATGAAGATGAACTAATAAAAACAACCTAAACTTAATAAATAAAAAAATAGAGATAGAAATAATGGGTTGCCTCCCATCAAGCGCTATGTTAAAGTCAATTAGCTTGACTGTCTCTAAATCTCATATCGAAGAAAGAATTGAGGTAACTTTTTGTCTGTCCACCTCGCCACCAAAATAATGCTTCAATCGATGTCCATTCACTTTAAAAGGCTGATCCGGGAATTTATCGAACACTTCTATCGCACCATGTGGGAAGACAGTCTTCACTGTAAATGGCCCTGACCATCTTGATTTCAGCTTCCCGGGAAAAAGTTTAAGTCTGGAATTGTAAAGCAAAACCATTTATCCCGGTTCAAATGTCATCTATATGATCTTGCGATCATGTCATTTCTTCACCTTCTCCTTGTATAGCTTCGAATTTTCATATGCCTGTAATCTGAATTCATCCAACTCATTGAGTTGGAGTAGGAGTTTCTGCCCTGCAAGTTTTAAATCAAAATTGAGTTTTCGAATTGCCCAATATGCCTTATGCTCTAGCTCCATAAAAAGGTGACAGGCTTTTCCATACACCAGCTGAAAAGGTGACATGCCCAACGGTATTTTGTATGCAGTCCTATATGCCCATACTGCATCATCCAATTTTAACGACCAGTCCTTCCTCGTGGGATTCACAACTTTTTCAAGAATTCTTTTGACTTCTCGATTTGACACTTTCGCTTGGCCATTTGTTTGTGAGTGATAAGCTGTAGCAATACGATGGTTTACCCCATACTTGGCCAACAAATAAACTATCTGTTGCAGAAATGGCTGCCTTCATCACTAATGATGGCCCTAGGAGTCCCAAACCTCGCGAAGATACTTCTGTGCAAAAACCTGAGGACTACCTTAGCATCATTTGTCGGAAGAGCTTCCGCTTCTACCCACTTTGACACATAATCCACTGCGAGCAAGATGTAGAGATTTCCGCAAGAAGAAACAAAAGGGCCTATGAAATCAATCCCCCACACATTAAAAATTTCTACTTCGAGGATCGTATTTGTGACGCCCCCAAAATAGGTCCATTCCATCCAACCCATTTTGAGTCGCCAAATACATGGTACAGAAACAACTACAACTTTTACAACCCATAAACTGTGAGTTTAAATACAGATATTGTCGTCTAGACAATATCCACACGCAAATAAATTCCCATCATAATTATTGATACATTATTTTACAAAAATGGTGAGGACTACTAAACAACTCTCTCTAGAACATTCATTCCATACCCCGACTCGATCCTGCTATGTTCTCACCTCCTGAGAAGAAAATGGAACAACAAGGAAAAGGGTGAGCTCAACTAGCCCAGTAAAGAATATTATGACTAAGATAATATACAACAAATTATCGTTATTCTTCAACAGGGAAAAATCTAATAGAATACAATAAACAACAAGTTTTAGATCAACAAATACAGCGGAAACAGCAATCCATTAGAAGAGTCACGTAGAGAATGAATTCTACTGTCTTCTAAGATTTAAAAGTCCATCATTAATATTTCATCCCTGTAACAACAATCAATATACATCTTTAATCATCTTTGCACTACAGGCCAAAGATATTCATTTGTATCACCAGTTGGTCATGTTCATCTCAACACTTGTTCATCTTTGCACTACGAGCCAAAGATATTCATAATAAAATCAACCATCTTTGCACTACAGGCCAAAGATATTCAGTAACACCATCATTTAGGACTGAGGATGATGAAAAATATTTTAAAGGAAACGAATCCAGTGAAACAAAATAACAAGTATTAAGGATTCGTACTCTTAAACAATCCGAGTTCAAAAATACTTCATAAATAATCATACTGAAGTAAAATTCAAGAATGACCAAAACATGGATACAATCAAAGCTAGTATCCAGAATAGATATTTTGGACAAAAAGAAGAAATTTCATTTTTCGGTGAATAGTGTCGTATTTGTGAATAGTGCCGTATACGTGAATAGTGACGTATACGTGAATAGTAACTCCGACACCAAAAGATAGAAATTTCACAAAAAACATCTTCACGCTTTGTGAATAGTACTCGTGAATAGTAACTCGTGAATAGTAACTCATGAATAGTAACTCATGAATAGTAACTCGTGAATAGTAACCCCGACATGAAAAAGTTCCAAATTTGATAAAAATTTCCAACCAACATTTCAGCATAATGATATTGAAGAAATAATATCATTTGAGAAGAAAATAACATCCCTCACCTCAAAATAGCCGTACTTCTGACTGAATTTCGGTATAGTGCTGACAGAAACTCGCACCGTATAGCAACACTCAAAGTATACTCACAAGAATACGCTCGATAATATAGAGAGAGAAAGAGAGAAAACTTTGTTTCTGGTGTGATTTTTAATTCTAACTTAGCCCTCTATTTATAGAAAAATGTTAGAACGCCAAAGGAGACTAAATTAATAAAATATATTATTATTTATTCAAAATTCTTACCCACATATTTTGAAAACTCTAGCATGCCTTCTTTGGTCAAAAACATCAGCCACCCATGTGCCAACAACCACAAAAATGTTTTTCTTTTATAAAATAATTAAAACTTCCAAAAATCAATTATTTCGGAACTCCGAAACTTCAATAATTCATGATAAATAGCCCTTTTGTTAGAAAATTCGAATCTCGCGGCTTTTTATAGGAAATTAAATTCTCTACAACTTTGCAGAAGAAAATATTTCCAAATTCCAAATAGAAATTGACCGAAATTCACAAACGGGCGATTTTACAGTCTATACTCAATTTTCGGTCAAAAATTATGTCCACCGACACACAAAACATGTGTTAAACATTTAATGCCACAAAAATACTCTTCCTCCTCATATACTCATATATCCCACATTCATTATAAAATATCACCATTAATATATTATTAAAATAATATATTTAAATGAATTATTTTATCAGAAAAAGATAAAATATTAATTTTCAACAATTGTCACATTAAAAATTTTCTCCATCTATATCCACATAAAATTAATACTTTTCTCATCATATAAATCAATAATTAATTATTCACAAATAATATTACAGAATCACAGTACTAGCAACCAGGCCGTTCCCAAGAAAGAGGGGGCTTTCCAATAAGGATTTCTCCTTATTGGCGCGCAATTAGATGACCAAACCTCTCCTTAGACAGAACTTTCTAGACATTGCCAATAATGTTATCTAATAATATTATTCAGATAATATGAATTATTGCTTCGATAATGAAAAATATTGTGTAGTGACAATTATTGAAACAACGGTAATATAAAATATCAATGCAACAATTATTGAATCAATAAAATAAAATACTGAACAGTAATTACTGTAACAATTATTGAGTAGTGCATTCTTACGTAAGAATCAATAATTGGTGCAATACCGTGTGCTACTGTGCAACAACGCGTATTACTGTATTTTAACCACCGGGTATTCCAACAGTGTAAATGGTAACAACTACGCCGTTATTTTTAAACAACTTATATTTGTCGTTTTCTACCTCCAATCGCTTTCCGTTATGGGGTCCACAATTGACTGCGCCGTCGTACGAATATTCCCGACAAAAAGAATATTCCACGACCAAACGAATATTCCCCGACAACAATGATTATTTTATAACCACTTGTTTATTTTGTAAAAAATTTCACATTTCACCCATAACCAAAGTATTATATCAAATTAACCCTTATTAATTTAGAATAATGAATAAAGGAAATTTCAATTTTATTTATAATAAGTTGGGGTCTTACAACCTCCCCTCCTTATGAAATTTCATCCTCGAAATTGACGTACGTAACTGGTGTATCGAAAAGGTGAGTGTACCTCACTTTCATTTCTGACTCCAACTCCCATGTCATCTCCTCAATAGCATGGTTTCTCCACAAAACCTTAACTTGTGGTATAATCTTGGTGCGTAGGACATGCTCTTTTCTATCCAAGATCTTAACAGGTACCTCTTCATACGTTAAATCTTCAGCTATCTCGTCTGGTTCTAACTCAATAATGTGGTTCGGGTCGTCCACATATTTACGTAACATCGATACGTGAAAAACGTTATAAACACGCATCATACTTGGCGGTAAAACGAGTCTATAGGCCACAGTTCCTACTCGATCGAGGATTTCAAATAAATCGAAGGTTTGAGATTTCCTCACATCGCCAATTCTCGCTTTTGGAATAACAACTTCTTGCACCTCCTTCTTCATATTCATCAGCTCCTGTGTGTAGCCTGAGCGATTTTAACTTTGTCGATAAAAGTCGATTATTCTTGTATATCATCACGTGGGTACTTAGAGTTTTCATCTCTATCTCTATTATTTGTAAATTATACGAAATCAGTCTTTGACAATATCGTACTCGTACTTGTATACGATCTTCTACTCAACACGTCAGCTACCACGTTCGCTTTTCCAGGATGGCATGGTCAGAACATGTGCTGAAATGAGTCTCCTCTTGAGTTCTTCAAAGCTCTTCCCACATTCCTTGCTCCATTTGAATTTTGTATCTCTACGAGTCAGCTACGTTTATGGAGTAGCGATTCGAGAATATCCTTCAACGAATCTCCGATAATAACCAACTAAGCCTAGAAAACTACGTATTTCGATTATTGACTTAGGTTGCTCTCAACTGTAACTCAAATCCCAACCTTGGATAACACGTCACAATGACACCTATCAGTTTACAATCGCACGAATATGGCATCCCCTACGGAGAGTCTGGCTTCGGTGTATTCCACAAAGGAAGTCACCAGATAAAGGCTCGGGTACAAACTTCTACAGTTGAATTTTTAACTCCTGAAGTTCAATAGGAGCCATGAAATTTTAGAAATGGGTTTTGTACCGAGTTCAAAGTCGATACAAAATTCAATATCACACTTTAGGAGTAAGCCAGGAAATAAGTCAGGAAATTTACTAACAACAGAAATATCATTCAAATCTGACATATTTTTGTTCAAGTCCATAACATAAACGAATGACTTTATGGCTTGATATGAAAGTGTTTGACTTCAATGGTTTGGTTGCTTAAATTCGAATAATAGGTTGCTTAGGAATATGAAAACTAACAACCTTACGAAAGTAATCAATTTCGGCATGATGAGTAGTTAACCTTAAAATCACATCAAAAGCAAATATCTCTATAGAAATAAGGTTAACAGGTAATGTGATAATGCCAACTTGAATCAAGCAAGATTTCTAAACAACGGATGTAATGAAAGTTTCTCCTAACGAAGTCTCCATAAATAGGTCAAAGTCTAATTTCTCCGTAGTCAAGTTCAAACGTTGAGCGCAAGCAAGAGAGATAAAAGAATGGGTAGAACCGGTACCTAGTAAGGTATAAACTTCGCAAGAATTATAATTAACTAACCCGTGCTAACTTCGTTCGGGTTCCTCGCATTTTGACCGGTCACGACAAACGCTCTTCCAGGAACTGTTGACTTTGACTTTTCTTGGACAGCCTTTTGAATCACCATCCCCGCTGGAATTGGTTTCGCTACCGTACACTCTCTAGCGATATGTCCTTCCTTTCCACAATTATAGCATCCCTTGAACTGTTGTGGGCAGTTTGGGCTGATATGTCCCTCTTTTCCGCATTTGTAACATACGACCGGTGGTCTTTCTCCTCCCTTGGAACCAGTTGCTGCTGGCACTGTCGTCTTCACGTGGTCGTTGTTAAATCTCCTCTTTTTAAAATCTCCTCCCGACTCGCTTCTTCTATTTTCATGGCCACGATTACCACCAGAGTGGTTACTTGTCCATATTCTTCTTTCTCCGCTGGTTATCGTTATTTTGATGACTGCTATCTTCGGTATGATCCTGGTTATGATCCCTCGGTTGAACGTACTCGTTATCTCGCTCTAACAACTGAGCCCTGTTGACAACATCTGAATAGATAGAAAATTTATGAGAAATGAGATACTGACGTATGTCGGGTTTCAAACCTCTCAGAAACATCCGCGTCATACGTTCCTCATTCTCCACCAAATGAGGTGCAAACCTGGATAACTCCGCGAACTTCGCCTCGTACTGGGACACCGTCATGTTATTCTGCTCTAGTCTAATAAACTCCACTTCCTTCATATGGCGAATACTTTCAGGAAAGTATTTTTCGTTGAAAAGTTTCTGAAACGTCTCCCATGACATGCTGAGTGCGGCTGGATGTGTACGCTTCACAGACTCCCACCAGTAGTCTGCCTCGCCACGGAACATAAAGGTGGCGAATGGAACCTTCTGTTCCTCCGTGCATCCCAAGACATCGAATATCTTGGTAATTTGCTTGACCCATGTTTCCGCCATGATCGGATCGGGCTTTCCCTTAAATTCTGGTGGTCCCAACTCTTTGAACTGCTTGGCTGTAACCACCTGTGAATTGCTATCATTTCCTCCTGTATTTTGAACACGAGTCTCCCTCGTCTGGTTTTGCATGAACTGCAAAAAGCTCCTAAACATCCCGTCGTTCATCGTCTGCTCAGTGGTGTTGTTCACAGGAGGAACATTGCCAGCCTGTTGCACGTTCTCCTCATTGGTGAGTACAGGCGTCTCCACGGTCTCATTTACTCCATTGTTAATATTCTCAGTCGACATTCTCAAATACTGCCATAAAACAAGGGTTAATTAAACAATTTAACAAATCACATAATACCCCTATATTATGACCGACCAACAAATAAGCTTAGGTAGGACACACTAGCGAAAGATTTACTCGTCTCTCCCCTTCTAGTTCTATTCCCCGATCTCCGCCAGAGATCATATCCCTAAGCTCTGATACCAACTGTGACGCCCCCAAAATAGGTCCATTCCATCCAACCCATTTTGAGTCGCCAAATACATGGTATAGAAACAACTACAACTTTTACAACCCATAAACTGTGAGTTTAAATACAGATATTATCGTCTAGACAATATCCACACGCAAATAAATTCCCATCATAATTATTGATACATTATTTTACAAAAATGGTGAGGACTACTAAACAACTCTCTCTAGAACCTTCATTCCATACCCCGACTCGATCCTGCTATGTTCTCACCTCCTGAGAAGAAAATGGAACAACAAGGAAAAGGGTGAGCTCAACTAGCCCAGTAAAGAATATTATGACTAAGATAATATACAACAAATTATCGTTAGTCTTCAATAGGGAAAAATCTAATAGAATACAATAAACAACAAGTTTTAGATCAACAAATGCAGCGGAAACAGCAATCCATTAGAAGAGTCACGTAGAGAATGAATTCTACTGTCTTCTAAGATTTAAAAGTCCATCATTAATATTTCATCCCTGTAACAACAATCAATATACATCTTTAATCATCTTTGCACTAAAGGCCAAAGATATTCATTTGTATCACCAGTTGGTCATGTTCATCTCAACACCTGTTCATCTTTGCACTACGAGCCAAAGATATTCATAATAAAATCAACCATCTTTGCACTACAGGCCAAAGATATTCAGTAACACCATCATTTAGGACTGAGGATGATGAAAAATATTTTAAAGGAAACGAATCCAGTGAAACAAAATAACAAGTATTAAGGATTCGTACTCTTAAACAATCCGAGTTCAAAAATACTTCATAAATAATCATACTGAAGTAAAATTCAAGAATGACCAAAACATGGATACAATCAAAGCTAGTATCCAGAATAGATAATTTGGACAAAAAGAAGAAATTTTATTTTTCGGTGAATAGTGCCGTATTTGTGAATAGTGTCGTATACGTGAATAGTGACGTATACGTGAATAGTAACTCCGACACCAAAAGATAGAAATTTCACAAAAAACATCTTCACGCTTTGTGAATAGTACTCGTGAATAGTAACTCGTGAATAGTAACTCATGAATAGTAACTCGTGAATAGTAACTCATGAATAGTAACTCGTGAATAGTAACCCCGACATGAAAAAGTTCCAAATTTGATAAAAATTTCCAACCAACATTTCAGCATAATGATATTGAAGAAATAATATCATTTGAGAAGAAAATAACATCCCTCACCTCAAAATAGCCGTACTTCTGACTGAATTTCGGTATAGTGCTGACAGAAACTCGCACCGTATAGCAACACTCAAAGTATACTCACAAGAATACGCTCGATAATATAGAGAGAGAAAGAGAGAAAACTTTGTTTCTGGTGTGATTTTTAATTCTAACTTAGCCCTCTATTTATAGAAAAATGTTAGAACGCCAAAGTAGACTAAATTAATAAAATATATTATTATTTATTCAAAATTCTTACCCACATGTTTTGAAAACTCTAGCATGCCTTGTTTGGTCAAAAACATCAGCCACCCATGTGCCAACAACCACAAAAACATTTTTCTTATATAAAATAATTAAAACTTCCAAAAATCAATTATTTCGGAACTCCGAAACTTCAATAATTCATGATAAATAGCCCTTTTGTTAGAAAATTCGAATCTCGCGGCTTTTTATAGGAAATTAAATTCACTACAACTTTGCAGAAGAAAATTTTTCCAAATTCCAAATAGAAATTGACTGAAATCCACAAACGGGCGATTTTACAGTCTATACTCAATTTTCGGTCAAAAATTATGTCCACCGACACACAAAACATGTGTTAAACATTTAATGCCACAAAAATATTCTTCCTCCTCATATACTCATATATCCCACATTCATTATAAAATATCACCGTTAATATATTATTAAAATAATATATTTAAATGAATTATTTTTTCAGAAAAAGATAAAATATTAATTTTTAACAATTGTCACATTAAAAATTTCCTCCATCTATATCCACATAAAATTAATACTTTTCTCATCATATAAATCAATAATTAATTATTCACAAATAATATTACAGAATCACAGTACTAGCAACCGGTCGTTCCCAGGAAAGAGGGGGCTTTCCAATAAGGATTTCTCCTTACTGGCGCGCAATTAGATGACCAAACCTCTCCTTAGACAGAACTTTCTAGACATTGCCAATAATGTTATCTAATAATATTATTCAGATAATATGAATTATTGCTTCGATAATGAAAAATACTGTGTAGTGACAATTATTGAAACAACAGTAATATAAAATATCAATGCAGCAATTATTGAATCAATAAAATAAAATATTGAACAGTAATTACTGTAACAATTATTGAGTAGTGCCTTCTTACGTAAGAATCAATAATTTGTGCAATACCGTGTGCTACTGTGCAACAACGTGTATTACTGTATTTTAACCACCGGGTATTCCAACAGTGTAAACGGTAACAACTACGCCGTTATTTTTAAACAACTTATATTTGTCGTTTTTTCCTCCAATCGCTTTCCGTTATGGGGCCCACAATTGACTGCGCCGTCGTACGAATATTCCCGACAAAAAGAATATTCCACGACCAAACGAATATTCCCCGACAACAATGATTATTTTATAACCACTTGTTTATTTTGTAAAAAATTTCACATTTCACCCATAACCAAAGTATTATATCAAATTAACCCTTATTAATTTAGAATAATGAATAAAGGAAAATTCAATTTTATTTATAATAAGTTGGGGTCTTACAGTATTCAATGACATTTCATTTCTTTTTGAGATGTTCCCCACTCTCTGACATCTATCACACCGCTGGACGAAACTGTATGCATCCTTGAAGATTGTCGGCCAGTAGAATCATGCATGTAGTACTCTGGCCGATGTTCTTTCTCCACCATAGTGACCTCCATACACCGAAGAATGACAATCCTGCAAAATCCCCTCGGTCTCGCTATACGGGATACACCTTCTTATCATTTGATCAACACACTATTTAAACAAGTATGGCTCATTCCATATAAACCATTTGACATCATGCAGAATTTTTTTTCTTTTCATAACCCACCAAGTCAGAAGGTACCATCTTACTCACCAAATAGTTCGCGTAGTCTGCAAACCATGGCACTTCCCCTTTCACCACAAACAACTGTTCATCTGGAAAGGATTCATTGATCATAACTTTCTCATCTGCTTCCCTTTCCGGATTCTCTAGTCGAGATAAGTGGTCCGCCAATTGGTTTTTAGTGCCCTTTCTGTCCTTGATCTCCAAATCAAATTCCTGCAACAATAAAATTCATCTGATCAACTGGGGCTTTGCATCCTTCTTTGCCACTAAATGTCGAATTGTCGCGTGATCCATATACACTATCACCTTTGTACCAATTAGATATACTCGAAATTTGTCAAAGGCATACACCACTGCCAATAATTCTTTCTCTGTGGTGGTGTAGTTCAACTGTGCATCTGTAAGGGTCTTGCTGGCATAATAAATCACATGAAACATCTTCTCTTTCCTCTGCCCCAAAACAGTCCCTATGACGTAATCACTGGCATCACACATCAGCTCAAATGGCAAATCCCAATCTAGAGTAGTAATAACTGGTGCTGATGTTAATTTCCCCTTTAAGTGATCAAATGCCGACATGCAAGCCTCATCAAAATTAAACTGTGCATCTTCTTCAATAAACTGCATAGTGGTTTAGTTATCTTGGAGAGGTCCTTGATGAATCTGCAGTAGAAACTTGCATGTCCCAGAAAACTGGGAACACCTTTTACTGAAGTAGGTGGTGGCAATTTCTCAATAGTTTCCAGCTTAGCCCTATCCACCTCGAGTCCCTTCTTTGAAACCTTGTGTCCTAGTATGATTTCTTCTTGTACCATGAAGTGGCACTTTTCCCAGTTCAGCACTAGATTCGTCTCAACGCACCTCTTCAAAACCATTACCAAATTTTCAAGGCATAAATCAAACGAGTCCCCAAAGATTGAGAAATCATCCATAAATACCTCCATGTTCTGTTCCACTATGCTTGAAAATATAGCCATCACGCATCTCTGAAAGGTGGCTGGAGCATTGCACAACCCAAACGACATCCTTCTAAAGGAAAAAGTGTCGTATGGACATGTGAAGGTAGTCTTTTCCTGGTTTTCTGGAGATATCATAATCTAATTGTAGCCCAAATATATGTCCAGAAGGCAATAGTATGCATGATCTGCTAATCTATCCAACATCTGATCAATAATTGGTAGTGGAAAATGATCTTTCCTTGTAGCTTTATTGAGCTTTCTGTAGTCCATGAAGACTCTCCACCCCGTCACTGATCGTGTTGGAATTACCTCATTATTCTCATTAGTAACAACACTCATACCACCCTTCTTCGGTACACACTGCACTGGGCTCACCCATGAGCTGTCTGAAATCGGATAGATTATGCCTGCATCCAGCCATTTCAGTACCTCTTTCTAACCACTTCTTTCATTATCAGATTAAGTCTTCTTTGTTGCTCAACCGATGGCTTACTATCATCTTCCAACAGGATCTTATGTATGCAAAACGAAGGGCTGATCCCTTTAATATCTGTTATGGTCCATCCAATAGCTGATTTGAACTCTCTAAGCACTCGTAGCAATTTTTCTTCCTGAAAAGATGTTAGTGCAGCAGAAATAATCACAGGTAGCTTTGAATCTTTATTTAAAAATGTGTACCTGAGATGATCTGGAAGTGGTTTTAATTCAAGTTCTGGAGGTGTCTCAAGAGATGGCTTCAATTTTACCGATGTCTCTCCAGCTTTTGTCAATGGCTCGACAGGTGTTTTGAATTTTTTAAATTGTGGAGTGGTATCCAGATATTACACAAGTTCGGCGAATTCCTCTTCCTCCAATTCTGAATTTTCAGCAATGACACTCCTCAATGGTTCATAATCCACCAGACTCTCAACTTCATCATTTAATACACGGTCCACCAAATCAACTCTGAAACATTCTTCTTCATCTGTTGGGAACTTCATTGCCTTGAAGACATTAAAGGTAACCTCCTGATCATGTACACGTATTGTGAGTTCCCCTTTCTTCACGTCTATCAAAGTCCTTCCTGTGGCTAAGAATGGTCTCCCCAGTATGTTTGGTATACTTTTATCTTCCTCGTAATCCAAAATGATGATGTCAACCGGAAAGATAAATTTATCCACATTCACCAGTACATCCTAAATTATTCCCCGTGGATATGTGATGTATTGTCAGCTAGCTGCAAAGAGATGTTTGTCGACCTTGGAGCCGACAATCTCAACTGATTAAACATTGACAAGGGCATCAGATTGATACTTGCCCCAAGATCACATAGACATTTATCGAAGTTCATCTTTCTGATCGTGCATGGAATTGTGAAACTTCCTGGATCTTTCAGCTTTAGAGGTAATTTACACTGAAACACTGCACTGCATTCCTCTGTCAAGGCTACTGTCTCAAACTCGTCTAATCTCCTCTTTCTGGACAATATACCCTTCATGAACTTTGCATAACTTGGCATCTAGTCCAAAGCCTCCGCAAAAGGTATGTTGATCTGCAGCTTTTTAAAGACCTCCAAAAACTTACTGAACTATTTCTCTTCCCTCTGCTTGTTCAACCTCTGCGGATACGGGACCGGAGGGTGAACTAGTGGTACTGTACTCTTAGACTTCTTATCTGAACATGGTTTCTCCTTCTCTACTTGCTATAACTCAGAATCCTTATGATTTTTGTCCTGCTCAGTCGACTGCTCTGCATCGCGCGACCTCCCTTTGTAAATCAGGCGCGGTCGCGCCTGGTGAATTTTTTGCATTGTTCCTTCCATTCTCTTCGCAGATTTGCTTCTGTATTACTTGGCAATGAACCCTGGGGCCTGTTGTTAAGCATGTTCGCCATTTGCCCCATCTGAGTTTCCAGATTCTTAATAGCCACTGCTTGGCTCTTGATCATAACCTCCGTGTTCGCCATGTACTTCATCATCATCTCCTCCATTTCTGATTTCTTTTCTTGCTGAGCTGCAGCTAGAGTGTGATGTTGTTGTTGTTGAGAAAATCTCAAGGGAAAAGGTGGTCTTGGTGTAAACTGTGGTTGCGCTGGCTGTGACTGAAACTGATTATTCGGCTGAAACTGATTCTGCTAATTTCCTTGATTGTTCGACCAACTAAAGTTTGGATGATTGCAGTTGTTGGAGTTGTATGTGTTCTAAAACTGTCCTTGGTCTTTCCTGTAATTACTCACATACTGTACCGACTCCTAGCTAATAGCACATTGATCCGTCGAGTATGACCCTGTACAAATCTCACATACGAAGGCAACTGTCTTTGCCTTGCCCTCTGTCAATGTATCTATTTTCTTCGTCATGGCTACTATTTGTGCTGACAACTGCGTGATAACATCCACTTCCAACAAACCTGCAACTTTAGGTTGTGGCATCCTAGATGTAGGGTTTTGAAAGTCATTCGCTGCCATTGTCTCTATAAGGTTATAGGCTTCCTCATAACTCTTTGCCCATAATGCTCCTCCTGCAGCTGCATCTACAATCGGCCTAGACTGCCATCCCAATCCATTGTAAAATGTGTTGATCACCATCCAATCTGGCATACCATAGTGTGGACACATTCTTAACATCTCTTTGTATCTCTCCCAGGCCTCATATAAGGATTCGCCCTGTTGTTGATCGAAATGAGAGATTGTTGTCCTCATTTTCGCAGTCTTAGCCATTGGGAAAAACTTGGCTAAGAACTTCTGTGTTAGGTCCCTCCCATGTAGTTATAGATCCTGCAGGCAAAGAATGAAGCCAATTTCTCGCTTTATCCCTCAATGAGAACGGAAACAGACTAAGTCTGATAACATCCTCCGTCACCCCGTTGTATCTGAAAGTATCACATATCTCAATAAAGCTCAACAGGTGTTCATTCGGATCATCTGTAGCAGCACCCCCAAACTGTACCGAATTCTGCACCATCTGAATAGTGCCTATTTTTATCTCGAATGCTTTAGCTGCTATCGCTAGTCTGACTATGCTAGACTGTAATCCATTAATATTAGGCATGGAATATTCTCTCAGAGCCCTATGCTCCTCTCTTTGCTCTTCGTTTGCCATATCAGATGTAGTACCCTCTAACTGTGATTGTAAATTTCTACGAACTCTCGCTCTCTAACCACTCTCGTTTATGTTGTCCTGAGCAGGTGTTAAGTCCGGATTGGATGACCGCGTGTGCATAAAAATTTATACAAGTTCCTGAAACAAAAACAAAAACAAAAATAGAAATGAGATAAGATTAGATTTGTCTAAGTCATACAATATAGCTTAAAACTGATGATAACTATTTAAATATATACGCCTATCCCCGGCATCGGCGCCAAAAACTTGTTGCCTCTTTTTTTAGTTCTAACAAAAGAGCTCTAACTCATGCAAGCATACATGTGTCAATAAGCAATACAAAGTAAGACAAGTATCGATCCACGGAGAAAGTTGTCTAAATTAAACTATTATGCATCAACTAAATCACTATTTTTATATGCTTAAACTAATGCTTATAATTGTGAATTACTCTAAATGCAAATAATAACTAAAATTAGAATAGTAATGTAATAAATCAAATCTAGAGATAATGGGATCCTAACTTCATTTAACAGTTCATCTAATTACAACCATCATGCAAGATTGTTCACGTATCACAAAAAAGTAGCCAAGAGCACTAATGTAGACATAACCATTTTTCAATGTATCATGACCTACTTACATAACATCCACATGCAATAGACACCATGTAATCATCAATAAAAGAAATCGCACTATATTTCTATGTGAGATTGCAGAAATATTGAATTTAAGCACAAGCCCTTATTTAACTTATACGGTGAAACAGTATATGTCTATGTGACTCACGAAATACAAAGCTAAGCAAAACAGCCCCATATACGCATGCTATCATGATTACAACCATACTCGCATGTTATTTTTCAATTCCATACAAGCACATAAAACGAATGGTGATCAATCATTCATACATGCAAATCAACCATAATAGAAATTCCTTATAATACGTAAAACAGTCCAACAATCAGGCCATAAGTTAAACTACGTATTAAACTCCGTTAGAATCCCATAATGGAGTTTAGTTTATGACTGAACCAGAAGCCATTATGAGATCAAAGCAACGCATGGAAAAAAAACAAACAATTAAAAGAGAGGAGAGAAGAGAGAATCGATCAAACCCAATTGCTGATTACAATCCCAACGTAACGTTCAAATCCTCACTAATATCCAGCAACATAAAAGTAAAGCATCCACAATGACTGAATTCCAAAGAAGAAGTAGAAAATAATGATGTTATGCTTGGCTCTCCAATGGAAATAACTCAAAGTGTGTAAACCCTAGTTCTCTTGTTAAAAACACGTAAAAACTAATGAATGATACGTCTGGTACCAACCAGAATTGTTTTTTAACTAACCCAACTCTTACAATTTCAAAATTAAAATAAAATTAATTAACAGACGCAGATGTTGAGCGCGGGCGCGCATGTCCCCTTTGTAATCGTCGTGCGGGCGCGCGTCTTTAAAATCTGGTCAGTTCGGGTGATCGCGCGAGCGCGCGTGTTTATGCCTGTGTAGCCGCGCGGCCGCGCGGCTTCTGTAATTTGGATTTTGTGTTCTGCTGCTACATCCTTGTTCTGCTGCTCTTGTTCCTTTGTCCTGCTAATGCTTGGTTTCTTTGTTCCAACCTCCTTTAGTTCCATTGCCACCAACCATTGTCAAGCTATATCATTTCCTGCACTTTTACACCCAAGCAATTCTCAGTACATGCAATGTAAAATATTATGAAACACAACTAAAAACACACTCAAATGTACTTGAGATGTGCATAATTCTCGTGAATTGATTTTTAATAAGTAGGTATAAAACCCACTTATCACATATCGTCTGTAACTCTTTGCAAACAGATTGTGGTGAGGACAATAAAAACCTTAAGAACAATGATCACTCATGTCACGTCTTCTACAATAATTTTTACTCTACGAACTACGACTCTTAACAGTTTATGTGCGAGAGATATTGCATGGTGTTTTTCTTGCCTTTGCTTTTCTCTGTTTGATGAATTATTCGAGGCTGTGATGTTGAATTTCTCTCGGAGCAAACCCAATCGGGCATGGAAAATCTGACCTGTATCTTGGCGGGGCAACACTGGATGGTATGTAATGAGATATTTGTCTCTAACATGCAACTGGGTGGTTGTAGCATGGCGGAATCGGATTCCCTGTTTGATCTTACACAGATCTGAGCCTCACGATATTTATTTTAACAATTTATATACATATTTTTTAATAGGTTTTTTTTTTTGCTAAATTCTTTATAGGTTTTTAAATGAATGTATTATGCGAATTATGTTATTCCCATTTCCCTTGTACTAGAATTAAAAAGAAGTTTTTTTATTTAAAAAATTAAGGGTACATTTCTAAAAAATTTAACATGTCATTTATTTAGAGAAGTGTTACAATGTCACTCACATAAGCATGGGACTTTGTGAAATTATAATTTTTACTTGTAGAAATACAATAATTGTAGGGGACATTTTTTAGTGACATTTCTAGTGATATTTTTTTTTGATTTTTTTTGTAGTACCTCCCAAAAAATGTATAGTATTTATTTCAACTATTTCAACTGAAATTTTTGTAAAAAACAGTGTTTTAGGTGTAATTTGTATACATACAAGAAACAGGATTATACATATTGTATATGCCTTATTTCTTGTATGTATCTAAATTACACCTAAAACACTGTTTTTTACAAAAATTTCAGTTGAAAAAAATACTATATATTTTCTGAGAGGTACTACAACAAAACAAAAAACTGTCACTAGAAATGTCACTAAAAAATGTCCCCCTAGAAGTACTCGTAGAAATATCAATTAATTTTTAAATTTGGACTAATAGTACAAATATTATAAAATAATTTAATATAAAAAGTTATTTAATATGTTCAATCCGATATTATAGTCATGGATTTCAATTGTTGCAATTTGAAAAAGTCCTAAAAAGGGTAATACTTAGTTGACGACTTGATGTCATTCTCACCATCTTTTCCTTTGGCTTATCCACCTATAGACGTTGGTGGTTTCAAACTCAACCAACACTAGGATGGTATGGTTAGAATATTTTATTTTCTTTTGTGGTCTTTATTATTTATGTAATTATTTGGTTTACATATTGTATTAATTTAATTATTTTATTTATAGATTTGGTAATTAATTATTTGACCTATAAATAATATTACTGATACTACTTGTCATAATGAGCCTTAGGGTTTCATAATCTTTGTAAGACCCCAACTTATTATAAATAAAATCGAATTTTCTCTAATTATTATTGTGAATAATAAGGTATTAATTTGATATAATTCTCTGGTTATGGGTGAAATGTGCAAATTTTGCAAAATATGAAACTGGTTATAAAATAATTATTGTTGTTGGGGAATATTTGTTTGGTCATGGAATATTCTTGTTGTCGGGGAATATTCGTACGACGGCGCAGTCATTTGTGGGTCCCATAACAGAATAACTGTCGGATGAAGAAAACGACAAGTTTGAGTTTTTATAAATAACGGCGTAGTTGTTACCGTTAACACTGTAGGAATACCCGGTGGTTAAAATACAGTAATACGCGAGGATGCACAGTATTGATGAATTATTGATCCTTACGTAAGAAGACACTACTCAATAATTATTACAGTAGTTACTATTTAATATTTTATTTTATTGATTCAATAATTGATTCGTTGATATTTTATATTATTGTTGTTTCAATAATTGTCACTGCACAGTATATTTTCAATTATCATATCAATAATTTATATTATTTGAATAATATTATTAGATAGCATTATTGGCAATGTCTAAAAAGTTCTGTCAAGGAGAGGTTTGGTCACCTAATTGCGCGCCGGTAAGGAGAAATTCTTATTGGAAAGCCCCCTCTTTCATGAGAACGGCCTGATTGTCATAAATGTGATTCTGTAATATTATTTATGAATAATTAATTATTGATTCATATGATAAAGAAATATTTATTTTATGTGGATATAAATGTTGGATATATTTATTGTGGTTAAAAAGGAAGGAGTTAATGTTGAGGTGTTTTATCAGTATTTTTGTCGGAATGGAGGTATTAAAAATTAAACCAATATTTTTCAGATATATTGCGTGAGTTATAATTTTTAATCCGACCGTTGGATCGTTGTAATTTTTGATATAGTATACATATATAAGTTGAGTATATGTCCACAAATTTTGAACCGTTAAAAATGAACATATGATTTGTTATGAATTTTAAGAGGTGACTGATTCAGAAATTAGATTTATAAATGATTTTGGTGAAAAATTTTAGAATTGAGTGGGCCCCACTTATGGTTGGTGAAGAAATGTGCTGAATTTTATTTCAAATGTGGTAGGTGGCAATAGTAGCAGGTAAAGCCATCAGGTTGCAGGTTAAATCTGTTTCGGCATGCTAACATTTTCCTATAAATAGAGGGCTATGTTAGAATTGAAAATCACACCAGAAACAAGTTTTCTCTCTTCCTCTCTCTAGATTATTGAGTGTATTTTGTGAGTATTTAGATACTTTGTGAGTTTCTATTCATCAGTGCAAGTTTTCTTTAGCCTTATACCGAAATTCAGTCAGAAGTACGGTTATTTTGAGGTAAGGGATGTTATTTTCTTATATATGATATTATTTCTTCAATATCATTCTGCCGAAGTATTGATATGAACTTTTTATCAAATTTGGAAATTTTTGTGTCAGGGTTACTATTCACGTATACGACACTATTCACGTATACGGCACTATTCACGAATACGACACTATTCACCGAAAAATAAATTTTTTTTCTTTTTGTCCAAGATGTCTATTATGGTTACTATCTTTGATTGTATCCATGTTTTGATCTTTATTCTTGAATTTTGCTTCAAAATTAGTTATTATGGAGTATTATTGATCTTGGATAAACTGTTATACGAATCTCTACTATTTGTCCTTCTATCTCACTGGATTCGTTTTCTTTAAAATATTTTTCATCATCCTCGGTCCTAAATGATGATATTACTAAATATCTTTGGCCTGTAGTGCAAAGATAAATGATTAGCTGATGAATATCTTTGGCCCGTAGTGCAAAGATGAACAGGTGTTGAGATGAACATGACCAACTGGTGATACAAATGAATATCTTTGGCCTGTAGTACAAAGATGAATATTTGATTAAAGATGTATATTGATTGTTGTTACAGGGATAAAATATTGATGATGAACTTTTAATCTTAGAAGATAGTAGAACTCATTCTCTACTTGACTCTTCTAATGGATTGGTGTTTCCGCTGCAGATGTTGATCTAAAACTTGTTGTCTATTATATTTTATCAGATTTTTTCCTGTTGAAGAGTAATGATAATTTGTTGTATATTATCCTAGTCATAATATTCTTTATTGGGCTAGTTGAGCTCACTCTTTTCCTTTTTGTTCAATTTTTCTTCTCAAGAGGTGAGAACATAACATGATCTAGTCGGGGTATAAAGTGATGGTTCTAGAAAGATATTTTACCAGTCCTCACTATTTCTGTAAAATAGTGTTTGAATAATTGTAACGAGGACTTATTTGAGTGTAGATATTGTCTAGAAGATAATATTTTTTATTTAAACTCACAATATGTGTTGTCGTATTTTGCACGACAATTGTATTATTGAAGTTGTAGTTTGCTTTCTGTACCATGTATTTGACGACTCAGAATGGGTGTTGTACACCTATTTTGGGGGCGTCACAGTTGGTATCTAAGCTTACGGATATGGTCTCTGGTGGAGATCGGGGAATAGAACTAGGAGGGGAGAGATGAGTAAATCATTCGCTAGTGTGTCCTATCTAAGTTTATTTGTTGGTCAGTCATAATATAGGGATATTATGTGATATGTTAATTTGTTTAATTAACCCTTGTTTTGTGGCAGTATTTAAGAATGGATACTGAGAACGTTAACAATGGAGTGTATGAGACTGTGGAACAACCTTTAGTCACAAAGCAGGAGAACGTACAACAGGAAGGCAATATTCCTCCTGTAAACAACACTACCAAGCAAACGATGAATGATGGAATGTTTAGGAGCTTTTTGCAGTTCATGCAAAATCAGACGAGGGAGACTCGTGTACAAAATATGGGTGGAAGTGATATCAACGCGCGGTCTGTCACAGTCAAGCAGTTCAAGGAGTTGGGACCACCAGAATTTATTCGAAAGCCGGATCCGATCAAGGCGAAAACATGGGTCAAGCAAATTACTAAGATATTCGATGTCTTGGGATGCACGGAGGAACAGAAGGTTCCATTCGCCATCTTTATGTTTCGCGGTGAGGCAGACTACTGGTGGGAGTCTGTGAAGTGTACCCAGCCTGCTGTACTCAACATGTCTTGGGAAACGTTTCAAAAACTATTCAATGACAAGTACTTTCCTAAAAGTATTCGTCATATGAAGGAGGTAGAGTTTATCAGACTGGAACAAAATAAAATGACGGTGTCCCAGTACGAGGTGAAGTTTGCAGAGTTATCCAGGTTTGCACCTCATTTGGTCGAAAATGAGGAACGAATGACGAGGATATTTTTGAGAGGTCTAAAGCCCGAGATTCGGCAATATCTTATATCTCATAAATTTTCTCTGTATTCAGATGTTGTCAACAGGGCTTAATTATTAGAGCGAGCTAGTGAGTATGTTCAACCGAGGGACCACAACTAGGGTCATACCGGTGATAGCAGTCATCAGAGCGATGATAACCAATAAGGAGGGAAAAATACAAACAAAGGCGGTAACCACTCGGGTGGTCATCGTGGCCATGATAATAGGAGAGGTGAGTTGAATGGAAATTTTAGAAAGAGGAGATTCAACAATGACGGGAAAACATCAACAGCAGCAGTAGCACCGACAACAAATTCTAGGGGATGAGAACGACCGCCAGTTAGATGTTACAAATGCGAGAAAGAGGGACATATCAGCCCAAACTGTCCACAACAATCCAAGGTATATTACAACTGTGGAAAGGAAGGCCACATAGCTCGGGATTGTTCTTTAGCAAAACCAAGTTCAACGGGGATGGTGACTCCAAGGGATATCCCGGATAAGTCGAAATCAGCGGTTCCAAGCAGAGCGTTTGTCGTGACTGGCCAAAACGCGAGGAACCCGAACGAGGTGATTACGGGTAAGCTAATTTTGAACTCTTGCGAAGTTTATACCTTACTAGATACCAGTTCTACCCATTCTTTTATCTCTCCTGCTTGTGCTCAACGTTTAAACTTGACTCCGGAGAAATTAGACTTTTATTTATACTGGGAGACTCCGTTGGGTGAAACTTTCGTTACATCCACAGTTTATAAATCTTGCTTAATCCAAGTTGGCACTATCACATTACCTGTTGATCTTATCTCTTTAAAGATACTTGTTTTTGATGTGATTTTAGGAATTGATTGGTTAACCACTCATCATGCCAAAATTGATTGTTTTCGTAAGGTTGTTAGTTTTCATATTCCTAACCAACCTGTCATACGAATTCAAACAACTAAACCACTAAAATCAGTCACTATCCTATCAAGCCATAAAGTTAATCATTTATTAAAAAACGGATGTCAAGCTTTCTTAGCCCATGTTATGGATTTGAACAAAGACAAGTCAGATTTGGATAATATTTCTGTTGTTAGAGAATTTCCGGATGTATTTCTTGAAGAACTTCCCGGTCTACCCCCAGAACATAATGTTGAATTCTTTATTGACCTTGAGCCGGGTACAAAACCCATTTCTAAAACCCCATATCGAATGGCTCCTATTGAACTTCAGGAGTTAAAAATCCAACTACAGGAGTTATTAGACATCGGTTTCATTCGTCCTAGTACATCTCCTTGGGGTGCTCCTGTGATAACCCAGGATTTCGAATAATCCAAAATTTTTGAATAATTTTTTTTAATTAATATTAATATTAATTATCAATTTTGTGACAAGTATCTGTGATATGAGTCTCGAGAAAGTCAATTTATGAATTGACTAATAAATTTAGAGTAGAGTTGTGCTTAACAACTTTAGAAAACCCTAACCCTAATTTTCGGATAGGGATTCGATAGAAAATACAATTAAAATAATTGTATTGTTGATTATGTGTTTGTACTGTTTAGAATTGTTGACCAATAGTTGACTGGATGGGGTTTATAATTAATAAACCTTAATAAGGGATTAGAAACCCTAATCTCAGTTATAGAAAACCCTAATGTGTTATAGAAAACCCTAATGTGTTGTAGAAAAACCCTAATTTCAAAAATCGGGGATTTATAAACCTTAAATTAGGAAACCCTAATCCTAATTGGTAGACCTAATGGATTCATTAAACTTAAATATGATTAGAAAGTTCTAATTATATTTTTGTATAGTAATTTTCTAGTTAGAAAACCTAATTACATTTTAGGAATTTTATTTTCTAAATTGTAAACCATAAATTTGAAAATTGTGGGAAATAGAATTTTTGATACCTAAAGGGTTCAAATATTAAACCCTAATCCAAGCCCCAAATCCTAAGAGATTGTGCAAATGTCAAGAATGTCCTTTATGGTATTTTAGAAGAGACCAAAATACCCTTTTTACATATTTTATAAGCTAACTTGTGAGAAATTGCAACATCTTTAGTTGGTAACCTAACCTTGACTTTTTATAGCCTACAAACACAGCACATCAGCCCTACATGACAGCAAGATCAGCTTATTCAATGCATCAAGAAATATATATATTAGATTGGAGAGAGAAAATGCTCATAATTTAGTTATTTTACACATTAGCTCTTACCAACTCTCTCTCCCCCCCACACCTCCGAATTTGCTTAGTAAATCAGTAATAATACCAGCCCTAGATCAATCATAAACAAATTGGAGAGCATAGATCAAGAATCAAAAGCTAGAAAGGTATAACCAAGTTTTTATTTTTGATCTTTGATGCTTGAGAAATTTTTGTGTTTATATGTTTAGAATATTCCTAGAAGATGTTTTTAGTGGTTATATGATGATCCATGATGGATCCATAGCACCAAAGTGAGTAAAAGTACGTTTTTCTAAAACTGTTCAAGAACAAAATCTGTGGTCTGACAACCTAATGTCAGGCGCCACAGATTGTTACTCGTTTGTTGTCTTTGTTATTTAAAAGCTTTAAGTTGTAGCCTGGTATATGGTCTTTAGTCTGCAGGTGGTAGTATAGCTAAATCATGTATAGATTTTATTTTATTCACGGTCAAAGTCAGTTGACCGACGTTGACCGCAAGAAAATTTGGGCAAACCCAGAAACTTAATTAGCGTCTGACAAGATTTCTAAGTCGCTTGATCTGTCATGATATTGGTCTTATGATATATTTGTTGTTATTAATCTGTATCCTGAATAGTGTAATACATATCTGGGTATTTAGATCGCCTAAAACATCCAAGGATTTAACATAGTAATTGGTCAAAGTAGGTCGCTTGGCCACGGTTGGGAATTTCTGGAATTTCCAGAAAATTGATGAACTTGTTTTCTGACAGATATTGACCGAAGCATAGCTAGTGATTCTGTTGTTGTTTAATTGATTTGTTGTTGTTTATTTGTTCATTGACATAAGGGCTACAATTTTGAGCCATCAAACCACATGAACCATGACCAGAACATATATTAAATTGAGGTTGAATATGGCAACTCGGCACTGTTTAAGCCCAGAAATTCCAGGAACACGTTGTCAGTGAATTTAGAGGATCAGATCTCCTTTCTAAGAAGTGTTGTGATCACGTTAGTGATTGATAAATGTAGTATTACATTTCTACTTCAAAATATAAGTTTTAGATGGCCCAGAAACGATTTGAACAGAGAATTAGGGTCGGTCAAACATGACCCCTTGAACACGAAGCTGTCAGTGTTCTTGAGTTCAAGAACACCAACAGCGACGCTTTGTGTCGCTAAAGGGCTTTAGCGACGGTTTATTTAAATTTTATTTTCAGAATTTTCGGTAATTAATTAAAAATTAGAAATAAATTCTAAAAATTACCAAAAATGGTTTTAAAAATTATTTTAAATTATGAAAAATAATTTTTGACCAATTGGAATATTTTTCTTTAATATTTATAATTATTTAAATATTAAAGGTATTTAATGTATTTAATTAGTGTATTAAATAAATTAGAGAAAAATGATTTAATATTATGAAAAATCATTTTAAATAAGAATAATGTATTTAAAAATATTTTGAGTTATAAAATGTAACTTTTAATATTTTTGGAAAATTTTCATTAATAATTTAATATTAATGATATTATATTTATTTGATTATTAAATTAAATAAATAAGATAAAAATGATTTAAATGATTTAAAAATCATTTTAATTGAGAATAAAGTGTTAGAAAATATTTTAAATTATAAAATATAATTTTCAATATTTTTGGAGAATTTTCATTAATAAATTAATATTAATCATATTTGATTTATTTAATTATTATATTAAATAAATGAATTAGAAATGGTTTTATTTATTTAAAAATCATTTAAAAATGAGAAAAATGATTTAAAAATATTTTAAGTTATAAATTATGACTTTTAATATTTAGATAATAATTTCATTAATATTTATATATTATTGGTGATGCTTTAAAAATGATTTTAATTATTTTAAAAATTATTTAAGTAGAATATTGATGATTTAAAAATATTTTAAGTTATTGATGATAACTTTAATATTTTGGAATGTATGTTATTGTATTTGGATATTATTAAATATTAATAATGATAAGATTATTTGATAATTAAATCATTTAAAAATGATTTAAGTGTTTGAAAAATTATTATAAATTATAATAATTGTTTGATAATTATTAAAAGCTTCCGAAAAATATTATTAATGATAATTGACTTATCTAAATTAATATTGAAGCTTAGAGACCAAGTTTAATTGACAATCAATGTGTTAATTGTCGGGTAGGGTGACCAGAACACCGAGAATGGACCGACGTCCAACCAAACTGAACTAGTTTGATTTGTTAAGTGTTTATATAGGTTATAAACACTGTTGTGGCTATGTGGTAATGTGTTTAGGAGAAGTTTGACTGTGAACTACAGTGTTGTGTGTTATGTGGATTATTGTGCTAATTGTTAGACCGATATTATTGGTTATAGGTCTTTCAAAAACAGATAAGTATTTTGTGTAGCTATAATCAGCGGAAGAGGCAAGTTCCCTAACTCGACCTTGAGTTATTTCATTCAATTATTATTGGTGGATAATTATTGCTAATTATGCCACGTCCAGGGATTTATTGTTGAAATTAAATTATTGAATTAGAATATATATATATATATATTCGTAGAATTACTGTTGTTGGATATTCATATCTGTAGAAGTTAGAATTGACAGTACAGATAATTCTTGTTTATTGTCAAATTATGTTGAGAAATGTCTTAGCCAATTATTCTGGTTAGACAAACATTTGTAAAAACTTGTTAGGTTTGAGAAGAGAAGCAAATAGAATTTGAAATACCAGTATTTCGTTGTAAAATCAAAATCTTGATTCTAAAACTGAGAAGAACAACCTTTTATATAAAGGAAACATTTTGTTGGTCGTGAATTCGACATTTGTGCGCGTTTTGAGTATTATGCATAATATAGGGTATAATACGCTGATCACTTGTTATACTTGCAGAGGGGTATGATTTAATCTTTATGGTTATCTGATACACCTGAGTATTTATCAAAGTAAATCTTTGATATCTACCCGAGAAAATAAGTTCAAGATCTCGTGTGATCGCTCAGTATTAAATCTGGAAAACATTCCACTTGGATATTTCGTAGAATTGATTCTTGATTATTCATTAGAATATCGTAGAAGCTTTGAAAGCGTTGTACTTTTTTATTATTGAATTATTGTAGTATAGAATACGAGAAAACTTATTATTGAATAACGATTTGTTCAGCCATTTCAAAGTTCCTTGAACTTTGGTTTCATTCTATCAAAACAGATAGTCTGTTGTTTTGAATTCTTATACATTTATTGTATGTCTTAACTTGCGGGGCAAATTAGTTGCTCACCCTTGCTAAATAAAATTTTTCAGCTAGGGACGAAGTTGCAGGAGGTGCTGCAAAGGACAAGGGAAAAGGCGTAGTTATAAATTAGTTATGTTGAACATATTTATTATGTTGTATTGTAAACCCTTTTTGTATAACTAAAGGATATGTTTGTAAAGTTAAGGTTAGAAAACCTGGGTGATGTATTATGAAACTCTGATAAAAACTTATATAAGATACTATCTATAAATAATATGGGTAGTTAAATGTTATTTATATTGTGAATCGTGAACACCAAACTCGGGAGTCAGGTAACCCAGATTTGGGGGTGTCACAGGTTGGTATCAGAGCTATAAGCATGAATTTGCGAAGAGCCCCGAGCCTCTCGCTGGTGACTTCCTTGTGTGGAATTCACCGAAGCCAGACTCTCCGTAGGGGACGCCGAGCCAGTCGGTGGCAAGCTGATAGGTACCCCTGTAAGGTGCTATGGTTGGAAGCACCATGAAAATCACAGGTTGGTATCAGAGCTGTAGTGACCAAGGTGTCACCAGCTGGTAGTGGAGCTATAGGTTATAAACCTTAAGTGGGGTGGGGAAAAACCCTAGGATTATAACCATAAGCTAGATAGAGAATACTCATTTAGAGTACTAAGTGAGGTATCGTTGAAGTGTATCGATAGTAAGATAAGTAAATTCGTAGTGAGAGAAATTTGTACTGGTGAAGTACTAATCAAGTTGTTTAAAACTGATTGTAGGATGTCTGGAGAAGACAAGATGAGTATGGAGAAGCTAGCGGCTGTTGCACCAATGCCAGTAGCCGAGGTGCCAGCACAAAGCGAATCGGTTAAAGAAGTGGGGAAAGATGAACCATGATTAATCTTGGGAGTAATCATGACGATTATCCTGAGATGTATCTAAGTGGTGATGAGGAGGCGGAGTCCGAAGAAGCTAAGGTGGAACTAAAGAATAAGATCAAGGTTGGTGAACAAGATCAGCTATATGTGGAAGTCCAAGAACTCCGAAGCAAAGTATTTCTTTTGGAGGAGTTGTGGAAGACGGAGCGGGCGTTACGTGAAATGACTGAAGAACGGAATGAGCTGAAAGCGCAGGTGGAGAAGATGAAGGCTGAAGGTGGTGGATCATCTGAAGGAACCGGCAAGAAGAACAAGAAAAAAAGAAAAAGGAACAATGACAGTGATAACTCTGGAAATTCGAACCCAAAGAAAATGAAAGCTTGCAGTAAGTGTGGTAAAACTCACGTGGGGGAATGCATGATATTGAAGAACGTGTGCTTCAACTGTAAGCAGGAAGGACATATCTCTTTGCATTGTCCTAAGCCAAATTTGAGGAAGTGTTTTTCATGTGGGCAGACGGGTCACGGATTCAACAAGTGTCCCAACAAGAAGAAGATTGGTGAAGGAAGTGGTCGGTAGATAACTTAGATATAAGTTATAATATCTTTTGGTAGAAGTTTCTGATATTAAGATATGTAATATCAAGAACGATGTTTGAACATATGTAAATATATGTTTGTATGAATAAAATCTTTATTTTCTATATGAATATAAGATTAAAATAAATTTGTGTGTTCTTAAAACTCATACTTATGGTATGTTCATGACTCATAATTATATGAAATGTCCTGAACCCCTCAGCGAATGGACGCCAAAGGTCTGACTAGGATAAGTTCATACACTCATATAGTTGTGGCAAGTTACTGAACTCCTAAGTGTGGTAAGTTTGATGAACTGGAAATAGTAATGTGAAATTGGAGAATGTCAACTTTTTGTGTAAAGTTGGTGAATTGCAACTTTTGTAAAGTTGAGTGTGTTAATCCTAATATTATTTTAAAAGGATAGTAATATGTGAAGTACTAAATGTACTATGTGCTATTTGAATAAATATGCAATTACTTGAGAATTATGTGTTAAATTCTTATTGTGATAAGAATTTGTATAGAGAAAGAATATTAATATAAGATTTTCGTTTAAATCAGATCATGCCGTCTAGAAGACAGAATCGAAACCAAAGAGAAGAACAATCAGTGAATAACGAAGAAGGTCAAGTGGACCCGATGCAGAATTTTGTGGATATGCTGGCCCAAGCTATGGAAAATAGGGCTCCAGCCAGGGGAAGACCAAGGAATCAGCCAGCCGACAGATTGGCTAATTTTAAGGATTTTAAAGTGGTAGGACCGCCTGAATTCAAGGGAACTACGGATCCGATTGAAGCCCAAACTTGGGTGAAAGAGATGGAGAAAGCGTTCGTGATTGTGCGAGTGGCAGAAGAGCAAAAGATGGCTTTTGCGACATACTTAATGAAGGGAGAAGCCAATTATTGGTGGGAGACGAATCAAGCGAGAGCGGGTACAGCGGTAGTAGCATGGACCAGATTTAAGGAGTTGTTCTTTGAGAACTACTTCTCACCGAGTATGCAAGCTCAGATGGAAGTTAAGTTCTTGGAACTTAAGCAGGAAAACATGTCTGTTTCTGAATACGCGGCTAAATTCAACGAATTGGCACGATTTGCACCTCATCAGGTGGACACAGAAGCAAGAAAAGCAAGAAGATTTGAGAACGGATTGAAGCCGGAAATTTACAACAAAGTAGCTGTGCTGCAGATCAACATGTTTGCGACTCTACTGGAGAAAGCATTAATTGCGGAAGGAGGAAACGAGGCTGCATCTCGTTTTCATCAGGAGAAGAAGAAGAATACCAATGAGGGTGGAAGCAGTGGTGGTAGTAACCCGAATAAGAGAAAGTGGAGTGAGATTACCCAATCGGGTAGCAAAGCTGAAGGGAATAAAAAAAGGAGGAGGGCCTTGTGCAAATTGTGGGAAGAACCATGCAGGAGTTTGTTTTAAGAAGAAGGGGGTCTGTTACAACTGCGAACAAGAAGGGCATATGTCGCCAAATTGTCCCAGCCCGAAAAAGATTCAAAGTTGCTATGCGTGTGGATCGACTGATCATCTGGTGCAGAATTGTCCGAAGAAGAATGCAGAAAAAGAAAGTGCCAACAAGGGACCTGGTGGTGGAACCTTGGCGATTCGAGGACCTGCACAGCCAGGAAGACCAACAGCCCGTACATTTAACATGACGGCGCTAGATGCAGTGGCTACTCAGGAGGTAGTAGCAGGTAATGATTTTGTTTAGAAATTTAATTACGCGAGTATTATGATTTAGATAATTCTGTGAACTGTTTTCTTTTATAGATTTAAGTCACAGGTTAGAATTTGAAACACAAAGTAATATTGTGTTGATCAAATAAATTGATGATACAACTTTAAAAGATTGTAGAGAATAAGAAAGCGGTGATTCCGAGGACGGAATCCTTTTAAGGAGGGGTGAATGTGATAACCCAGGATTTCGAATAATCCAAAATTTTCGAATAAATTTTTTTTTTAATTAATATTAATATTAATTATCAATTTTGTGACAAGTATCTGTGATATGAGTCTCAAGAAAGTCAATTTGTGAATTGACTAATAAATTTAGAGTAGAGTTGTGTTTAACAACCTTAGAAAACCCTAACCCTAATTTTCGGATAGGAATTCGATAGAAAATACAATTAAAATAATTGTATTGTTGATTATGTGTTTGTACTGTTTAGAATTGTTGACCAATAGTTGACTGGATGGGGTTTATAATTAATAAACCTTAATAAGGGATTAGAAACCCTAATCTCAGTTATAGAAAACCCTAATGTGTTATAGAAAACCCTAATGTGTTGTAGAAAAAACCTAATTTCAAAAATCGGGGATTTGTAAACCTTAAATTAGGAAACCCTAATCCTAATTGGTGGACCTAATGGATTCATTAAACTTAAATATGATTAGAACGTTCTAATTATATTTTTGTATAGTAATTTTCTAGTTAGAAAACCTAATTACATTTTAGGAATTTTATTTTCTAAATTGTAAACCCTAAATTTGAAAATTGTGGGAAATATAATTTTGATACCTAAAGGGTTCAAATATTAAACCCTAATCAAAGCCTCAAATCCTAAGAGATTGTGCAAATGTCAAGAATGTCCTTTATGGTATTTTAGAAGAGACCAAAATACCCTTTTTACATATTTTATAAGCTAACTTGTAAGAAATTGCAACATCTTTAGTTGGTAACCTAACCTTGACTTTTTATAGCCTACAAACACAGCACATCAGCCCTACATGACAGCAAGATCAGCTTATTCAATGCATCAAGAAATATATATATTAGATTGGAGAGAGAAAATGCTCATAATTTAGTTATTTTACACATTAGCTCTTACCAACTCTCTCTCCCCCCACACCTCCGAATTTGCTTAGTAAATCAGTAATAATACCAGCCCTAGATCAATCATAAACAAATTGGAGAGCATAGATCAAGAATCAAAAGCTAGAAAGGTAAAACCAAGTTTTTATTTTTGATCTTTGATGCTTGAGAAATTTTTGTGTTTATATGTTTAGAATATTGCTAGAAGATGTTTTTAGTGGTTATATGATGATCCATGATGGATCCATAGCACCAAAGTGAGTAAAAGTACATTTTTCTAAAACTGTTCAAGAACAAAATCTGTGGTCTGACAACCTAATGTCAGGCGCCACAGATTGTTACTCGTTTGTTGTCTTTGTTATTTAAAAGCTTTAAGTTGTAACCTGGTATATGGTCTTTAGTCTGCAGGTGGTAGTATAGCTAAATCATGTATAGATTTTATTTTATTCACGGTCAAAGTCAGTTGACCGACGTTGACCGCAAGAAAATTTGGGCAAGCCCAGAAACTTAATCAGCGTCTGACAAGATTTCTAAGTTGCTTGATCTGTCATGATATTGGTCTTATGATATATTTGTTGTTATTAATCTGTATCCTGAATAGTGTAATACATATCTGGGTATTTAGATCGCCTAAAACATCTAAGGATTTAACATAGTAATTGGTCAAAGTAGGTCGCTTGGCCACGATTGGGAATTTCTGGAATTTTCAGAAAATTGATGAACTTGTTTTCTGACAGATATTGACCGAAGCATAGCTAGTGATTCTGTTGTTGTTTAATTGATTTGTTGTTGTTTATTTGTTCATTGACATATGGGCTACAATTTTGAGCCATCAAACCACATGAACCATGACCAGAACATAGATTAAATTGAGGTTGAATATGGCAACTCGGCACTGTTTAAGCCCAGAAATTCCAGGAACACGTTGTCAGTGAATTTAGAGGATCAGATCTCCTTTCTAAGAAGTGTTATGATCACGTTAGTGATTGATAAATGTAGTATTACATTTCTACTTCAAAATATAAGTTTTAGATGGCCCAGAAACGATTTGAACAGAGAATTAGGGTCGGTCAAACATGACCCCTTGAACACGAAGCTGTCAGTGTTCTTGAGTTCAAGAACACCAACAGCGACGCTTTGTGTCGCTAAAGGGCTTTAGCGACGGTTTATTTAAATTTTATTTTCAGAATTTTCGGTAATTAATTAAAAATTAGAAATAAATTCTAAAAATTACCAAAAATGGTTTTAAAAATTATTTTAAATTATGAAAAATAATTTTTGACCAACTGGAATATTTTTCTTTAATATTTATAATTATTTAAATATTAAAGGTATTTAATTTATTTAATTAGTGTATTAAATAAATTAGAGAAAAATGATTTAATATTATGAAAAATCATTTTAAATAAGAATAATGTATTTTATATTTTGAGTTATAAAATGTAACTTTTAATATTTTTGAAGAATTTTCATTAATAATTTAATATTAATGATATTATATTTATTTGATTATTAAATTAAATAAATAAGATAAAAATGATTTAAATGATTTAAAAATCATTTTAATTGAGAATAAAGTGTTAGAAAATATTTTAAATTATAAAATATAATTTTCGATATTTTTGGAGAATTTTCATTAATAAATTAATATTAATCATATTTGATTTATTTAATTATTATATTAAATAAATGAATTAGAAATGGTTTTATTTATTTAAAAATCATTTAAAAATGAGAAAAATGATTTAAAAATATTTTAAGTTATAAATTATGACTTTTAATATTTAGATAATAATTTCATTAATATTTATATATTATTGATGATACTTTAAAAATGATTTTAATTATTTTAAAAATCATTTAAGTAGAATATTGATGATTTAAAAATATTTTAAGTTATTGATGATAACTTTAATATTTTGGAATGTATGTTATTGTATTTGGATATTATTAAATATTAATAATGATAAGATTATTTGATAATTAAATCATTTAAAAATGATTTAAGTGTTTGAAAAATTATTATAAATTATAATAATTGTTTGATAATTATTAAAAGCTTCCGAAAAATATTATTAATGATAATTGACTTATCTAAATTAATATTGAAGCTTAGAGACCAAGTTTAATTGACAATCAATGTGTTAATTGTCGGGTAGGGTGACCAGAACACCGAGAATGGACCGAAGTCCAACCAAACTGAACTAGTTTGATTTGTTAAGTGTTTATATAGGTTATAAACACTGTTGTGGCTATGTGGTAATGTGTTTAGGAGAAGTTTGATTGTGAACTACAGTGTTGTGTGTTATGTGGATTATTGTGCTAATTGTTAGACCGATATTATTGGTTATAGGTCTTTCAAAAACAGATAAGTATTTTGTGTAGCTGTAATCAGCGGAAGAGGCAAGTTCCCTAACTCAACCTTGAGTTATTTCATTCAATTATTATTGGTGGATAATTATTGCTAATTATGCCACGTCCAGGGATTTATTGTTGAAATTAAATTATTGAATTAGAATATATATATTCGTAGAATTACTGTTGTTGGATATTCATATCTGTAGAAGTTAGAATTGACAGTACAGATAATTCTTGTTTATTGTCAAATTATGTTGAGAAATGTCTTAGCCAATTATTCTGGTTAGACAAACATTTGTAAAAACTTGTTAGGTTTGAGAAGAGAAGCAAATAGAATTTGAAATACCAGTATTTCGTTGTAAAATCAAAATCTTGATTCTAAAACTGAGAAGAACAACCTTTTATATAAAGGAAACATTTTGTTGGTCGTGAATTCGACCTTTGCGCGCGTTTTGAGTATTATGCATAATATAGGGTATAATACGCTGATCACTTGTTATACTTGCAGAGGGGTATGATTTAATCTTTATGGTTATCTGATACACCTGAGTATTTATCAAAGTAAATCTTTGATATCTACCCTAGAAAATAAGTTCAAGATCTTGTGTGATCGCTCAGTATTAAATCTGGAAAACATTCCACTTGGATATTTCGTAGAATTGATTCTTGATTATTCATTAGAATATCGTAGAAGCTTTGAAAGCGTTGTACTTTTTTATTATTGAATTATTGTAGTATAGAATACGAGAAAACTTGTTATTGAATAACGATTTGTTCAGCCATTTCAAAGTTCCTTGAACTTTGGTTTCATTCTATCAAAACAGATAGTCTGTTGTTTTGAATTCTTATACATTTATTGTATGTCTTAACTTGCGGGGCAAATTAGTTGCTCACCCTTGCTAAATAAAATTTTTCAGCTAGGGACGAAGTTGCAGGAGGTGCTGCAAAGGACAAGGGAAAAGGCGTAGTTATAAATTAGTTATGTTGAACATATTTATTATGTTGTATTGTAAACCCTTTTTGTATAACTAAAGGATATGTTTGTAAAGTTAAGGTTAGAAAACCTGGGTGATGTATTATGAAACTCTGATAAAAACTTATATAAGATACTATCTATAAATAATATGGGTAGTTAAATGTTATTTATATTGTGAATCGTGAACACCAAACTCGGGAGTCAGGTAACCCAGATTTGGGGGTGTCACAGCTCCTGTTTTATTTATAAAGAAGAAAGACGGGAGTATGCGACTTTGTATTGATTACCGAGAATTGAACCATGTTACCATCAAGAATAGATATCCGCTACCTCGCATTGATGACCTATTTGACTAGTTACGAGGAGCAAAATTCTTTTTAAAGATCGATCTTCGTTCTGGATATCATCAGCTGAAGATTAAAACTGAGGATATTCCAAAGACTGCCTTCAGAACTCGGTACGGGCATTATGAATTCTTAGTCATGTCTTTTGGATTGACTAATGCTCCTGCTGCTTTCATGGATATGATAAACCGTGTATTCAAGGAATATTTGGATCAGTTTGTTGTTGTCTTTATTGATGACATCCTCATCATTCCAAAAGGCATGAAGATCATGAGCACCATTTGAAGCTGATACTTGAAAGGCTTCGTGAAAACAAGCTTTATGCCAAGCTGAAGAAATGCGAGTTCTGGCTTGAGGAAGTAGCATTCCTTGGGCACGTGGTGTCAAAACATGGAGTATCTGTTGACCCGGTGAAGATTGAAGCAGTACAAATTTGGGAGCAACCAAAGTCGGTGACCGAAGTGCGTAGCTTTCTGGGCTTAGCTGGTTATTATCAGAGATTCGTGGAAGAATTTTCTTGAATCGCTACTCCATTAACTCAGTTGACTAGGAAAGATACAAAATTTATATTAAGCGAGGAATGCGAGAAGAGTTTCCAAGAGCTCAAGAGGAGACTCATTTCGACACCTGTTCTGGCAATACCATCTGGTTCGGATGGATTTGTTATATACAGCGATGCTTCAGGAAAAGGGTTAGGATGCGTTCTCATGCAACATGGGAAAGTCATAGCCTATGCCTCACGACAACTCAAAGAATATGAGAGGAATTATCCTACTCATGATCTAGAGTTGGCAGCAGTCATTTTCGCGTTGAAAATCTAGAGACACTACTTGTATGGGGAGAAAGTGGAGATTTATGAGGACCATAAAAGCCTCAAATATTTCTTCACCCCAAAAGAACTCAACATGCGGCAACGATGTTGGCTCGAGCTGTTGAAAGATTACAATCATACCATTCAATATCATCCTGGAAAAGCGAACGTAGTAGTTGACGCATTGAGTAGAAGATCATATGCGAGTACAAGTACGATATGGTCAATACAAAGGCCCATTCTGTATGACTTGCAAAGGATGGAGGTAGAATTAAAGACTCCAGGGACCCACATGATGATGGTGAATATACGAGTAGAACCGACTTTAATCGATAAAGTTAAAGCTGCTCAAGCTACGGACCTGGGGCTAATACGTATGAAGAAGAAAGTGCAAGAAGGAGCTATTCCAGAAGTGAGAATAGATGAAGAAGGAATACTTAGATTTAACTCTAGACTTTGTGTTTCTAACGATTCTGACTTAAAGCATAGAATCATGATGGAGGCACACAACACACCGTTTGTAATCCATCCTAGGAGTACCAAAATGTATCATGATATTCGACATACATTTTGGTGGAGCAATATGAAAAGAGAGATTGCAGAGTTTATCTCGAGGTGTTTAACTTGTCAATATGTAAAGGCGGAGCATCAAGTACCAAAGGGTCCATTACAACCACTTGAGATTCTGAAATGGAAGTGGGAACACATTACTATAGATTTCGTTACAGGTCTTCCCAAATTTTCTCAAGGCATAGATGTTATTTGGGTTATTGTTGATAGATTAACCAAGTCTGCCCATTTCTTGTCTATACGTGAGACTTATTCCCTTGAACGTCTTGCTCGTATGTACGTGAATGAGATTGTACGATTGCATGGCATGCCAGTATCCATAGTTTCGGATCGTGACCCAAGATTCACTTCACGATTTTGGGTTAGCTTGCAGAAAGCTATGGGCACGAATTTATGATTCAGTTCGGCATACCATCCTCAAATGGACGGATAATCAGAGAGGACTATTCAAATCCTTGAAGATCTATTAAGACTTTGTGTCCTAGATTTTAAAGGAAGTTGGGATATGTACTTGCCACTGGTGGAATTCTCCTACAACAACAGTTATCAAGCAAGTATAAGCATGGCTCCATTTGAGGCGTTGTATGGACGAAAGTGTCGTTCTCTAGTATGCTGGGACGAGGTGGGAGAAGCAACGATGTTGGGACAAGAATTAGTACGCATGACTATAGAAAAGATTTAAATGATTCGACAACATATTCAAACCTCACAAGATCGACAAAAGAGTTATGCTGATCTTCATAGAAAGGACGTGGAGTTTAATATTGGAGATCATGTATTGTTACGTGTTGCTCCATGGAAGGGAGTTACAAGATTTGGAAAGTGAGGAAAGCTCAATCCATGATTTGTTGGTCCATTTGAGTTTCTTGACCGAATAGGAAATGTGGCCTATAGACTCGCATTACCTCCAAGTATGTCTCGTGTTCATAATGTTTTTCACATATCCATGCTTCGTAAATATGTGAAAGACCCGAACCATATTATTGCGTTAGAACCAGACGAGATAGCCGAAGATTTAACGTACGAAGAATTACCTGTTAAGATCTTGGATAGAAAAGAGCATGTCCTACGCACCAAGGTTATACCACAAGTTAAGATTTTGTGGAAAAACCATGCTATTGAAGAAATGACCTGGGGGTTGGAATCAGAAATGAAAGCGAGGTATCCTCACCTTTTCGAAATATCAGATACGTATGTCAATTTCGAGGACGAAATTTCATAAGGAGGGGAGGTTGTAAGACCCCAACTTATTATAAATAAAATCGAATTTCCTCTAATTATTATTGTGAATAATAAGGTATTAATTTGATATAATTCTCTGGTTATGGGTGAAATGTGCAATTTTTACAAAATATGCAAGTGGTTATAAAATAATCATTGTTGTCGGGGAATATTCGTTTGGTCGTGGAATATTCTTATTGTCAGGGAATATTCGTACGACGACGCAATCATTTGTGGGCCCCATAACAGAATAATTGTCGGATGAAGAAAATGACAAGTTTGAGTTTTTATAAATAACGGCGTAGTTGTTACCGTTAACACTGTAGGAATACCCGGTGGTTAAAATACAGTAATACGCGTGGATGCACGGTATTGATGAATTATTGATCCTTACGTAAGAATGCACTACTCAATAATTATTATAGTAGTTAATGTTCAATATTTTATTTTATTGATTCAATAATTGTTGCGTTGATATTTTATATTATTGTTGTTTCAATAATTGTCATTGCACAATATTTTCCATTATCATATCAATAATTCATATTATTTGAATAATATTATTAGATAGCATTATTGGCAATGTCTAGAAAGTTCTGTCAAGGAAAGGTTTGGTCACCTAATTGCGCGCCAGTAAGGAGAAATTCTTATTGGAAAGCTCCCTCTTTCATGGGAACGGTCTGGTTGTCATAAATGTGATTCTGTAATATTATTTGTGAATAATTAATTATTGATTCATATGATAAAGAAATATTTATTTTATGTGGATATAAATGTTGGATATATTTATTGTGGTTAAAAATAAAGGAGTTAATGTTGAGGTGTTTTATCAGTATTTTTGTCGGAATGGAGGTATTAAAAATTAAACCAGTGTTTTTGAGATATATTGCGTGAGTTATAATTTTTAATCCGACCGTTGGATCGTTGTGATTTTTGGATATGTTATACATATATAAGTTGAATATATATGTCCACAATTTTGAACCGTTAAAAATGAACGTATGATTTGTTATGAATTTTAAGAGGTGACTGATTCGGAAATTAGGTTTATAAATGATTTTGGTGGAAAATTGTAGAATTGAGTGGGCCCCACTTGTGGTTGGTGAAGAAATGTGCTGAATTTTATTTCAAATGTGGTGGGTGGCAATAGTAGCAGGTAAAGCCATCAGGTTGCAGGTTAATTCTGTTTCAGCGTGCTAACATTTTCTTATAAATAGAGGGCTAAGTTAGAATTAAAAATCACACCAGAAACAAGTTCTCTCTCTTTCTCTCTCTAGATTATTGAGTGTATTTTTGTGAGTATTTAGATACTTTACGAGTTTCTATTCATCAGTGCAAGTTTTCTTCAGCCTTATACCAAAAATTCAGTCAGAAGTACGATTATTTTGAGGTAAGGGATGTTATTTTCTTCATATATGATATTATTTCTTCAATATCATTATGCCGAAGTATTGATCTGAACTTTTTATCAAATTTGGAACTTTTTGTGTCGGGGTTACTATTCACATATACGGCACTATTCACCGAAAAATGAAATTTTCTTCTTTTTGTCCAAGATGTCTATTATGGTTACTATCTTTATTGTATCTATGTTTTGATCTTTATTCTTGAATTTTGCTTCAAAATTGGTTATTATAGAGTATTATTGATCTTGGATACACTGTTATACGAATCCCTACTATTTGTCCTTCTGTCTCACTGGATTCGTTTTCTTTAAAATATTTTTCATCATCCTCAGTCCTAAATGATGATATTACTAAATATCTTTGGCCTGTAGTGCAAAGACAAATGATTAACTGATAAATATCTTTGGCCCGTAGTGCAAAGATGAACAGGTGTTGAGATGAACATGACCAACTGGTGATACAAATGAATATCTTTGGCCTGTAGTGGAAAGATAAATATTTGATTAAAGATGTATATTGATTATTGTTATAGGGATAAAATATTGATGATGAACTTTTAATCTTAGAAGATAGTAGAACTCATTCTCTACTTGACTCTTCTAATGGATTGTTGTTTTCGCTGCAGATGTTGATCTAAAACTTGTTGTCTATTATATTTTATCAGATTTTTCCTTCACTAATGATAATTTGTTGTATATTATCTTAGTCATAATATTCTTTATTGGGCTAGTTGAGCTCACCCTTTTCCTTTTTGTTCCATTTTTCTTCTCAGGAGGTGAGACCATAGCAGGATCTAGTCAGGGTATGGAGTGATGGTTCTAGAAAGATGTTTTAGTAGTCCTTATTATTTCTATAAAATAGTGTTTGAATAATTGTAATGAGAACTTATTTGAGTGTGGATATTGTCTAGAAGAAAATATTTGTATTTAAACTCACAGTATGTGTTGTCGTATTTTGCACGACAATTGTATTATTGATGTTGTAGTTTGCTTTCTGTACCATGTATTTGGCGACTCAGAATGGGTGTTGTATACCTATTTTGGGGGCGTCACAATCTTGATGGACGTTTTTTGAGCCTTAGTTATTCTATAAATAAAACAGTTTAGGGTTTGGTCCCAATTGTCGTATCTAGAATTTTATACACACTTATATATTCATCCTAAGATTAAGAGAGTCAATTGAATACTTTCACCCTTATGCGCAGCGGAAGCGTGATACATAAAAGATGGCTTCTCTCATTTCATGTAAGTATCTAATTGATTAATTTATTTTATTCTATGTAATAGCACGTTCTGATATGATTTATTTAATATATGGTATTAAAGATATGGTTACGTAGAATAAATTAATTACGTTGTTATGCTATTGGTATAATATATAAATATTTAGTATGCAATATGTTAAAAGATTTTCTGAAAAAAATAATGAATTGATGAATTCATGCACATGCGTTACCGTACTGCAAAGGAAGTAATTATTGATGGAATAAGTAGCATACAGATTCAATCCATGATTTTGGAATTTCAGAAAAGCTAATTATCCATTGTGTACATAATATATTCTTTAGATGGTATATATTAATTCACCTTTAACATGAAACCATTAGTAAGTAATATACATGTTTTGCATATATTTGTTTAGTCATTATGACTATATGGTATTATTACGCCCAAGTATGAATTAATTTGATTACTTTATATATAATCAATTCGTGTTCATTACTATATATCCTAATTTAAGATTCTAGAACGTGAAGTGATATATTATTAGGGCTTTTAAGTTGTTACATGTAAATTATAAATAATGTTAATGTTTAAACTTAATTAATATATTGTTTAAAAAAATGAGTTTGATTATAATAATTTATATGTATGAGTAATTCTTTTATTGTTAAAATTAATAATCAGCCCATCGAATGGTTATTAATTGAAATAATTAAAGATTAAGAAAAAGTCCAATGTTACACTTAATAATTGAAGATTTTAATTTTTACCCAACGGAAAAATTAGAATTAGAATTTATTAAATAGAATTTTATTGCATAAGTAATATGTTTATTTCGTTTCTGCCTAACGGTGATGCGTAAATAAATGTGTTGTGCATTATTTTATGGGGGATGTTATTAGCATATTATTAATTGGACCAACGAAAGATTGATAATTATGCACAAACATCTCATCAAAATCTATTTTTTGGGTGTTATAAATAAATTTATGTAACTAACTGTTTGCCCTACAGTTGATTTTATTATGATTAATTATTAATTATTGTTGTACATTGTGAATTTCTTTTAATTGTTTGTAAGCATGCTTATGAGCTTGATTATATTTCAGCATTGACTCCAATTAATATTTCTGGGTATCTCTCTAGAATTAAAGCCTTGAATGAAACTAATTTTACTGTTTGGAAAGAGAAAGTAAAAAAAAATGTTCCCAGCGTTGTGAATTTGGACTATGCATTACGAGTGTATTCTCCTGATCCACTTACAGTTACTAGCTCAATTGAGCAAAAGTGGGAGAGATCCAACCACATGTCCCTTATGATTATGAAAAATTCTATTACGACAGCCATTCGAGGAGCCATTCATGACTCTGAGAATGCTAAAGTGTACTTAACTTCAATTGAGGAACAATTTAAGGGTTCTTCTAAAACTCACGCAATTACTCTTATTTTGAAAATACTCACTATTAGGTATGACGGGTTAGTGGAGTGCCCGAGCACATTATGATGATGAATGACATGACCTTTAAATTAAAGGGTATGGACATGGCAATATCTGAGTATTTTCTTTTTCACTTCATTATAACTTCTCTTCCTGCACAATTTGATCCATTTAAAATCAATTATAACACGCAAAACAAAAAGTGTAAGATGAGTGAGTTAATCGTCATGTGCGTCAAACAAGAAGAAAGGCTTAAGATTGAAAAAATCTAGTGTCACTCATTTGACTACCATTGGCTTCCATAAGAAGAAGGCTCATAAAAAATGGCAAAGGTTTTTAAGAATAAAGATAAGTCAATTTCTACCAAAACAAATAAGATAAATAACTTATGAATCTTTTCTAATTAATGTTCCTTGTAATACATGGTGGCTTGACACTGGTGATATGGTTCACATTACTAATTCATTGCAGGGATTCCTTTCAAAGAAGACACTCCAAAAGGGGGAAAGAACCATTAAAGATGACAATGAAGAGCCTATACAAGTTGAAGCTGTAGGAACTCTTCATTTAGTTTTGGAGAGTGGTTTCACCTTGCATTATATGATACTCTTTATGTTCCTAGTATGACACGAAATTTAATTTCTGTATCTAAACTTGATGTTCATGGTTTTTCGTTTAAGTTTGGGAATAAAAAAATAATTATTTATCATTACTCATGTTATTGGTTCTACCTCTTTAGAGGAAAACCTTTATAAGATAAATTTAGATAATGTCTTTGCTAAATCCTTGTTAATAATGAATGTGATAGAAAGTATCTCTAAAAATACAAATAAGAGAAAAACTAGATAATGAGGATTTTTCAAAATTGTGGCATAAACGTTTAGGCCATATTTTAATAGATAGAATGCAACGTCTTATAAAGGATGAAATTCTTTATTCACTAGATTTTTCTGATCTTGACCGTTGTATTGAATGCATAAAAGGAAAATTTGTGAAAAGAAGTACGAAAGGAGCTACTAGAAGTGGTGCACTTTTTGAGGTGATTCACGCTGATATATGTGGACCATTTTCTCTTAGAATTGGTGGACACAAATCTTTTATTACGTTCATTGATGACTATTCTCATTATACTTATGTCTACCTAATTAATGAAAATTTTGAATCACTAAATATGTTTAAAATTTTCATTGTTGAAGTTGAAAATCAACTTGACCGAAAAATTAAAGTAGTGAGATCAGATAGAGGCGGAGAATATTACGGTAAACACTCCGATACAGGTCATAGTTCTGGTCCATTTGCCTTATTTTGTCAAGAACATGATATCTTCACTCAGTATACAATGCCTAGTACACTGCAGTAGAATGGGGTAGCTGAGAGGCGAAATCGTAACCTTATGGATATGGTACGTAGTAAGTTATGAAATTCTAACTTACCTATATTTTTGTGGACTGAGGCATTAATTAAGACAACTTACCCATATTATGGTACGTAGGAGTATCCCTAACACTTACCTATATTTGGACAAGTAGGAGACCTAGTTTAAAAGGAAAATTTGTGAAAAGAAGTACGAAAGGAGCTACTAGAAGTGGTGCACTTCTTGAGGTGATTCACGCTGATATATGTGGACCATTTTCTCTTATAATTGGTGGACACAAATCTTTTATTAAGTTCATTGATGACTATTCTCGTTATACTTATGTCTACCTAATTAATAAAAAATTTGAATCACTAAATATGTTTAAAATTTTCAAGGCTAAAGTTGAAAATCAACTTGACTGAAAAATTAAAGTAGTGAGATCAGATAGAGGCGAAGAGTATTACAGTAAACACTCTGATACAGGTCATAGTTCTGGTCCATTTGCCTTATTTTGTTAAGAACATGACATCTTCACTCAGTATACAATGCCTAGTACACTGCAGCAGAATGGGGTAGCTGAGAGGCGAAATCGTAACCTTATAGATATGGTACGTAGTATGTTATGCAATTCCAACTTACCTATATTTTTGTGGACTGGGGCATTAATTAAGACAACTTACCTATATTATGGTACGTAGGAGTATCCCTAACACTTACCTATATTTGGACGAGTATGGGGCTGTTCAGCCAACGCTAAGATTTTTAATCCACAAATAAAGAAACTTGACTCTAAAACCATTAGTTACTATTTCATTGGATATCCTGAAAGATCTATGGGTTTTCGATTTTACTGTCCATCGCATACCACTAGAATTGTTGAGACTAGGCATACAGAATTTTTAGAGAATGGTGATTTAAGTAGGAGGGGTGAGCCTAAAAAAAATTTGAACTTGAATAAAACATGATTTATGTTTCTAATCCTGTAATTCAAGAGACTGAGGCACAATAACCTCTTATTGAGGCGAATGATGCCCCTGAGATAGCTAAGCCTCCACTTAATGTTGAACTCCACATTATTGAAAATCATATTCATGAATTTGTGCAACCTTTACGTAGGTCTGAAAGACCTAGAAAGCCTATTAATTTTGATAATTTTATAACTTATCTTAATGAGATTGACTATGATTCAAGTAAAATTAATGATTCTATCTTTTATAAAGAGACCATTACGTGAGTGCTCAATCAACTCAATAGCTTGAAGCCAAGAATGATGAGTTGAAATCAATGGATCTTAATAACCTTTGGGATCTTGAAGAATTATTAAAAGGTGTTAAACATGTTGGTTGCAAGTGGGTCTATAAGACCAAATTAGATCTTAAAGAGAACGTTGAAAGGTATAAAGCTCGATTGGTTGCTAAGGGTTTCACTCAAAAGGAAAGTGTGGACTTTAATGAAACTTTCTCTCCAGTATTCAGGAAAGATTCATTTAGAATAGTCATGGCTCTAGTAGCTCATTCTGATTTAGAGTTACATATTATAGATGTTAAAAATGCACTCCTCAATGGTAACTTACATGAGAATGTCTATATGGCACAACCAGAAGGTTTTCTGGTTAAAGGCAAGGAACATATGGCATGTAGACTTTAGAAGTCCATTTATGGGTTAAAATAGACTTCTCGATAATGGTATCTTAAGTTTCACGATGTGATGAGTAATTTTAATTTTAAGAAAAATATAGTGGATCAATGAATATACTTGAAGGTCAGTAGGAGTAAATTTGTTATTCTTGTTTTGTATATTGATTATATACTACTTGCAAGTAATAGCTTAAACATGTTGTATGAGACCAAACATTTCATTTATGGAAATTTTCATATGAAGGATCTCGGTGAAACCTCTTATGTTATAGGTAATGAAATTCATCGAGATAGGTCTCGCAGGATATTAAGATTGTCTCAAAGAGCTTATATTGACAAAGTTCTTAACTAATACAACATGCAAAATTTCTCCCCTAGTGTTGATAAGTGGATTTTATATCCGCGAATCGATGTCCATTTTAAGCATAATCGGTGTTAATTCTTTGCATTCATGTTCATTCTTACTTATTTCTTGTTATTTCATGTGTAGGGTGGTTGGTGTGGCGAATGATAAGAAAATGAGGCATTTGAAGCTATTTTGGAGCAAGTTTGAAATTTAAGCCAAGTCAAAAAACAGTGGCCATGCCCGCCGGGGCTGGCCTGTTTTGCTTGTATACCCCCGTCGGGGCGGGCGGTCACGAATCCTGACTCTCATGTTTTGATTCGAACTTTGGTGGGACTTAGGAATTAAAACTTTGCATGGCACATGTACTCTAATATACATGGGATTTCAACCAAGACTTCATATGGGATATATATGGCTCAACAAACAACGAATTAAGCATCATGCAAAGCAACTAACGAAGATTAATCACATATTTTCATAGCGAACAACGGAGTGGAGATTTTGAAAAACGATCGTATTGATTGCGGATTGAGACTAAAGTGAAGGGTATGAAGCCCCAAAAACAGGTATACATCACCCATCTTTGAGTCGCCAAATACATGGTACAAAATTCAAATACAACTTAATAATACAATTGTCGTGTAACAAACGACAAAACATAAACTGAGAGTTTTAATACGAATATTGTCTTCTAGACGGTATTCAACTCAAATGGAGTCCTCAATACATTTATTATCACACTATTTCATAGAATAGTGAGGAATACTAATGCTATCATCTCGGACCATCACTCCAATCCCCGACTCATCCCAGCTATATTCTCATTCCCTGAAGAGAACATTGAAAGAAAAGGGTTAGCTCAACTAGCCCAGTAAGAAATATTATGACTAAGATAATGCAGAATAAATTATCTTTAGCCTTCAACAGTATAACAACTGATAGAATACAATAGACAACAAGTTTTAGATCAACAACTGCAGCGGAATAAGTCATCCATTAGAAGAGTCAAGTAGAACATAATGTCTACTATCTTCTATACTTTAAAAAGTTTAGTCCATTGTTAATATTTCATTCATGTAATACTCATCAACAGTTCTTTGTTATACCCAAGACAAAAAAAACTCTCATCGCCTGTCTTCACCTGAACCACCAAAGATTATAGTTAAATCCACAATTCATATTTATAATCATGTAAATCAAAAGTTTCTCCTTGCCACAAAGGCTTAATAAAACGTTTACTCAATATCCTTACCCCAAAGGATAAAGATATTCAAATGTAATAACAATGATCAAACCAATCAGTTGTCTACCTTTGCACTACGGGCCAAAGATATTCAACTACAAAACCAATGGTCATGATCATACCAATCAATTGTTTGTCAGTGCACTACGACCAAAGACATTCAACTGTTAACTAATGATCATGATCATGTCGATCACATCATCAAATTATCCATGCTCTACAGGCTAAGGATATTCGTTATTATCACCAGTGGTCATGATCATGTCATACACTTGTCCATCTTTGCACTACGGGCCAAAGCTATCAATTAACAGTTCGTATTTGCATGTAAGCCAAAGATATACAACTGTAAAACCAATAATTAATAGTCCATCTTTGCACGTAAGCCAAAGATATACAACTGTAAAACCAATAATCAACAGTCCATCTATGCATGTAAGCCAAAGATGACTTTCATCACAATATAAGCATGAGAATGTTGACCATGACATGACAATTCAATAAAACAAGTTCAAGGATAAATTTTAAAGATTTATAATTTAATTTATTCAGAATTCAATAATGTTCAAATTGTCAACATGATACTTCTTTGTAGAGTAAAATTCAAGAATAATATTCATGTACCAAGAATAATTTGGACATAAAATTAATATATTTTTCGGGTAAATAGTACCCCGTGAATAGTACTTCGGGAATAGTACCTCGTGAATAGTACCCCGACACAAAAAGTGCCCCGAATACCCGAGTGAATAATATTCGGGTGAATAGTAACCTATGAATAGTAACTCGTAAATAAAATACCAAATAAAATGATATTTCATGATGATTACAAAAGAAATGATATCTCAGACAAGTATAATAGAATATACGAAACTGCAAATGGATTTTCACCCGTCCTGCGGTAATCCACGTAGACTAATCATTTCCATAATTTAATAAAGAATGAATACGAAAGATCATTCACCATGCATGCGGTAATCCACATAGACAGGATATTCCAACAGAATAAAAAAGAACGGAACCAGGTCATGCGTAATCCGCACAGACAGGATATTCCAACAGAATAAAAAAGAACGGAACCAGGTCATGCGTAATCCGCACAGACAGGATATTCCAACAGAAGAATAAAGAATAGAATAACAACAGAATTCACCAGGCATGCGATAGACCGCACAGACAGGTTATTCCAACAGAATAATAAAGAATGGAATAACAACCCTTACGAGTATTGAAAGAAAATAACTCTCTTCATGAATACGAAAGAAATAATACCCCTTACCTCAAAAGAAGACTGGATACTGGAATAGTGAGGTAGCAGACTTCTCTTCTTCTTTCTCTCTATAATTTCTCTCTATAATAAATGCTCTATAGCTTTAGTGAATTGGTGAGAAATGAAGGAAGAATGAGCTTCTATTTATAGAAAAATATAGTTTCGATAATTGGATGTTTTGGGGCTTGAAATATTACAGTATAATACCTTCCTCTTTTTCTTCATTTTTAATTTAGTCCTGCAAGTATTATCAAACTTGCACCATCTCCCCTAATAGTAAATCATGTGAATTAATAGTAAATCATGTGACTCAATAGTTCTAAACATGTGAAAAAAATAATTACAGTATAGTACCTTCATCTATACCTCTATTTTTAACTTAGTCATGCAAGTATTATCAATCTTGCACCAACTCCCCTAATAGTAATGAATGTAAATCAATAGTACACACATGTGAACACGTAGTTATAAGCATATGAATTAACAGCAATTAATTGCTTATTTATCCAATTAATTACCCGATTGGTCAATATAACTTTCAGACATCAATTATCATCGAAATAAATGTTGATTTTCACTAACACCAATAATTCCAACACAATGGAACTATCAATTTCATCTTTAATAAACACGAACTTATTTCATCATTAATATTATAACTCACAATATTTAACTACCAGGTTGTTCCCAGGAAAGAGGGGGCTTTCCGATAAGGATTTCTCCTTATTAGCGCGCAATTAGGTGACCAAACCTATCCTTGATAGAACTTCTAGACATTGTCAATATTGCAAATAATAATATGAATAACTTTGTCGTATCAATTATTGATTTAATAATATAAAATATTGTGACAATAATTGAATAAAACTGAGTGAATTATCACATAATCATCAATAATCAAAGATACTCTACAATACAGTGTGCTACTTTGCAACCACGCGTATTACTGTACTTTTACTACCGGTTATTTTATGACAACTTGATTACTTTTAAAAAATTTCACATATCACCCTTAACTTTAAACTTTTATCAATTTAACTATTTACCAAAATAGAAAAATTAAATACTTTTATTTCATAAAATTCGGGATCTCACAAAGGGTGTTCTGCGTTATTCTTATACTTTAGTTTATTTCTATAATTGAGAAGATGATATCTTTGATTTATTCAGTTCTTATTTCATTTATTATGAACTAATTACTTTTTAGGCTTAAGACGGATCTTTAAGTGGAACAATGGTTATGTAATCTTTGATTTCAGTTTAATAAGCTATTATCCAATTTATCTATATTAATTTGAGCGTGAATTTATGAATTGCCTGATCAATGATTCTTTGTGGACTTGTATGAACTCGAGAGATAAAATACGGGTCTAGACTTAGTTAATATAGCATGTTCTTGATTTATGTGAATGAACAAAATCTTGATGAATGTTAGGGTAGAGATATGTTTGACATCACATGTAATTAGAAAAAGAACTTGAAATTCAACCTTCTTTAATTGTAATTCACATAGAGATATAGTGAGTTAGTTAATTAAGGTGTTTAACGTAATTCTATCTTAATTGTGGATTTGGGTTAATACGGTATAGCTGCATCGAGAGGTGGCTAGTTCTACATACGTGTTCTTGATTAATAAACTAGGATAATGAATTAAACTAGAATAAAGGTGTAATAATCTGAGTGATGCTTAGATTGAAGTCGAAAGCTTAATTCTCCATTATTTGTTTGAAAATTCAGTTTTTAGCGTTTATTGATTGTGCGGTGATTTTAATAATCTTTATACTTAGTTACCAACTGGAAATTGTTTAGTTTAATAAAATTAGGATTAATAGGAAATTGGTAATTGTGAGGTTTAAATTCTTACTAAGTCTCTGAGGGAATGATACCCTACTTACTATTATATTACTTGTTGACCACTTATACTTACGTGTTATGCGTAACTAGATTTTACCCAACAAGTTTTTGGCGCTACTGCCGGGGACTTTAGTATAGATTTTATTATTTTACAATATCAGTTTAATTAGTCCAGTTTTACTTAGAACACTTTTTGTTTTTGTTTTGTTCTTCTTATTTCAGGTTTTTGACGTTGGTTTATGCAAACTCGATCCAAAAATCCAGACTTGCTTCCTTTTGAGGACGACATTGAGAGAAGGTTTCAGAGGTTAAGTAAGTGGATCAAGGAAACAAGAGACGAATTCAAAAACTCTAACAAAGAAGAAGCAATGGCTGCCGAAGACCAAAAAGCGTTAAGGGATTTTGCTACACCTAAGGTGACTGAGCTGCACTCGAGTATCACCAGGCCTGCTATAGCCGTGAACACATTCGAGATTAAGCTCTGGACTATTCAGATGATACATAACTCAGTTCTGTTTGGGGGGCTCGTAAATGACGATCCTAACGAGCATTTGATCAGTTTTCTAGAAATCTGCAACACTTTCAAGTACAATGGGGTGTCGAATGAGGCAGTTAGACTTCGCTTGTTCCTATTCAGTCTGCGGGACAAGGCGAAGAGTTGGTTACACTCTCCACCAGCGGGTTCAATAACGACATGGAATGACCTGGCTCAGAAATTTCTAGCAAAATTCTTCCCGCCAGCGAAGACTGCAAAGATGAAGAATGAGATTACCATGTTTGATCAGCAACATGGGGAGTCATTGTACGAGGCATGTGAGAGATACAAAGAATTTCTCAGAAAATGCCCACATCACGGATTGCCTAAGTGGTTGCAGATGAATATATTTTACAACGGACTGCATGGGAATCTCATGACCAGTATCGATGCAGCGTCGGGGGGGAGCTTTTATGGCAAAGAACTATGAGGAGGCATATCAGTTGATAGAGACGATGACTGCTAACAACTATCAGTAGCCCACGACAAGAATGACACAACCTACAGTCGATGTAACATTCTAGATTTTTTTAAATGTAAATTATAAATATTATTAATTTATATAAATATTTATTGGATGTGTTTATTATTGGATAAATAATTGTTCGATTTGATTGATTTGATTTAGTTAATTATTTATTTATTAAATAATTAATGTGTTATGTGGATTGAGTTATGTGATTAAGTGAATTATTTAATAAATTGTTATTAAATAAAGTGTGACAAATAACTATGTAATAAAGAGTTATTAAAATAAATTAAAGTAATTTTAATTTAGTTTTGCCAAACAAGGTTTAAGTATATTAATCTTTTAATTTTTAAATGGTTTACCAAACAAAACCTTATGGGTTTTGGATTCCTTTTGAATTTAAATTATTAACTAAATAAATAAAATAATATATATATATATATATATATATATATATTTGGAAACTGAAAACTTATTAGCATTATTTATTATAGTTTCAGTTTTTTTACGTTTCAAAGGTAAGCGTTGGTTTAGTTTAATATTACGTATATTGTATATGGCTTAAGTCTAAGAACAAGTTCAAAAAAAGGTTTTCAGAGAGAAAAGTTTCAGAGTTTTGAGAGACTTTGAGAGAAAACGTGATTTTCAAAGCGAGTTCTGTTAACAAAGATTCTTAAGAAACAAAAAGGCATGTCTGTGTTCTCTATTTCTTAAGAATCATTGTGTATAAGTTTTACAAAATTCTTGTAAACCATGTTCTAGAATTGGTTATGATAATATGTGTGATTATAATTGTTATAGCTAGCATGTATATATATATATGTATGTATGTGTTGTATGCTAAATTACCATTGAGATAGAGAACTTGGTTTTTACAGTGAAAAATATATATACGAATATATGTTTTGCATGATAACAAAAATTCGTGTATGCTAATTGTGAAATTTAATGTCATGTTTGTTACTTGGGTATGAGTGTAAGATAACATACTACAAAGAAAACAATTTGGGTGGTAACAGTGGAATTTCGATTCACTGTATTTTATATATCAACAATGGAGTTTTGAGTTTTAAAAATATGGTTGTAAGGATTAAGTTTTCTAAAATCGTTGTTAAAATTGTTAATAATTGGTATATGGATGATTGTTAGCATTTATGTGTAAATTACGTGAAGTTACACATGTTAATTGTTGTTAAAAATTAAGACAGTAGCTTTGCTCTGTTCTTGGGTTGGTTTCTGTGAGTTTCGGCGTCCCAGCGCCAAAATCCACACTCCAGCGTCAAGTCTCGCGCCTCAACGCCAAAAATAGGCCAGAAGTTCGCACCCCAGCGCTGGAATTCGCGCCCCGACGCTGGAATTTGCACCCCAACGCTGGAATTCGCACCCCGGTGCTGGAATTCGCACCCCAGCATCACTGTCTCGCGCCCCAGCGCTGGAAAAGTGGTCTGAGTCGGACAATTTTGACCTCATATAGTAAAATGGTCATAACGTTTTCATAAGAACTCCGATTGAGGTGATTCAAGATTATTCAGAAAGAGGACGGATAGGCCTATAACTTTTATTCTTTAAGGTTTTCAATTTGAAATCATTATAAAGTGTCAAAATGGTCATCTTTAGGACTGTTGTGTATTTGGAGCCAATCAGAGGGCGTCGGGATGCGCGAATGCAAGTGCAATCCTTTGAGTATTAGTATAACCTAATGATAACATATTGGACATGTAATAGGATGTTGTATCAAGTTGTTAATGTGTATGTGGTGCAATGACATGATCACTTAAGTAGTTGTAATAAAGCTAAAAAGTAATATTCATGAAAAGATGCAATGTTATTTAAACTTAAACTACTAACAGTAAGAAAGCAACTCATGAAGGTAATGTTAGTGTAACTAATGTGTATTGTTAATACATATTATATGTGTAGAACTTGGGGTGAACGTGAGTAGTGATTGTTTAACTTACGCACGAGGCAAGTTCCCTAACATTTGCTACTTTATTATTCAGCAAGGTTACTTTTCACTGTTATGTTATACTTATTCAAATTCTCTATTTCTAATCTCTTGTTTAACGATTTATTTTCATGCAAGTTCTTTAACTCTACTTTTATAATAGTTGAGCAAGTTTTCTTATCCTAAATCTTCGTTATGCAAGTTTCTAAATCTATTGTTTACATTGAGTAAATCTTCTAACTCCATACCTTCGTTGAGTTAGTTTGTTATGATTATGCAAGTTTTTCCTAAATCTAAACTTGTTATATTAACATGCAAATATCTTTATTCTGTTGAACAATTTACCGTTCAAAGTTATTATTTATTATGCATGCTTAATATTAAATTCTAAGATGTAACCTTAGCTTAATGTTGTTCAAAGCAAAGTATGATAAATTATTCCATTGTTATGCTATTAGATTATTCCTAAAGCATGAACTTAGAATAAAATGTTTATTCAGTTATAATTATTCAATAACATAGTGTTATTATCTTTTATTCAACTAATCCTTAGTTGATGTCCGTTGAATTCCAAACTACATTGAAGTGGATCCAAACCAAACTGACTTTGGTGCGGACTTGTACTCTAAATATTGAGATGAACAACCCTATTATTAGGGGTTGCACTTAGTTTTATACTTTGTGCTGAAATGTTTGTATACAATACATGTACGAAGGATTGATCCCCCTAAGTACCTTTGAGTCCTTATAGTCGTATGACTGCTAGAGTTAAAGTTGAAAGATTACTTATAACTGTGGACATGGTTCGTGGTCATTAGACCCTCAGTGAATGTTATGATTTTTTGAATGTTAATAGAACGTATTGTTCAGTTCTATTAAGCCTATTATATGGCAAGTGATGTAAATGTTAAAGTTTTATTTATTGTTATTCCAAGTGAGCCTTGTTTGCTCACTCTTGCCTGTAAAATTTCTTACAACTAAAGCTGAAAAGGGTGACGTACCTAGCACCAGTAAGGGAAGGGAAAGATAAACAAGTACTGAAGACTTGTAATAGTTTTGATAGTTTTATTATCAGACTTTGGTTTAAAGATTGTAATGAAGTTTATTTAATTTTCCGCATGAATGATTTTTGTAAAGGTTAGATAACCTGGGAGATTTTATTTAATGTAATCCTGTATGGGCAGGTTTATTTATTCAATTATATTATGATTGGGTAGTTAGACATGAATGTTTTGATTAAGTGAACACCAAATCTTGAGGTAATGGCGTACCGAGATTTGGGGGTGTCACAGTCACTGGAGTGTTAGAGGTACATGGAGTGACGGCAATAACATCAACACTCTCTAAGAAGTTCGATGTTTGGTCAGGGGGACAGACACAACAAGTTTCAAGTATTTGTGAGTTGTGCGCGGGTGAACATTCGACGGATTAATGCGCAATGAACCCAGAGTCAGTACAATTCAGGAGTAGCTACAACAGAATTCCTCAGAATACATATCAGAATGCATATAATCGGGGGAATAGGAATCATATGAATTTGTCGTGGAATAATAACCAGAATCAGCAAGCTCCACGACCATCATATCCCCTTGGATTTCAAAATCAACAGTTACCAGTTCAACGTCAAGAGAGGAAATCAGATTTAGATGAGTTGCTATCGAAGTATATAACGAGCAATGAGGCAGCGATGAAAAACCAAGCAATGGCCATCAAGAATTTGGAAAATCAAATGGGACAAATTGCTTTAGCATTGAACAACAGACCACAAGGAACTCTATCGAGTGACACTGAAAGGAATCCAAAGGGAATGTAATGCAATCACGCTCAGGAGTGGTAAGGAGTTGGGGTCTAATTTTGATGAGAAATCCAGTACAAGAGATGAATGTGAGGACTCACGGAATGACTTAAACACGAAATCTACAGAGAAAGGGGTGAAAAAATAAAGGAAGATAAACAAATTTCAGTTACACCACCTACGCCCTTTCCTCAAAGGCAAGAAAGTGACGAGATGAAGAACCAGTTTTCGAGGTTTATGGATATATTCAAACAATTACATATCAATATTCCATTTGCCGAAGCACTTGAGCAGATGTCGAGTTATATTAAGTTCATGAAAGACATACTGTCGAAGAAACGCAAGGTCCAGGATTTTAAAACAGTGGCATTAACCGAAGAATGCAGTGCAATATTGCAGAAAAAGCTTTCTCCTAAATTAAAAGATCCAGGGAGTTTCACAATTCCGTGTGCAATTGGGAATCAAGATGTGGGGAGAGCTCTATGCGATCTAGGAGCGAGTATTAATCTTATGCCACTATCCATTTACCGAAAGTTGGGGTTAAAGGAAGCAAAATCGACCAACATTAGTCTACATCTTGCAGATAGATCATTAACATATCCATTAGGAATAGTTGAAGACGTATTGGTTAAAGTTGATTCATTGATTTTTCTGGCTGATTTCGTGGTACTAGATTTTGAGGAAGATAAGAACATCCCTATCATCTTGGGACGACCATTCCTGGCAACTGGACGAACACTGATTGACGTGCCTAACATAGAACTGATAATGAAAGTGTTTGATCAGGTGATAAAGGTGAAGGTGTTTAAAGAAATCCCAATCCCGACTGATAACGAAGAGTGCGAGTTGCTCGACAAATCTATACGTGTCATATTTAGGGATTGCAAAGAGGATAGTGGCCTTAAGACGTTAATTGAGGATAGAATTTCAAATTCATCACCCAACACTCAAGTGAACGGACACGCATTACAACAGTGTTGGTGTTATGCGACAAATAAAAATCATGTCACGGATAGCCCAACCGCTCCGGGATGAAACAGGGAGTAGTCAGACTGAATGACTTAAAATAAAGCATTAATTGGGCGGCAACCCAATCATATTTTATTTTATTTTTTTTCATATGTTTATTCATGCTGGTTAGATTATAGTTTAGATTAATAATTAGGAAATACTAATTGTATTATGTTAGTTATTTAGTTATATCGTTCTAGATAATCTCCCATACTTAATTTACATTAGATCTAATGATACTTATGTTGTATAATGTGCAGGTAATGAAGATACTAATAGAGGAGTTAAGGAGCAAGGAGTAGCATCATGATAGGAACATTCAACAAAAACAGAGGCCAACTAACAGGAAGGTTAGCTTATTTAGCCTTGTACCCCCCACCGGGGCGGGGGTCCTTGAATCTGGAAAATCAATTCGACAGTTACATAACAAATTGAACCCACTACCTTCCCTTATTCCTCCATAACGATTTAAACTCCATTGCACCCACTCTCTATCCACGTTTCTGGCATCCTAAACTACTCATCCCCGTTACTTCTCCCCACCACTCCAATCCACTACCACAGTACTTCACACCACCATCCCTATATATTCATACCCTCACAACCTAAATTCCTCACAAACTTTCAACTACATCTCACAAGGCTACAAATTAGGGTTTTCAGTGCAGCAAGTGTATAACAACTGACACTCAGTGCTTTATGTTCTAAGTTCCTCACTTCCTAGTACCATAATAGACGAAAATCGACAAGTGCGGGGGAAGAAACTTCTGTGCACACCAAGTGTTTGAGAGTTTATGTGAACCAAGTTTGAAGGGAGGTAGTGTGTTTGACAATGTGTTCAGACATTCGGATTTGATAGCGTCTCAACCAACATCCAAACGACAATGGGGAAAAAGTTCACAAGGCCAACTCCACCATCACGAACATTCGAGTGATGCAAGTTCAAAAGTGTCGCCGCCGCCGACCGGTACGACTACATGGTCACAAAGGCTCTTACATCGGAGCGGGGGGTTGGCACCGGATGTCACGACGGTGAAATGATGCGACAAATTTATCATAAAGGGTGGATCAAGTTCACTGAGGAGCCCGAGGCCGCCGCTGTCAACGTGGTCAAAGATTTCTATGCTAACGCCAAGGACAAGGAACCTTTGAACGCATTTGTGCGGGGTCGATTGGTCCCGTTCAGTGCCGATGCCATCAACACATATTATAAGTTGTGGGTGCCTCAACAGTGCCAATATGATCACTTGAGGGATTTCGATCCTGACTTTGAGGCTGTTCTTAAAGAAATGACTAAGCCGGGAACGTGGATCAAGGGTCGGAAAAGGAGGTACAGTTTTTCATAGCAAAGATCTCAGCCGGTATGGGAAGATTTGGTACGCTTTCTTATGTGTGAAATTGTTGCCATCCACGCACACCTCAGACATCACCAAGCAGAAGGCACTACTTCTATATGCAATTGTGCAAGACTTTATCATCGACGTCGGGGCCATAATCAGTTTTTCCATTCGTCGATGTTTGCGAGGCAATCTTTCGGGCGGCTTGTCACACCCATCACTCATTTGTGGATTGTGTCGCCAAGCAGGAGTTTGATGATCTGATGATGAGCCCACTCAGATGTCGATGCAGCTACTACTAGACAACAGAATGATTGCATGGTATTCGGTGTGGGTCGGAGGTGAATCTTATCCTAGAGGTTTAGGTTTTGTATTTCCATCAGCTTCAGAGGACGAAGCTGACGCTGAAGATACCTCTAATGATGAGGACGAGACTATGGGGGAGCAAGGAACTGAGGCGACACCATCTTCCGACGCCATATCTAGCCCTCAGTTTCTTGAATTTCAACGACAAATCACTACAAAAAATGGGGCTTCAATAACAACCAATTTTCGTTGCTAAAGGTACCAAATTTCGTTGCAAAAGGGTTTTGGCAACGACTTTAATGTCGTTGCGTCTTTCGTTGTGTAATGAGCGTTGCTAATTGTTCCGCAACGAACGTTTTTTTTTCGTTGCCAAAAGTAATACATTTTACAACGAAATTTGGCTTTCGTACACAGACATCGATCCTTTAGCAACAAAATATATTGTTACAGAATATTTAAAATTTCGTTGCTAAAAACTCCATTTCGTTGCAAAAGCCTGCTAATTGGCAACGAAATGAACTCTTATTTTTTTGCAACGATCATGCATTTTTGTTGCAATCGACACTATTTTACAGCGACATTTTTCGTTGCAGTAAATTATGAAATTTGTTGCCTAAGCTTGCTTTCGTTGCGAAATGTAAACTTCTTAACAACGATTTTCGTTGCGGATTATATTATTTGGCAACGACATTATGCTGAATCATCAACGAAAATGTTTGTTGCTGGTTATTTTTCAATAGTAACGAAACTCGTCGATTAGCAATGACATTATATGTTGCCGTTTTTTTATGTGCAATGAAAGTTGATATGATTTGCAACGATAAAAAATGTTACCTTTTATATTAGTATGAACAACAATATCCTCTCCGTTGTTATTACGTTAATTTTTTGTTGTCAAATATTATATTTTTAATGCCATTAGCAACAAAAATTTGTTGCTAAATGTATAAAAAATTGTTGCTATATTAAAACTTCTTCAATGCTTTGGTAACAAATTATATTATTGTCAAATTAAAATATGACATTCTTTTTGTGTACCTGGCTGGCTCAATATCCCTATAGCAAATAATGACAAAAATACAAAAAACTAAAATATTATTAACTTAATAAAATCATCAACTACATAATCATTCATTATCTTTACAATTAACCATCTAAAGCTACCACAGTTCTTCAATCAAAGTATATATGACAAATCACGAGGCTGGGGATCTTTAAATTAGTTCAATACTCATTACCTGTACGGATCAAGAGAGAAAAAACTACATTTTAAAAAACAGTCATATCCAAACATAATGAAACATTTTAGTCAGTCTAGCCTATCAAACACAAGGTCAACATCACACAAGTACACTTAACTAGATAATCAACAAATAAAGGCGCATAATCTTATAATCAAACCGAACATAAAGTAGAAACTAATTCCAATTTTTGTCCAAAGGTGTGAACAAGTGAACTTAAGAACAAAATATCAACAAAAGCACAAAATTGATACCTTGGAGCAACCCTCAGCAATTTGAGCAAGTGCAATGAGTGTAGCATGATGTTTCTGCCACTCAGGAGCAGCCAAATAAACCGACAACTCTTCATAAGCAACAGGAATAATAGTATTCCCACCCAAAGCCATCGCTAGAAAGTAGAAACAGAGAATATATGCTATACAAGAATCACATAGAAATGATATTCAACATCTGTACTAAATGTGATATGACAAAAAATCATGCCAAAATTATCTTTCTGACGTCCCTTCTCAAGTGCTCAGTATAATGAATATCAACTGCAGTACAACATGACTAAAAAGTTGTCATATATGCTAGAGAGAAATCAAACAGAAATGAATGTCCAAAAAAATTTACATTCAATATGTAGGTGCATAAAGAAGACATCTGCTTCCATCCTAAATATTTGTGGAATGTGACGAGTTTTAAAAGCAGAATATTGAAGATGTCAGCATGTAGAATAACAGATAACATGGTTTAAGAAATACATAATGTAAGACATTACCAAATGAATAAAGATATCCGATGAGACAAACTAAGCACCAACCATAAAATTCTTTATACTTTTTAAATTTTGAATTAGTGTTGTAAGAAACAAGATAGCAGTAGCAAGCATAACTTGCAACAAGATTTACCCTATATACTCGAAATGCACTTTGAATCCTAATTACCCTATATACTCGAAATGCACTTTGAATCCTAATCGCTGCTATATCCTCATCTAGCATCGGAAGAGCCACAGGATTTTCATTAGAATTACCGTTAGCAAGAGTAGTGGACTCTTTCGGCCCTATTTAGTTCCCTTCCCATTAGGTGAAATGGACTTGTTTGAATTCAATGTTTTCATTGTTGGTGATTTCACGTTTTTGCTGTTCTTGCATGGCTGTCTACTTGCTGCTCTCTTTGGACTCGACTGGACGAGGGCTCTGCTTTCCCATGGCCGAGCAGCAATCCAGCATTCCATCCAGCTCCAACCCCAGATAGCTTTGCCAAGTTCATAATTACCCAGCACAGAGTTTGAATTGGCCCTCCACTACAAAAAAGATGGTTCTACTTGGTCCTTTAAAAACCACCAAGTGAAGAAACTGAATGAGAGTAATAGTTGTGTTGACATACCTGATAAGAAAAAACATAAGCCATAGCTCGCACTCGTTTCACCGCTGCTGCTTCTCTTAGATGAATTCTTGCAAGAACTTCCTCCATTGTTTCAGGGCCACCACTCCATTCCACCTACAGACATCCAGTCCATCAAGTGGAGTGATTCAACATGAAAGTAAGCACACCCATAATGCACCATTGTTAATTGTTCTCAAGACCAAGATAAAATGAATTGGATAGAAAATCTAGTTCCAGCTTAAGAGAAAAAAGCCATGATTTCTAAAGGTGTGCTTGGAACGGGAATCTGACAGCTAGATGCAATGCCACACGAACATACTAGAGTGTTCAGGAGAGTTACTGGGTCGGTGGATCAGCACCTATATACAGGAGATGCGATCTCCAATTTAGGTATCATGATAAAAATTGGGCCTCACGCATAGGAAGTCTATGAGCGAGTATTGTCCAGTAAAAAGTTCTTGTGAGTTGTGTGAGTATAGTCTAAGGTGTCAGCAATAATTAATATACCAAGTAGCGGGCTGCAAAACTGAGGTTTCATTATGTACATAATTTTTGAGTGTCTATGTTATTGATGTTGTGAGTGCTTGTACTTGGTGTACAATTGTTTTTGTTGTAAAATTTTTCTTCAAGGTTCGTCAAGTGTGCAAAATTTTTTTCTACACATAAGTCGATGGATTAAAATCTACCTTTTCTAATTTTGATAGGTTTGTAAAACTGTAAATGGTGAGTTTGTGTAACGTATACTGTCATCGTGCACATCTGACTTTTTGTTTTATGGAACCATGCAATGGGTAATGTAACGAAATAGTTTTCTTATATATGAAGTTAAGTTGAATTAATAATAAGCTAGATGCATCATGCATTTCCAATGGGATGTGCTATGCATCTAATAAATGCACTTCACAAACTATGTTGAACTTTTCTTTCAAGGAAAAACGAAATGAATAATGTGAACAGACGTTCAAAAATAAGTGGTAAATTCTAACTGAAAAGAATATTCTCAAAAAGTTTGTCATATAAGAACCTCTAATTATCACAGACGAAGCATTCAAATAACACTGCTCTAACAAGAGTGAAACGATCTCTTACCTCTAGTTCATGAAGCTTTGCCTCGAGCTTTAATTGATTCTCTAGCTTTTTCTGTCTGATTTGAGCTTCTGTTTCCATAGCAATTCTGCGAGCTCTAATTTCGGCCTGTATCCTGCTCCATGTGTGTAGGTGGCTCAGCGTAGTTGAAGCTTGCTTTCTGGCAGAACCACCTAGAGTCAGGGTTCGCAATCTTAAAGTCCCTTTTAAATGACGATGAATTTTTCTTGCCTGCAACAAGAGAAAAGTATGTAAAAGTGTAATTCTCTATGAAATTAAGAAATACATAATGTAAGACATTACCAAGTGAATAAAGATATCTGATGGGACAAACTAAGCACCCGCCATAAAATTCTTTATACTTTTTAAGTTCTGAGTTAGTGTTGTAAGAAACAAGATAGCAGTAGCAAGCATAACTTGCAACAAGATTTACCCTATATGCTCGAAATGCACTTTAAATCCTAATCGCTGCTATATCCTCATCTAGCATCGGAAGAGCCACATGATTTTCATTAGAATTACCGTTAGCAAGAGTAGTGGACTCTTTCTGAGAGTGGGGGTCCTTATTGATCCCATTTGAATTTTGAGGTGCTGAAGATCCCTGTGCAAAGAAAAACAAATAAAAAATCAATCCTGTAGTGATGCTAAGTTTACTAACCATAAGATATCCTACGAAAGACGCTGCAGAACCATTTAGAACCACAACGAGAAAATGACTTGTGTTCATGGAGGCCTATATGGGTCCGAATGAAAAAGAGAACATGACAGGTATTTCACATAAGCTTTGTGATTATTACATGGAACCATTATGAACTATATAGAAACTAAGCGTAGACTATAGCATTGAGATGAATGCACATGCTAAATAAGGAGCTGAATCACAGATTGTAAATGCCTTATACCTGGCACTTCTCTAGCCACAGTAAGAATCATCGCAAGAAACAATAATAATTTCACCTCATATATTACATCAGCAAAAAGATAAGTTTCATTTCATACATGTAAACACATTCAGGCACCAAACCTACCCCCAAACCCCCAAGATCCTGAAAGAAAAAAGAAGAAAAAAGAAATAACATGATAGATTGGTAATAAATTGCAAAAAGTTGATCCATTCACAGGTACCTTTAGTGATTTTGTCTTCCCATTCTTCTCTTTCTTTAAGCGGATTATATTTTTGAACCAATCTCCAGAGCCCATTATCAATATTTAATCTCTGTAGTAACTTGTCCTGCTCAAAACATTATTTGGTGAATATTAAATGCATCAGCATTATACAACCATCAAGAAAATAAACTTGTTCTACATGGTGACATTTCAAGCATCTGTTATTTGTGCAACTGAAAATTGGAGGCAAGAGACAAAGTAGTAAGATTGCTTAATACAGCCCCTCTACTAATCATCTATATTCTGTAATCCATTAAAATGAAATTCATCACTATTGAATATATAAAAAATAACAACATACCCTCTTTGCAAGTTTTGAAGCCTTCCCTTCAGCTAGCTTCTGTCTTCAGATAAGTTTGAATATTGTTAGTAGATAGCTTTAGGTGGAAAAAAGAGACGAAGGACAATAATTCACAGGTTCAGTAATACCTTTGTCCTGATAGAGTTGGGATTCAGGAACCTTTTCAATACTGAAAGACCAACATCTGAAAATTGTGTCCGACCCAAAACACTATACACCAAACTATAAACAAAACACAACACAACAAACACAAACAGCGCATTATGACCCAACACCATCAGCTTATACCCTATTCCAGCCCGACCCGGATTGAAAATCCGCTCTATCAGCGTCGACAACACCAACAGAACATCAAGAACCACCTCTTGCATCACATTGAACCTCGCGTACCGGCTCAAATTCGGGTTTCGGCCCACGCCTATGTACAGAGCCAGGAAGGCGACGTAGCTGGCATAAAGGATAGAGCGGTAGAGGCCGAGAAAGGGCAGAAAGGGTTCTAGGACCGGACCCAGGATCCGAGGGTACTAGGCGAAGAGGAAGCGGCCGTATTGGAGGCCGTTGAAGAAAGGGAAGAAGTAGGCCACGGCAGAGTAGGCCACGGCAGAGAGTAGGCGGTCGGTGACTGGGGTCGGATTGTAGGATGCGGATATGGCAGTGAGATGGGGTTGCTGCAAGCGGAAACGGGAACGGGAATTTGGGTCTGAGCAGGAGCCGAAAATGGAGCCGGAGCGGGGAAGGGAGGGGATGTGGAACGTTGATTTGAGAGGGTGAGGTAAGAAGGGTTTTCTGGTTAGGCTTTTTGGTGGTGGGAGAGATAAACGGAGGAGATAAAGGGATATATGGGCGGATTTGTGAAGGTGGGTTTTTGGGAAGTAAGAAACGGGGAGGGTTTTATGATGATTTTTTTTTTGGAATTCATATTTTAACGAGTAAAATTAATAATTTAACAATATTCTTATTAAATAAGTCTCAATTTATATGAGAGATTTTGTAAAAATCTTAATTTTTATTTGTAAAAGTAATAAAAAAAAGTTCTTTTTTTACCAATTATTCCCTCCATTTCTTTAGATTTTTAAGAGATTTTTCATTTTTTATATTATATCATTTTCATCTTTTTTAACTATTTTACTATAACATAATGACCTTTTCTTATTTTCTTTCTTGTCTCTTTGATAATATTTTAAAAAATTATTGAGATTTTTTTCTAATTTGGCCAAAAATAATTATTAGATTTACTAATTTATGTTTCTACTAGCAAATTTGTAAAAAAAAAAGTAATATGTAACATCACTTTAACTGACGTTGAAATCTCTCTCTTTTTTAATTTCTTTGATCTCTTGTACTTATTTACAAATATCAATATTTTTTTATGTTTATTCTCTATCATCGGCGTTGGAAATGAAAGAGTATATAAGACTTCAGCTATAAAAAAAATTTCTAACGCCAATTAAAGTGACGTTGCATCTTACTCTTCTTTTTTACAAATTCGTTTTTATCATTTGACATTTTTTAAAAAAATTAGCATAAAATCAATCATCACTTTCATTCTCGGAGTGAGGGAGTACTTGTAAGTATATGTTACTTCTATCTAGAAATAGGAAACATTGGGAAGCATAGATATAATAATCAGATTTGATGAAGTTGGGTTTGTTTGGGTCGGAGGCCCGGAACTAACATGCTTGGCAATCGGTTGTCGCAGGTACTATTTTAACAACCATAATCTATACCGTTGATCGCAATATTGGATGACACGGATTGAAATGGATTTTCCTCTGCCGCTACAGGCTGTAATGACATGAGAAATTACTTATTTGCCCTTTATTTGCTCATGTGTTGCAATGTCTACCGCTACAAGTTAGGGTGGTAGTTTAGTTAACTAATAAATTAGAATGGCTTAGTGGTAACTTAATGGCCTAATAACACATAGGTCTTAGGTTCGAAACCTAACTATGAATATTTATATATGGTAACTATGAATATTTTAATATATATATATATATATATATATATATATAAATTTATATCTAAATATTCATATAAATATTTATAAACAAATATTCAGATAAATTTATCTTTAAAATTTTCTTATAATATAAAACAAGAGCTAATGACAACTAGACTTAGGTTGAGAATCATCTAGTTAATTAACTAAAACTATTTGGGTTTTAGTGTGTTAGTTAACTAATTTTTATACTATGAGTTGGTTTAATTTTGGACCCATATTAAAAAGTAAAAATATTAGTTGAAACTAATTTAACTAGTTTTGGCACATATTAAAAACACATTCCAATTTGTTTAGTTTTAAATTAATTAATTAGTTTTGATCCATATCGACTCCAAATCAGTTGTCCAGGATAAATACCATTAATTGTCCAAGACTCAAAAATTTGCTACGTGTCATCTTGTTTATGTAATTGGAATAAAATGAATAAAAATAAACTACTGACAACTAAGCTTAGCTCTTAGAATCTGAGTTTCACTGTTTGTCATGTTGAGTTCCCTTTCTTGACATTTTGTATCGATTTGGGGAATGCCCCTAAGTATATGTATCTCTTTTTTTTATATATATTTAAATTTAGAAAAAATAAATTAAATAATATGGAACAACTTATAAGTACAATTTATAAATAATTTATTAGATAAATTTTAAATTTGACATATTTTAATGACAATATTTATAATAATAATTTTATTAATTTTAAATGATATCATTATAATACATCACTTTAATTAATTGGAATAAGAATATGAAAAAGGGACACCATATATGCATTTGGTTTGCGAATTTGAAAAGTTATTGTAAGTTTATGAATTTGATAAGCTATTACAAATGAATCTATGATGCACAAACAAAAATACCAATGAAAACGAAAAACTTTAAATATATTTGAATTCGTATTCCTATTTGAAATTTGTATTCGAATAAATGTACATACATAAATGTACATAACTAATTGCGTGATAATAATAATAATAATATTTATTATTATTATTATTATTTTAGTATTTTAGTATTTTTTAATTAGTATTTTTAGTATTTTAGTATCGGGTAACTGACTTTATAGTAAAAAATCCTTATAGCTTAGTTGGTTTGAGCATTTGTTTAAGGAGTGTGGGAGGTTTAGAGTTCAATTCTCAAGGAGAACATTATTTTATTTTTTATTTTTAAAAAGCCCATGGGTCGAGCCAGGCTTTTTTATTATTAGTACTATTATAATTATTGTAATAATTATTATTATAATTATAATAATAATAATTAATAATAGTAATCGGAATAAGAATAATAATAGTAATTATAATAATGATTAATAATAATAATAGTAGTAGTAGTTATAATAATAGTAATAGTAATAATAATTATAATTAATACTAAAAATTATAATAATAATAATAATAATAATTATAATTATAATTATTATTATAGTAATAATAATAACAACAATAATAATAGTAACAATAATAATTATTATAATAATAGTAACAATAATAATAATAACAACAACAACAACAACAACAATAATAATAATAATAATAATAATAATAATAGAAATTATAATAATAGTAATAATTATAATTATTATAAAAATAAAAATAATAATTATAAGATTAGTAATAATTATTCTAATAATAATTAATAATAATAATAATAGTAATAATAATAATAATTATAATAATAGTAATATTAATATTAATAGTAATAAAAAAAAAATATAGCACATGAAGCATGAATTTTTTTTTAATAATGACTTATAAGTAAAAAAAAGTTAAAATTTAAGTTATTGTCAAATACTAAATAATAACAAATGACTTATAACTTAGTTTAACCAACTTATAAGTCATTATAAAACACCCTCTAATACAAGATATAAAGAGAAATTAATATTTGATTATTAAAAAAAATTACAAGTCAAGAAAAAAGAGAATTTGAAAATGGGAGTTAAAAAAATTTACACATAATTGGTGCAACTTTATTATTATTGTTATTATTATTATTCTTATTATTATTGTTATTAGTACTATTATTATTATTATTATTGTAGTATATAACTTATTGAGATTATATTAATGGTATGTAGTGAAGGAGAAGAAAGAAATATATGGGAGAAATCTCATATTTTGATATAAATATTAATCCTTGCAAGATATTAACAAACAGATAACTTGTGTTGCTCCAGCGGTCAAATGACCAAAGTTCCAAATGATAGGTCACAGGTTCGAATATGTTTCGTATTTGGATTATAATTTTTAAATACTAAATATGAATATTTTTTGACAATTCTTCGAATATCGAATATGGTCTTACAAAAACATGTTTATTGGGATTATCTTAATTTAAGGCAACATTTTAATAGTCGTTGCAAAAAGTTGTATAAGATATGCAACGAAAATAAAAATTGTTGTCAATGAATGTGGTCCATATTAGGCAACGAAATATAGCAACAAAAAAATTTTCGTTGCCCACGATGAGGAGAAATCAAGTGGTTAGAAATTTTGCAACGAATTTCTAACGAATTTTGTTTCCAAATTTTGCAACGACTTATGAATTTCATTGCAAAAAGTGAAAAGCTGACACAATCTGCAACGAAGGACAAGTTTCGTTCCTAAACATACACTTTTAGCAACGACTTATAAAATTGTTGCTTGAAAAATCGTTGCTAAAGCCCCATTTTTAGCAACAAAAAAACTTTCGTTGCCCACGATGACGGGAAATCAAGTGGCCGAAAGTTTTGCAACGAATTTCTAACAAAATTTTTTCCCGCCAATGAATTAGCAACAAAATTTTGCAACGGCTTATGAATTTCGTTGCAAAAAGTGAAAGCCTGACACAATCTGAAACGAAGGACAAATTTCGTTGCTAAACATATACTTTTAGCAACGACTTATAAAGTCGTTGCCCGAAAAATCATTGCTAAAGGCCCATTTTTTTGTAGTGAATGGAGGAACACAACAAGGCAACCGAAGGGAGATGCGGTGGCTTGCTGCGAGACAAGACCACATTTTTGACGCAATGAACATGTCGTTCGCATCTTTGAGTACGACACTCCAGAGCTTTAATCCAGCTGCACAATTTCCATATCAGCAGGTCATGCCAATGCAAAGGTTTCCACCAAGTGACTCCGAGGGAGAAGATCAACCACCACCACCCTAGACTTATGCAATTACAGGGAAGTCCTCACTCATTTTATTGCTATATCCTTACAATGAGGACATTGTTGTATTAAGTTTGGGGGAATTAGTTTTATTTTGCATTTTAGGTTACATGCATATTGGCATTAATTAGGTTGCATTTAGTATTGCATGTTAGTTTTGCATATTAGTTTTAGCATTGATGTAATCATATAGTTGCATAGTAGCTTAGGATCATATTTAGTTTTAATTATGTTGTTTTATGTTTGCATTCATGTTATGTTTCATATTTAAAAAAAATTAATTTAGTTAGCTATTGTGTTCATTTTGCATATGTCCAGCAGTGTTGCAGCATGTTTATTGTGGCCAATGATGAAATTGAGATTAAGTAAACAAAAACAGTATTCAGTAGTAAAATTAGGATGTAGTTTTGAATCATGACTTGGATCTTGTGCTTGTTTGAAGCTGGTATAAAAGAGGATAGCACGTAATACGTATGTGTTAACTGATTGGTTTAAATCGATACATAAATAGTTTCTGAAGGATAAGGCTAGTATAGATAAGAGAATGACAAGAATAGGCAGCGAAGACAACAAATTAGGCAAGAACCTAAGTTTGGGGGAAAACGTAGGGTGTATAAGCTTCAGAAAAGAAAAAAAAAGAGAAAAAGGAAATGGAAACGAGTTGAGTCTTGTAGTGGGTTGAGGAGAATTACTCCCCATAAACACAAGCGTGAGATGGAGCGTAAAACGCACTCACTAACCATCTATAAAAAAGAAAAAAGAAAGAAAACAAAAATAAAGAGAATACGGGAAATAAAGGCAAAGAGTCCCCGTCAATGAAAAAAAAACATGAATACTCTCTTCGGACCCCTAATCTTGGTAATTGTTTGATTTGAGTTGGAACTTGTTTGTTTTTTGAAATTTACTAGTTTATTCTGTATAAATCCTAATAAGAGATTGGTTATGTGTTGAATTTGAATTTAAACCAGTTAGCATAAATGTTGACCACACACACACGATATTAGTGATGATACGTATAAGATTTGAGTAATTGATGAGAAGTTATTGATTGGTTTTTATTATGAAGTATTGTAGTGTGTGCTTAATTGTTCTGAGGCCGAAGGAATAATTTTGATTATGTGATACTGCTGGATTCAATGTCATTTAGTTAGATACATTACATATCATTTCATTGCATAGCATGTAGTTGTTTTGTGCTCGAGGGCTAGCTTGGTTTAAGTTTGGGGTATTTTGATAAATGGATTTTATTACACGAATCGATGTCCATTTTAAGCATAATCGGTGTTAATTCTTTGCGTTCATATTCATTCTTACTTGTTTCTTAAACGGGACGTTACTAATGAGGAGATACTTAATACTTTGAAGCACGTGAAAAAGAATAAGAGTCCCGACCCGGATTGTTTTAATGTTAACTTCTTTATTCTTACTTGCGATATTGTGGGCCCGGTCTTCACTACTGCCATTCAATCTTTCTTCCGTCAAGGATGTCTCCTTAGAGGCACCAATGCTATGGCCATTGCTCTTGTTCCAAAAACCGCTAACCCTTCATCCATGAATGACTATAGACCAATTTCTAATTGTTGTAATACCACATATAAATGCATTTCCAAGATCATTGCCTCGTGTCTTATGGGTATCCTTCCTTCTATCATTTTGCCAAACCAAGCTGCTTTTATAAAAGGTAGAAGGATTGGTGACAACATTCTTCTTGCCCAAGAACTTTTCAGGAATTACCATAGACCCTTCGGGCCACCTAGATGTGCTCTGAAAATTGACTTTAGGAAAGCTTTTGACTCAATTTCTTGGGATTTCTTAATGGCTGGTCTTCTTTCCTTTAACTTTCCCCTGAAATTCCTGTTCTGGATTAAAGTTTGCATTACCTCTACTACCTTCTCTGTCAAGGTCAATGGTGCTCTTTGTAGCTATTTCAAAGGATACAAGGGACTTAGGCAAGGTGACCCCCTTTCACCTTATCTTTTTGTCATTGTCTTGGAAGCTCTTTCCCTTATGTTTTCCAGGGCATCCAAGCTTCCCTCATTTCATTACCACTGGAAGACGGCTGCCATCTCCCTCACTCATCTCTGTTTTGCTGACGATTTCATCATTTTTTGCCGTGGTGACATTGGCTCTGTTAGTACCATCAAACTATGCCTGGATCAGTTCTCTTCTCAGTCTGGCCTGCTTATTAATGCTTCGAAGAGCATGTGCTTTCTTTCCCATGTCCCTCTTGACACTAGTAATGATATTTTGTCTTCCCTGGGATTCCAGTTGGGTTCCTTCCCTGCAAAATTTCTTGGTGTTCCTTTGATCACAACCAAACTTAGCATTGCAGATTGCCAACCCCTCCTCGAAAAGATGAAATCCAGAATTTCATCGTGGACTAATTGATTCCTCTCTTATGCTGGTAGACTACAATTGATCAAATTGGTTATCCAATCTATCCAAGCCTATTGGTCAGCTCACTTTATTCTCCCTACCTCTACTATCAATGACATGAAATCTTCCATGTCCATATTCCTGTAGAAAGGGCCTTCTCTATGGGTAAATTTAGCGCTAAAGTTGCTTGAAGCAAAATTTTTCTCCCATTTGTCGAAGGGGGGTTGGCTATCAAGAATCTTGAAGATTGGAACAAAGCTCAAATCTTGTTGCATCTCTGGTAAATCATATCTCCCTCCTCCTCTTCTTTCTTCTAGGTTCAGCCAATTCCCTTGGATTGTTCTTGGATTTGGAGGAAAGTTCTCAATCTTCGACCTATTGCTTGAAGGCACATCTCCTTTTCTATTGGTAATGGTGCTTGTACTTGTCTTTGGTTTGATCTATGGCTAGGTCATTCTCCTATAGCTTCTACTATCCACTCTCCCTTGATTATCAACTCTGGCCTTGGGCCGGCTGCCTCTGTTAGCCAAATTATCATTAACTCCAGCTGGGACCCAACATCAAACCATAATGATCTTATTGAATTCAGGAATGCTTTTGATATGTCTAGCACTTATAACTCTGATGCTCAGGATGCTATTCTCTGGGATGGCACCAGGGCTAATGACATTAAAATCTCTACATTATGGCGTTCCATCCGCAATGTAGGTTTAACTATGGGGTGGCATAATATGGTATGGCATAATATGGTGCCTCCTCGGCACTCTTTCCTTCTTTGGCTTGCTTTCTATAAGGGGCTTCGGACCATCGATAGGCTTATCATGTTTGGTATGGAAGTGAACCCCTTTTGTGTCCTCTGCTCTACTGAAAGGGAAACTTTTCATCACCTCTTCTTTCAATGTAGATTTTCCTTTCAGCTCTTGGTCACTATCCTTAGACGTTGTGGCTGGCATGGGATAATTTGAAGTTAGTCCTCTATTACTGATTTTCTTTGTTGTAGCTCTGGCCCAATTTCAAACATGGTTTACTAATTTTTGGCTTTTGCTAATGTTGTGTATCGAATTTGGCATGAGCGTAATTCTAGGATTTTCTCTAACAAGGCTACTCTAGTTCGGGTCATTATTCATGATCTAATCCATATTATCAAATGTCGCCTCCACACTTATGCTAGATTTCAAAAGCTTAATTATAAGGCTTGCTTCCATCATCTGATGCTCTAGCAGTTTAGATATTATATGGTTTTTATGGTTAGTATGGTGCTCGGTCAGTGGGGCTTCCTAGAGTGGAGTTTGGCCAAGAAGGGTCTTCGTAGAGTGAGGTTTCGGTGAGTGGCTCTTCGTAGAGTGGATCATTCATAGAGTGAGGTTTCAGCCTAGAAAGGGTCGTCTTTATAGAGCGAGGCTTCGGCTAAGAGTGGCTCGGCCAAGTAGTTTTGGAAAGTGGGTCTTTGTAGAGTGAACTTTGGCCTCGAGTGGGTCGTCTTTGTAGAGTGGGGCTTCGGCTACGGTCAGCTTCGGGCAGTTGGCCTTATGAATTCGTTTTTTTGATGGTCTCTTCAACGGCTTGTACTTCGGCAATGAGGGGCTTCGGCCAAGAGAGGCTCGAATGGTTTGGTCTTTGGTTTTGTGGGGCTTAGTAGAGTGAGCTTTGGCCTCGAGTGGGTCTTCGTAGAGTAGGACTTCGGCTTCGACCAGTTTCGGCCAGTTCGGCCTTATGTTTTTAATTTTTCTGATGGTCTCTTCAGTGGCTTGGACTTCGGCTACGTGGAGCTTCGTAGCGTGGGTTTTCGGCCACGAGTGGTTCCGTGTTCGGGCGTTTCATATTTATGCTTTGACATGTACTGTAACATTTCTTTTGGACTGACGCATGTTTCCTTTTATAGTCTTTACATCATAGGGCATGTCCTATGTTGTCTTTGCTATTTCTGTTTGGGTTTCTCCCATGCGGTTTTGTAATCCCCCATTTTATTTATTTCAGTCTAAATTTAGCAAAAAAAAAAGAAAACAATGGTCATGCCCGCCGGGGCAGGCCTGTTTTGCTTGTATACCCCCGCCGGGGCGGGGGGTCACGAATCCTAACTCTCCTGTTTTGATTCAAACTCTGCTGGGACTTAGGAATTAAGACTTTGCATGGCACATGAACTCTAATATACATGGGATTTCAGCCAAGACTTCATGTGGGATATATATGACTCAATAAACAACGAATTAAGCATCATGCAAAGAAAATAACGAAGATTAATCACATATTTTCATAGCGAACAACGGAGTGGAGATTTTGAAGAACGATCGTATTGATTACGGATTGAGACTAAAGTGAAGGGTGTTATGCGTTATTCTTCTACTTTAGTTTATTTCTGTAATTGAGAAGATGATATCTTTGATTTATTCAGTTCTTATTTCATTTATTATGAACTAATTACTTTTTAGGCTTAAGACAGATCTTTAATTGGAACGATGGTTATGTAATCTTTGATTTCAGTTTAATAAGCTATTATCCGGTTTATCTATATTAATTTGAGCGTGAAATTATTAATTGCCTGATCAAAGATTCTTTGTGGACTTGTATGAACTGGAGAGATGAAATACGGGTCTAGACTTAGTTAATATAGCATGTGTTCTTGATTTATGTGAATGAACAAAATCTTGATGAATGTTAGGGTAAATATATGCTTAACATCGCATGTAATCAGAAAAAGAACTTGAAATTCAACCTTCTTTAATTGTAATTCACATAGAGATATAGTGAGTTAGTTAATTAAGGTGTTTAACGTAATTCTATCTTAATTATGGATTTGGGTTAATACGGTATTGGTGCATCGAGAGGTGGCTAGTTCTACATACGTGTTCTTGATTAATAAACTAGGATAGTGAATTAAACTGGAATAAAGGTGTAATAATCTGAGTGATGCTTAGAGTGAATTCGAAAGCCTAATTCTCCATTATTTGTTTGAAAATTCAGTTTTTAGCGTTTATTGATTGTGTGGTGATTTTAATAATCTTTATACTCAGTTACCAACTGGAAATTATTCAGTGTAATAAAATTAGGATTAATAGAAAATTGGTAATTGTGAGGTTTAAATTCTTACCAAGTCTCTGAGGGAACGATACTTGTGACGCCCCCAAAATTAGGTATACATCACTCATCTTGGGTCGTCAGATACATGGTACAAAATTCAAATACAACTTACTAATACAACTGTCGTGTACAATACGACAAAACATAACTGTGAGTTTGAATACAATTATTGTCTACTAGAGATTATACAAACTCAAAAAGAGTCCTCATTACAATTATTAACACACTATTTCACATAATAGTGAGGACTACTAATGCTATCCTCTGGACCGTCACTTCGTTCCCCGACTAGTCCCTGATATGTTCTCATTTCCTGAAGAGAACAGTGAAAGAAAGGGTGAGCTCAACTAGCCCAGTAAGAAATATTATGACTAAGATAATGCAGAATAAATTATCGTTAGCCTTCAACAGTATTAAACTGATACAATATAACAACATCAGGTTAACAGCAGCAGATCAAGCAATCCATTAAAAAAGTCAAGTAGAGAATAGAATCTACTATCTTTTATGATTTAAAAAGTTTTTCATCACTTTTATCGCTGAGACTCAGCTTAATAAATAATCCACATCATCCCTGCACTACGGCCAAGGATATTCATTAGGGTCACGACCACAAATTCCATGTATTACGGGCCAAGGATATTTGTGTATTCATCAATGGTCATGATCATGCCATAAAATAATTCATCTTTGCTCCCTTGGCCGAAGAGAATCCATAGCCATAATCATACCAAAAACTGTCCATCAATGCACTACAGGCCAATGATGACTTTTAATTTTCACATTATTTGTAACATTACGGTCATGATTATACCGAATAATCCCTGGTCATAATCATACCAAGTCCATTTATGCACTACAGGCCACAGATGACTTTCAACATAACATAAACATGAGGATGATGACAATGATATAAGAATTCAATAAAACAAGTTCAAGAATTAATTTGTCCAAGAACTAATAACGTCCAAATTGTCAACATGATACTGCTTTGTAGAGTAAACTTCAAGAATGATCAGAAGAATATTTCCATGAAAAGATACTGGATGAAGCGCAAATATCAAGGATATTCTACTAATTTCATGGAGTATAGAGGTCAAAACTTTAACCATCTGAGTATAATAAAGAATGGAATAACAACAGAAATCACCATGCATGCGGTACTTCGCATAGACAGATTATTCCAACAGAATAATAATAACGGAACCAGGTCAGGCAAAATTTGCACCGACAGGATGTTCCAACAGAATAATAAAGACGGAACCAGGTCCGGTGTAAAACACACAAACAGAATGTTCCAACGGTATAATAATAAAGATGGAACCAGGTCCGGTGTAAAACACACAGACAGGATGTTCCAACGGAATAATAGAAGAATGTCACCAAGTATAGGGTAGACCGCGTATACAGGTTATTCCAACAGAATAATAAGAAATGGAATAACAACAGTTCTTTTCATGAATAAGAAAGAATAACACCCCTTACCGTAACAGAAATTGGATATAGGAAAAGAAAAGTTAAGTAGCAAAAAGCTTTTCTTCTATCTCTCTATAGTTCCTCTCTCTAGAGTTCAGTGAATTCGTAAGAAAATAATGAAGGAATGAGCTCTATTTATAGGAAAATGGAATGCATAGTAACTAATCCATGAACGGTCCAGATTGATTTACTTTAATCTGACGGTCCATATTTAAAGAAAAATCTTTTAAATAAAATATAATATATTCTATTTATATAAAAAGATTTTTATTATACAAACACTATGCAACACTATGCAAAACACTATACAACACTATGCATAATAAAATATAATATATTCTATTTATAGAATAACTTTAATAAAGTATTCTGTTTTATATAAAAAGATGTTTCTGTTTTATTACGTTAATAATACGAATAAAACAAAACGTCATCATCGCTATAATAATTCATATTATTAATCGACAATAATTAAATTAAACTGAGCGACTTCTCACATAAATATCAATAATCAATACCGTGTGCTACTATGCAACAACGTGTATTACTGTACTTTTACTACCCAGTAGTTCAACAGTATCAACGGTAAAACTTCCGCCGTTATTTTCAATAAAATATTTTTGTCGTTTTCTCAATCTGACAATGATTCCGTTGTGGGGTCCACCAATAATTGTACCGTCGTACGAATATTTTCCGACACAAAGAATATTCCCTGACCAATCGAATATAATATAACAACTTGCATACTTTGTAAAATTTATAAATACTACACACAACTATAATATTATCTCAAATTCACACCATAATATTAAAAAATTATTTCGAGAAAATTAATTCTTACTCAATCGAGGATATATTTGGCGGTAAAACGAGTCTATAAGTCACAGTTCCTACTCAATCGAGGATTTCAAATGGGCCAATTAAATCGAGGGTTGAGATTTCCTCTCTTCAACAACTCTTGCTTCTAAAATAACACCCTCTTAAACCTTCTTCTTCACATTCATTAGATTCAAGTATGTAGCTTGAGCGTCTTTAACTTTATCGATTAAAGTCAATTTCACTCGTATATTCGTTATCTTCACGTGGGTCCCTAGAGTCTTTAACTCTATCTTCATCATTTGCAAGTTATACGAAATGAGTCTTTGTGTTAACAACATCGCACTTGTAAACGCATACGATCTTCTACTCAACACGTCAGCTACCACGTTCGCTCTTCCACGATGATATTGAATAGTACGATCATAATCTTCAACAGTTCGAGTCAACGTCTTTGGTGCATGTTACTTTCGTTTTAGTTGAAAAAATTATTTTGAGGGTTTAAGAAATGGGTTTTGTACTAGTGTCAATACAAAATTCGATTTCACGCTCTGGGGTAGGCTAAGAAGTCTTCAGGAATACGTGAAGAGATTTATTAATGGTAAAAATATCATTCAAAACTGTTACTCACATCCAAGACTTGGATAGTACGTCACATTGATACCAACTGTGACTTCTATCCCTTAACCTAGATAGCACCTCACAATGATACCTATCAATTTGTTATCGTCATTCACGACGTCGCCTACAGAAAGTCTGGCTTCGGTCCATTCCACACAAGGAAGTCATCAACAAAAGGATCGGGGCTCTTTACTTATGGCTTGATATGACAATGATTGAATTTAGTGGTTTGGTTGCTTGAATTCACATAATAGGTTGGTTAGGAATATGAAAGCTAACAACCTTACGAAAAACATGATGAGTAGTTAACCAATCGTTTCCTAAAATCGCATCAAAGGCAAGTATTTTCAAAGAGACAAGATCAACACGTAACGTGAAAGTGTCGATTTGAATCAAATAAGATTTATAAACAGTGGAGGTAACGAAGGTTTCTCCCAATGGAGCTTCAATAGATAAATCAAAGTTTAACTTCTCCGGAGTTAAGTACAAATATTGAACACAACTAGGTGAAATAAAAGAGTGAGTAGAACCGGTATCTAACACGGTATAGACTTCGTAAGAGCTTATGATTAACTTACCCGTGATAATTTTATTCAAGTTCCTCGTCACGAGAGAAAAAAAAACGCTCTCTCTTAAACTACCAGCTTTGGCTTGTCTGGGACATCCTTTGGCATCATTATTCCAGCTGGAATTGACTTCATCATACGATAAAATCGAGCTAGGTGACCTTCTCTTCCGCAATTAAAACATGCTTTGGACTGCTGCGTACAGTTTGGACGGATGTGTCCCTCCTATCCGCATTTGAAACATACGACCGGTGGTCGTTCTTCTTCCTTTAAAACGGGTGCTGGTACCAACGTCTTTACGTCATTGTTGAACTTTCTCTTCTTGAAATGTCCATTCTTATTATTTTGGCCATGATTATTACCGAAGTGGTTACCATTTCTGACATGTTGATTCCCTCCATGCTTATTATCACCGCTTTGATGACTGTTATCACCGGTATTATCATTTTGCCGGCTGCTCTCTTTTGGTTTGGTTGACTCGTTATCGCGCTCCACCAACTGAGCCCTATTTACAACATCTGAATACAAACACAGTTTATGAGAAATAAGATGTTGACGTATCTCCAGCTTCAAACCTCTTAAAAATAATCGCGCCATTCTCTCTTCATTATCCACCAAGTGGGACACAAATCGGGATAACTCCGCAAATTTTTCCTCGTATTGCGACACGGTCATATTGTTTTGCTCCAATTTGATAAACTCCACCTCCTTCATGTGACGAATACTTTCGGAAAAGTATTTGCCGTTGAACAGTTCTTGGAACTTCTCCCAAGACATCTTCAGTACGGCTGGTTGAGTACGTTTTACCGATTCCCACCAGTAATGTAACACCCCCTTCCCGAAAAGGAAAGGGAGGTCACGTGCAAAGCACAACAAACCTCAAAATAAGAAAACAGAGCACACTAGCCCTGAATCACCCCCTGCAAACCTGCCGGAAGAAAAACACAGCATGAGCCAATTGCCCAGTACGGATATAAAGGTACAAAAGATATACAACTGAAATACGAAATCAACATAGACAAAATATTGTCTCTGACAAAAATAAAACTCCAAAGATATGAATAGAATATATCTAAACCAACGGGAATAACGAAACAAACAGAGGAGTAAAGAAAATAATGAACTGAAATAACTAACCCAATTAATTGAAAGGAGACGAAACAAACTGAAACGAAACGAACAAAACTAATACCATAAAATAATAGGCTGAAACAAATGGCTGGGGTTATTTCATACCGATTGAGCTCAGAAATATACCTTGCCACATAGACAAGTCAAAATAATGCCACACAGGCAAGTCAAACTAATGCCACACAGGCAAATCAAAATAATGCCACACAGGCACATCGAAACAATGCCACACAGGCAATCACACATTGGACCGCGAATCCAAATGTATGCAAATCGGATAGGTGTGTTTGGCACAACATCACCAATCCGCAGAACAGAAAACTAGGGTTAACCCATACGCCTCCCACAACAAAACACCAAATGGCCCATTTACTCCGGAGCCCAAAATGGAGACGCCGTGGACTAATCACACCGCCACGGAAAGTGTCATGTCTCTCGTGCCAAGACGACATGCCTGTGGTACCCCCACAGGTGGTTATAGCTCAGGTATACGCTACGGTATATTCTAACAAAAATACCATGTCACAACACATGCGACATAATACCAACAAAAGGGTTCTATATGTACATGTTGAACCAAATCAAATTATAATCACAAGGTTTCAAAAGGAAGGTAGCAACATGTACCGCTCTATAATTATCGAAATAAATATTAGACATGATAACCTCATTCAAAGAGTACAAATGCGAGTTATATGAATCAACTCCAAAATGAAACTAATATACTTATTTCACAAGAAACAATTATGTGAAATAATAACGAAATTCGAACAAGCGACAAAACGAACAAATCAAATTTAAGAAGAATGTCGCTGAAAGAGTACGGAATCCGTACCTGATACTTCCAACCCATTTATAGCACACTCCACCAAATCTTACCCTCAAATGTCAACGATATCAAATACGAAACGTCATTCGCAACCTAAACATATTCACCTCAAATTAAAATAATCCAAACTAATAATTCTAAATAATTCATAATCTATTTAATATGCCTTTAATTATCGCCTTTTCGTTCAAACTAACTAAACAAAATAATAATAAATATAAGTACACTTATAAAAATATTCTTTCATCTTTAACCCATTGATAAATTCATTTTATTATTATTATTATTATTACACTCCATATATTTTCTTTTTAATACCATTGTACTAACTACATACTTATATTTATTCTACCTCTGTTTCACAAGAAATACTCATTAATTGATATCCTGAAGTAAATTCGAATTAATTACAAACTTAATCATAATTCCCAACTCTGTTCTAATATATAAAAAAAATTTCTAACATGATACCACAATATAATATATAGAACAATACTTTGAAATTTAACTACATGTTCCAAACAAGCTAATCTAATTTATACTTTATTTATTTGCTAGTTTTAATTGAGATTCCCTCCAGGCATGACTTATAACAATAAACAATCAAATTAATTAAGCTTGCAAGATCCGATCATAAAATAACTAAAAAAAAAATACCCAATAATAAAAATAATGGTATTACCTTGGTTGGAAGAATTTTTCTCTTTCTATTTTCTATACTCCTAGCCACCTTTCTCTTCACTTCATAATAGATGGAATCCAATACAATTAGGTTTGAGTCATATATATAATTAATCTTCCTTGTCCTAATAGGATTTATAACATTGAACTTAATTAGTTTTAAAGCCCAAATTTACAAGATTAATATTTTCTGTCACTTATTGTTATAGCCCACAAACATTATTTTCAAATTCACCGAAATAAAAGACAAGCCCAATTATTCTATTTAAAACATAGATTTAAATGCTATTTACTTTATTTATTATTATTATTATTATTATTATTATTATTATTATTATCTTTTTACCGGGTATTACATCACCTACCCCTTAAAAAGGATTCCGTCCCCGGAATCAAAAGAATGAACGTACCTAATTATCAAAAGATGCGGATACTCCGCCCGAATTGTCTTCTCTATCTCCCAAGTAGCTTCTCGCTCCGAATGATTTTACCACAAGACTTTAACAAGAGGAATTATCTTTCTCCATTTTAATTTAATCAGTTATTTAATTATCTACTAAAAGAATTTAATTTTCCAAACAAAACAAGGAAGAAAAGAGGAAAACAAAAATCATTTACCTTTTCCAATTTAAACACAATTGTATAACATAAAATCAAAAAAAAATATGGGTTATTACATTTTTCACCTCTTTAAAATAATTTCGTCCTCGAAATTCAAATAAGCTACAAAAATAATTTATTTACGACGTAGTGCCACCATTTGTAACAATCAATGCGGATAAGTCATCGGTCCACGTAATTATCAATGTACTTGAAAAAGATTCGCCAGCTACCGTGTCAAGTCTTTGTAAGGTTTTTCGTGTAGCATCAAATTAGATTACATGATCCACCGTTGCTGCGGGCCGTCACTAATATCTTTGAGTTTCATTAATGTAAACGCATTCTTCGGAACATAATTCGAAATCATAAAAAAAAATTCATCTAAATACGATTTGAATACCCAAAATATTTAAAATAATTTTTAATTGGTAAAACATTTATGTTCCACACATGACAAAAAAAATAACAAAATATTTTTATTTAATTTTACATAAATTCAAGCAAAACTCTAAAGACATCGGATAAACAAAATAATTATGCAAACTATATTACCAACTTTCCCCAAGTCCTCAAGAGTTTCAAAATATCTCATCCTCAATTTGAACTATTCATCAAATAATATTACACCAAAGAATATACTACTAATATCTCTTTATCACCAGCTCTCCCAAGTCCTTAAGAGTTTCAAAACATCATAACCTCAAATCAAATTAGTTCTCAAATATTATTACACCAGAAATATACTACTACAAAGATCTCTCCATCATCATACCAAACTCCAAATCATATATCCTACTATCTGAATAAGCAAAATATAGCTTTCAAAATCTCTTAAGATATATTGGATTCATCACTTATTATATATCTAATCATTCAATAAATCAATCATTCTCTTAGTGACAATCTTAAGCCAACAGATTCCAAGATCTCCTCATACTATTACTCAAAATTTCATATAAGATAATTTCAATATTCTATTAGGAAATAGCCACAAAATTGATCATTAACTCCAAATGATTAATCTAATTACCTCAATATCAACACTCAAATTACAGAAGTCCTCCATACTTAATAATTTTTACCTTATCATAGTATCCCATCAATACACATACCTCAAATTATCCAAGAGCTTAACATAACCAAAATCATCATCAAAATCAATCCTCAATTCTAAGATCATAATAAATTGTCACAAAAAATAATTCAAAAAAAAATAATTTGCCAAAATCAAAAACTCGCTTATACAAATACTCACATCATAATCATATAATCCTTTCTTAACTGTACAAAATATCCAATCACAAACACAATCACATATTTATTCTCCTTAATGATATCCAATCACAATCCTTAACTAATATTATTGCTCCAACGCATAACAATAATAATCTTAACAAATTATCTCGCCTTTCTCAAATCAACTACAACTTAAAGAGCTAAAAACACTCGGTTAAAATCAAGACCAACCAAACAGAGAACAAAATCAAATCAAACTCGTACGTCTACCCAGTGATTTACCCACAACTCACAGGTCAAACCTAAATAGGTTTTCTACAAGAAAGAACCTAAGCTTTGATACCATCTCTGTAACACCCCCTTCCCGAAAAGGAAAGGGAGGTCACGTGCAAAGCACAACAAACCTCAAAATAAGAAAACAGAGCACACTAGCCCTGAATCACCCCCTGCAAACCTGCCGGAAGAAAAACACAGCATGAGCCAATTGCCCAGTACGGATATAAAGGTACAAAAGATATACAACTGAAATACGAAATCAACATAGACAAAATATTGTCTCTGACAAAAATAAAACTCCAAAGATATGAATAGAATATATTTAAACCAACGGGAATAACGAAACAAACAGAGGAGTAAAGAAAATAATGAACTGAAATAACTAACCCAATTAATTGAAAGGAGACGAAACAAACTGAAACGAAACGAACAAAACTAATACCATAAAATAATAGGCTGAAACAAATGGCTGGGGTTATTTCATACCGATTGAGCTCAGAAATATACCTTGCCACATAGACAAGTCAAAATAATGCCACACAGGCAAGTCAAACTAATGCCACACAGGCAAATCAAAATAATGCCACACAGGCACATCGAAACAATGCCACACAGGCAATCACACATTGGACCGCGAATCCAAATGTATGCAAATCGGATAGGTGTGTTTGGCACAACATCACCAATCCGCAGAACAGAAAACTAGGGTTAACCCATACGCCTCCCACAACAAAACACCAAATGGCCCATTTACTCCGGAGCCCAAAATGGAGACGCCGTGGACTAATCACACCGCCACGGAAAGTGTCATGTCTCTCGTGCCAAGACGACATGCCTGTGGTACCCCCACAGGTGGTTATAGCTCAGGTATACGCTACGGTATATTCTAACAAAAATACCATGTCACAACACATGCGACATAATACCAACAAAAGGGTTCTATATGTACATGTTGAACCAAATCAAATTATAATCACAAGGTTTCAAAAGGAAGGTAGCAACATGTACCGCTCTATAATTATCGAAATAAATATTAGACATGATAACCTCATTCAAAGAGTACAAATGCGAGTTATATGAATCAACTCCAAAATGAAACTAATATACTTATTTCACAAGAAACAATTATGTGAAATAATAACGAAATTCGAACAAGCGACAAAACGAACAAATCAAATTTAAGAAGAATGTCGCTGAAAGAGTACGGAATCCGTACCTGATACTTCCAACCCATTTATAGCACACTCCACCAAATCTTACCCTCAAATGTCAACGATATCAAATACGAAACGTCATTCGCAACCTAAACATATTCACCTCAAATTAAAATAATCCAAACTAATAATTCTAAATAATTCATAATCTATTTAATATGCCTTTAATTATCGTCTTTTCGTTCAAACTAACTAAACAAAATAATAATAAATATAAGTACACTTATAAAAATATTCTTTCATCTTTAACCCATTGATAAATTCATTTTATTATTATTATTATTATTACACTCCATATATTTTCTTTTTAATACCATTGTACTAACTACATACTTATATTTATTCTACCTCTGTTTCACAAGAAATACTCATTAATTGATATCCTGAAGTAAATTCGAATTAATTACAAACTTAATCATAATTCCCAACTCTGTTCTAATATATAAAAAAAATTTCTAACATGATACCACAATATAATATATAGAACAATACTTTGAAATTTAACTACATGTTCCAAACAAGCTAATCTAATTTATACTTTATTTATTTGCTAGTTTTAATTGAGATTCCCTCCAGGCATGACTTATAACAATAAACAATCAAATTAATTAAGCTTGCAAGATCCGATCATAAAATAACTAAAAAAAAATACCCAATAATAAAAATAATGGTATTACCTTGGTTGGAAGAATTTTTCTCTTTCTATTTTCTATACTCCTAGCCACCTTTCTCTTCACTTCATAATAGATGGAATCCAATACAATTAGGTTTGAGTCATATATATAATTAATCTTCCTTGTCCTAATAGGATTTATAACATTGAACTTAATTAGTTTTAAAGCCCAAATTTACAAGATTAATATTTTCTGTCACTTATTGTTATAGCCCACAAACATTATTTTCAAATTCACCGAAATAAAAGACAAGCCCAATTATTCTATTTAAAACATAGATTTAAATGCTATTTACTTTATTTATTATTATTATTATTATTATTATTATTATTATTATCTTTTTACCGGGTATTACATCAAATAATTCATAATCTATTTAATATGCCTTTAATTATCGCCTTTTCGTTCAAACTAACTAAACAAAATAATAATAAATATAAGTACACTTATAAAAATATTCTTTCATCTTTAACCCATTGATAAATTCATTTTATTATTATTATTATTATTACACTCCATATATTTTCTTTTTAATACCATTGTACTAACTACATACTTATATTTATTCTACCTCTGTTTCACAAGAAATACTCATTAATTGATATCCTGAAGTAAATTCGAATTAATTACAAACTTAATCATAATTCCCAACTCTGTTCTAATATATAAAAAAAATTTCTAACATGATACCACAATATAATATATAGAACAATACTTTGAAATTTAACTACATGTTCCAAACAAGCTAATCTAATTTATACTTTATTTATTTGCTAGTTTTAATTGAGATTCCCTCCAGGCATGACTTATAACAATAAACAATCAAATTAATTAAGCTTGCAAGATCCGATCATAAAATAACTAAAAAAAAAATACCCAATAATAAAAATAATGGTATTACCTTGGTTGGAAGAATTTTTCTCTTTCTATTTTCTATACTCCTAGCCACCTTTCTCTTCACTTCATAATAGATGGAATCCAATACAATTAGGTTTGAGTCATATATATAATTAATCTTCCTTGTCCTAATAGGATTTATAACATTGAACTTAATTAGTTTTAAAGCCCAAATTTATAAGATTAATATTTTCTGTCACTTATTGTTATAGCCCACAAACATTATTTTCAAATTCACCGAAATAAAAGACAAGCCCAATTATTCTATTTAAAACATAGATTTAAATGCTATTTACTTTATTTATTATTATTATTATTATTATTATTATTATTATTATTATTATTATTATCTTTTTACCGGGTATTACAAGTAATCTGTCTCTTCACGCAACATAAAAGTGGCAAAGGGAACCTTTTGCTCCTCGGAGTATCCCAAGACATCAAATATCTTGGTGATCTGCTTTAACCACGTCTCCGCCTTAAGTGGTTCTGGCTTTCCCAAAAACTCTGGTGGTCCCAGCTCCTTGAATTGCTTAGCAGTGACCAACCATGGGTTGCCATTGTTTCCTCCTGCATTATGAACAGGAGCCGCCTTCTCCCGTTGTTGCATGAATTGCTCCTTAAACTGCTTAGCGGTAACCGTCCGAGAGTTATCAGTATTTCTACCTGCATTTTGGACAGGAGCTGCCTTAGCCTGTTGTTGCATGAATTGCATAAAGCCTCTGACCATCCCATCATTCACCATTTCATCGGTGTTATTATTTTCATGAGGAGTATTGTCCTCTAGTTACATATTATCCTGATTATTGATCTGTGGAGACTCAACGGTCTCCTGTGCTCCATTGATAATCTCAACATTCTCGGATGCCATTTTCAAACACTGCCACAAAACAAGGGTTAATTAACATATCACATATTATCCCTATACTTTGACTGACCAATTAAATACAAAATAAATTTAAGTAGGTCATATTAGCGAAGGAATTCCCCGTCTCTCCCCTCCTAGTTCTAGTCTCACATCTTAGCCAGGGATCATATCCCTAAGCTCTGATACCAACTGTGATGCCCCCAAAATTAGGTATACATCACCCATCTTGGGTCGTCAGATACATGGTACAAAATTCAAATACAACTTATTAATACAACTGTCGTGTACAATACGACAAAACATAACTGTGAGTTTAAATACAATTATTGTCTACTAGAGATTATACAAACTCAAAAAGAGTCCTCATTACAATTATTAACACACTATTTCACATAATAGTGAGGACTACTAATGCTATCCTCTGTACCGTCACTCCGTTCCCCGACTAGTCCCTGCTATGTTCTCATTTTCTGAAGAGAACAATGAAAAAAGGGTGAGCTCAACTAGCCAGTAAGAAATATTATGACTAAGATAATGCAGAATAAATTATCGTTAGCTTTCAACAGTATTAAACTGATACAATATAACAACATCAGGTTTAACAGCAGCAGATCAAGCAATCCATTAAAAGAGTCAATTAGAGAATATAATCTACTATCTTTTATGATTTAAAAAGTTTTTCATCACTTTTATCGCTGAGACTCAGCTTAATAAATAATCCACATCATCCCTGCACTACGGCCAAGGATATTCATTAGGGTCACGATGTGACGCCCCCAAAATAGGTCCATTCCATCCAACCCATTATTAGTCGCCAAATACATGGTACAAAAATAACTACAACTTTATTATTACAACATATAAACTGTGAGTTTAAATACAAATATTGTCGTCTAGACAATACACGTAAATAAATCTCCATCATAATTATTGATACATTATTTTACAAAAATGGTGAGTACTACTAAACAACTCTCTCTAGAATCTTCATTCCATACCCCAACTAGTACTTGCTACATTCTCGCCTCCTGAGAAGAAAAATGGAACAAAAAGGAAAAGGGTGAGCTCAACTAGCCCAGTAAAGAATATTATGACTAAGATAATATACAACAAATTATTGTTAGTCTTCAACAGGATAAAGTATAATAGAATACAATAGACAACTAGTTTTAAATCAACAACTGCAGCGAAAACAACAATTCATTAGAAGAGTTAAGTAGAGAATGCAAACTACTATCTTCTATATATGAATTTAAAAGTTCATCGTCGATATTTTATCCCTGTAACATCAATCAATATATATCTGGAATCAAATATTCATCTTTGCACTACAGGCCAAAGATATTCATCAGTTGGTCATGTTCATCTAAATTCCTGTTCATCTTTGCACTACGGGCCAAAGATATTAATCAGTCGGTCATGTTCATCTCAACACCTGTTCATCTTTGCACTACGGGCCAAAGATATTTATCAAGAAATCATTCATCTTTGCACTACAGGCCAAATATATTCAATAATATCATCATTTAAGACTGAGGATGATGAAAAATATTTTTAAAGAAACGAATCCAGTGAAACAAAATGACAATGATTAAGGATTAAAGATTCGTACTTTGTTTTAACCATGTCCAAAAATACCTCAAAAATAATCATAGTGGTGTAAAATTCAGGAATGATCAAAACATGGATACAATAAAAGCTATTATCCACAATAGATATTTTAGACGAAAAGAAGAAATTTTATTTTTCGGTGAATAGTGCCGTATACGTGAATAGTGCCGTATACGTGAATAGTAACTCCGACACCAAAAGATAGAAATTTCATAAAAAACATCATCATGCTTCGTGAATAGTACTCGTGAATAGTAATTAGTGAATAATAACTCATGAATAGTAACTCGTGAATAGTAACTCATGAATAGTAACTCATGAATAGTAATCCCGACATGAAAAAGTTCCAAATTTGATAAAAAGCTCCAACCAATATTTCAGCATAATGATATTGAAGAAATAATATCATTTGAGAAGAAAATAATATCCCTTACCTCGAAAGACAGTACTTCTAGTTGAAACACCGGATATAGGCTATGACTTGAACTTGCACCGTATATCAATACTCAAAGTATACTCAAAATACTCACAAGAATACGCTCGATAATATATAGAGAGAAAACTTCAGTTTCTGGTGTGATTTTCAATTCTAACCTAAGCACCCTATTTATAGGAAAATGCTTAGAACACCAAAGCATAAAATTTAATAAATTAATAATATATATATTAAATTTTCACGCCAACCTTTGAATCATTCAATTCAGCATGTTTGATAACCTACCAACAATACAAAAAACATTTTTTATATTTAAAATATTTTAAACTTCCAAAAATCAATTATTTCGGAGCTTCGGAACTTCAACAATTTATAATAAATAGCCCTTTTATCAGAAAATTTGAATCTCGCGACTTTTTATAGGAAATTCAATTCTCTACAACTTTTCAGAAGAAAGTTTTTCCAAATTCCAAACAGAAATTGACCGAAATCCACAAACGAGCGATTTTATAGGCTATAATCAAATTTCGGTCAATAATTGTGTCCACCAACACACAAAATATGTGTTAAACATTTAATGCCACAAAAATACTCTTTCTCCTCATATACTCACATATCCCACATTCATTATAAAATATCACCGTTAATATATTATTAAAATAATATATTTAAATGAATTATTTTATCAGAAAAAGATAAAATATTAATTTTCAACAATTGTCACATTAAAAAATTTCTCCATCTATATCCACATAAAATCAATATTTTCCTCATCATATGAATCAATAATTAATTATTCATAAATAATATTACAGAATCATAGTACTGTGGCAACCAGGCCGTTCCCAGGAAAGAGGGGGCTTTCCAATAAAGATTTCTCCTTACTGGCGCGCAATTAGGTGACCAAACCTCTCCTTAGACAAAACTTTCTAGACATTGCCAATAATGTTATCTAATAATATTATTCAGATAATATGAATTATTTCTTCGATAATGGAAAATACTGTGTAGTGACAATTATTGAAATAACAGTAATATAAAAAAAATTAACGCAGCAATTATTGAATCAATAAAATAAAATACTGAACAGTAATTACTGTAACAATTATTGAGTAGTGCCTTCTTACGTAAGAATCAATAATTGGTGCAATACCGTGTACTACTGTGTAACAACACGTATTACTGTATTTTAACCACCGGGTATTCCAACAGTGTTAACGGTAACAACTACGCCGTTATTTATAAACAACTTATATTTGTCGTTTTCTTCATCCAATCGTTTTCCGTTATGGGGCCCACAAAAGACTGCGTCGTCGTACGAATATTCCCCGACAGCAAGAATATTCCACGACCAAACGAATATTCCACGACCAAACGAATATTCCCCGACAATAATGAATATTTTATAACCACTTGCTTATTTTGAAATATTTGCGTATTTTACCCATAACTATCCACATTAATCAAATAAACGCTTACTATTTCAAAATAATAAATAGAGGAAAATAAATTTCATTTATTAATAATTTGGGGTCTTACAACCTCCCCTCCTTATGAAATTTTGTCCTCGAAATTGACGTACGTACCTGGTGTTTCGAAAAGATGAGAATACCTCGCTTTTATTTCCATTTTCAACTCCTATGTCATTTCCTCAATAGCATGGTTTCTCCACAAAACTTTAACTTGTGGTATAACCTCGGTACATAGGACATGTTCTTTCCTATCCAAGATCTTGATAGGTACCTCCTCGTACGTTGAGTCTTCGGCTATCTCGTCCGGTTCTAACTCAATGACGTGATTCGGGTCATCCACATAATTTCGTAACTTCGATACGTGAAAAACGTTATGAACACGCGTCATACTTGGCGGTAAAACGAGTCTATAGGCCACAGTTCCTATTCGATCGAAAATTTCAAATGGATTAATAAATCGAAGGTTTGAGCGTTCCTCACCTCACCGATTCTCGCTTTTGAAATAACAACTTCTTGCACCTCCTTCTTCAAATTCATCAGCTCCGGTGTGTAGCTTGAACAGCTTTAACTTTATCGATTAAAGTCGATTATACTCGTATATCATCACGTGGGTACCTAGAGTTTTCATCTCCATCTCTATTATTTGTATATTATACAAAATGAGTCTTTGACAATATCGTACTCGTACTTGTATATGATCTTCTACTCAACCCGTCAGCTACCACGTTCGCTTTTCCAGGATGGCATGGTCAGAACATGTGCTGAAATGAGTCTCCGCTTGAGTTCTTCGAAGCTCTTACCACATTTCTTGCTCCATTCAAACTTTGTATCTCTACGAGTCAGCTGCGTTAATGGAATAGCGATTCGAGAATATCCTTCAACGAATCTCCGATATTAGCCAACTAAGCCTAAAAACTACGTATTTCAATTACCGACTTAGGTTGTTCTCAACTGTGACTCATATCACAACCTTGGATAGCACGTCACAATGACACCTATCAGTTTACTATCGCACAAATATGGCGTCCCCTACGGAGAGTCTGGCTTCGGTGCATTCCACAAAGGAAGTCACCAGATAAAAGCTCAGGTACCAAATTCTATAGTTGAATTTTTAACTCCTGAAGTTCAATAGGAGCCATTCGATATGAGATTGTAGAAATGAGTTTTGTACCGGGTTCAAAGTCGATACAAAATTTAATATCAGGCTTTGGGAGTAAGCTGAGAAATTCTTCAGGAAATACGTCAGGAAAAATCAATAACAACAGGAATATTATTCAAATCTGACGTGTCTTTATTCAAATCTATAACATGGATTAAGAAAACTTGACATCCGTAATAAACGAATGACCTCATGGCTTGATATAAAAATGTTTGACTACAATGGTTTGATCGCTTGAATTCGAATAACAGGTTGCTTAGGAATATGAAAACTAACAACCTTACGAAAGTAATCAATTTTGGCATGATGAGTAGTTAACCTTAAAATCACATCAAAAGCAAATATCTCTATAGAAATAAGGTTAACAGGTAATGTGATAGTGCCAACCTGAATCAAGCAAGATTTCTAAACAACGGATGTAATGAAAGTTTCTCCTAACGGAGTCTCCATAAATAGGTCAAAGTCTAATTTCTCCGTAGTCAAGTTCAAACATTGAGCGCAAGCAAGAGAGATAAAAGAATGGGTAGAATCGGTATCTAGTAAGGTATAAACTTCGCAAGAATTTATAATTAACTAACCCGTGCTAACTTCATTCGGGTTCCTCGCATTTTGATCGGTCACGACAAACGCTCTTCCAGGAATTGTTGACTTTGACTTTTCTGGGACATCCTTTTAAGTCACCATTCCCGCTGAACTGGGTTTCGATACCGTACAATCTCGAGCGATATGTCCTTCTTTTCCACAATTATAGTATACCTTAAACTGTTGTGGGCAGTTTGGGCTGATATGTCCCTCTTTCCCGCATTTGTAACATACGACCGGTGGTCTTTCTCCTCCCTTGGAACCAGTTGCTACTGGCGCTGACGTCTTCACATGGTCGTTGTTGAATCTCCTCTTTTTAAAATCTCCTCCCGACTCCCTTTTTCTATTTTCATGGCCACGATTACCACCAGAGTGGTTACCGCCTTTGTCCGTATTTTTCTTTCTCCGCTGGTTATCATTATTCTGATGACTGCTATCTTCGGTATGATCCTGGTTATGGTCCCTCAGTTGAACGTACTCGTTATCTCGCTCTAACAACTGAGCCCTGTTGACAACATCTGAATAGAGAAAAAATTTATGAGAAATGAGATACTGACGTATGCCGGGTTTCAAACCTCTCAGAAACATCAGTGTCATACGTTCCTCATTCTCCACCAAATGAGGTGCAAACCTGGATAACTCCGCGAACTTCACCTCGTACTGGGACACCATCATGTTGTTTTGTTCTAGTCTAATAAATTCTACCTCTTTCATATGGCGAATACTTTCAGGAAAGTATTTTTCGTTGAAAAGTTTCTGAAACGTTTCCCAAGACATGCGGAATGTGGTAGACTGGGTACGTTTCACAGACTCCCACCAGTAATCTGCCTCGCCACAAAACATAAAGGTGGCGAATGGAACCTTCTGTTCCTCCGTGCATCCCAAGACATCGAATATCTTGGTAATTTGTTTGACCCACGTCTCCGCCTTAATCGGATCCGGCTTTCCCCAGAATTCTGGTGGTCCCAACTCTTTGAACTGCTTGGCTATGACAAGCCGCGCGTTGCTATCATTTCCACCCGTATTCTGTACACGAGTCTCCCTCTTCTGGTTTTGCTTGAACTGCAAAAAAACTTCTAAACATCCCCTCGTTCATCATCTGCTCAGTGGTGTTGTTTACAGGAGATACATTGCCAGCTTGTTGCATGTTCTCCTCGTTCGTGAGTACTGGCGTCTCCACGGTCTCATTTCCACTGTTAATATTCTCAGTCGACATTCTCAAATACTGTCATAAAACAAGGGTTAATTAAGGAAATCAATATATCACATAATATCCCTATATACTGACCAACTAACAAATAAGCTTAGGTAGGACACACTAGCGAAGTATTTACTCGTCTCTCCCCTCCTAGTTCTATTCCCCGATCTCCGCCAGAGATCATATCCCTAAGCTCTGATACCAACTGTGACGCCCCCAAAATAGGTCCATTCCATCCAACCCATTCTGAGTCGCCAAATACATGGTACAGAAATAACTACAACTTTATTATTACAACATATAAACTGTGAGTTTAAATACAAATATTGTCGTCTAGACAATATCCACACGTAAATAAATCCCCATCATAATTATTGATACATTATTTTACAAAAACGGTGAGGACTACTAAACAACTCTCTCTAGCACCTTCATTCCATACCCCGATTAGTACTCGCTACATTCTCGCCTCCTGAGAAGAAAAATGGAACAAAAAGGAAAAGGGTGAGCTCAACTAGCCCAATAAAGAATATTATGACTAAGATAATATACAACAAATTATCGTTAGTCTTCAACAGGGAAAAGTCTAATAGAATACAATAGACAACTAGTTTTAAATCAATAACTGCAGCGGAAAAAACAATTCATTAGAAGAGTTAAGTAGAGAATGCAAACTACTATCTTCTATATATGAATTTAAAAGTTTATCGTCGATATTTTATCCCTGTAACATCAATCAATATATATCTGGAACCAAATATTCATCTTTGCACTACAGGCCAAAGATATTCATCAGTTGGTCATGTTCATCTAAACACCTGTTCATCTTTGCACTACGGGCCAAAGATATTAATCAGTCGGTCATGTTCATCTCAACATCTGTTCATCTTTGCACTACGGGCCAAAAATATTCATCAAGAAATCATTCATCTTTGCACTACAGGCCAAAGATATTCAATAATATCATCATTTAAGACTGAGGATGATGAAAAATATTTTTAAAGAAACGAATCCAGTGAAACAAAATGACAATGATTAAGGATTAAAGATTCGTACTTTGTTTTAACCATGTCCAAAAATACCTCAAAAATAATCATAGTGGTGTAAAATTCAGGAATGATCAATACATGGATACAATAAAAGCTATTATCCACAATAGATATTTTAGACGAAAAGAAGAAATTTTATTTTTCGGTGAATAGTGCCGTATACGTGAATAGTGCCGTATACGTGAATAGTAACTCCTACACCAAAAGATAGAAATTTCATAAAAAACATCATCATGCTTCGTGAATAGTACTCGTGAATAGTAATTCGTGAATAGTAACTCATGAATAATAACTCGTGAATAGTAACTCATGAATAGTAATCCCGATATGAAAAAGTTCCAAATTTGATAAAAAGCTCCAACCAATATTTCAGCATAATGATATTGAAGAAATAATATCATTTGAGAAGAAAATAACATCCCTTACCTCGAAAGACAGTACTTCTAGTTGAAACACCGGATATAGGCTATGACTTGAACTTGCACCGTATATCAATACTCAAAGTATACTCAAAATACTCACAAGAATACGCTCGATAATATATAGAGAGAAAACTTCAGTTTCTGGTGTGATTTTTAATTCTAACCTAAGCACCCTATTTATAGGAAAATGCTTAGAACACCAAAGCATAAAATTTAATAAATTAATAATATATATATTAAATTTTCACGCCAACCTTTGAATCATCCAATTCAGCATGTTTGACAACCTACCAACAATATAAAAAATGTTTTTTATATTTAAAATATTTTAAACTTCCAAAAATCAATTATTTCAGAGCTTCAGAACTTCAATAATTTATAATAAATAGCCCTTTTATCAGAAAATTCGAATCTCGTGAATTTTTATAGGAAATTCAATTCTCTACAACTTTTCAGAAGAAAGTTTTTCCAAATTCCAAACAGAAATTGACCGAAATCCAAAAACGAGTGATTTTATAGGCTATAATCAAATTTCGGTCAATAATTGTGTCCACCAACACACAAAATATGTGTTAAACATTTAATGCCACAAAAATACTCTTCCTCCTCATATACTCACATATCCCACAGAATAATAAAGACGGAACCAGGTCTGGTGTAAAACACACAAACAGGATGTTCCAACGGAATAATAATAAAGACGGAACCAGGTCCGGTGTAAAACACACAGACATGATGTTCCAACGGAATAATAGAAGAATGTCACCAAGTATAGGGTAGACCGCGTATACAGGTTATTCCAACAGGATAATAAGAAATGGAATAACAACAGTTCTCTTCATGAATAAGAAAGAATAACATCCCTTACCGTAACAGAAACTGGATATAGAAAAAGAAAAGTTAAGTAGGAAAAAGCTTTTCTTCTATCTCTCTATAGTTTCTCTCTCTAGAGTTCAGTGAATTCGTAAGAAAATAATGAAGGAATGAGCTTCTATTTATAGGAAAATGGAATGCATAGTAACTAATCCATGAACGGTCCAGATTGATTTACTTTAATCTGACGGTCCATATTTAAAGAAAAATCTTTTAAATAAAATATAATATATTCTATTTATATAAAAAGATTTTTACTATGCAAACACTATGCAACACTATGCAAAACACTATACAACACTATGCATAATAAAATATAATATATTCTATTTATAGAATAACTTTAATAAAGTATTCTGTTTTATATAAAAAGATGTTTCTGTTTTATTACGTTAATAATACGAATAAAACAAAACGTCATCATCGCTATAATAATTCATATTATTAATCGACAATAATTGAATTAAACTGAGTGACTTCTCACATAAATATCAATAATCAATACCGTGTGCTACTATGTAACAACGCGTATTACTATACTTTTACTACCCAGTAGTTCAACAGTATCAATGGTAAAACTTCCACCGTTATTTTCAATAAAATATTTTTGTCGTTTTCTCAATGCAACAATAATTCCGTTGTGGGGTCCACCAATAATTGTACTGTCGTACGAATATTTTCTGACACAAAGAATATTCCCTGACCAATCGAATATAATATAACAACTTGCATACTTTGTAAAATTTATAAATACTACCCACAACTATAATATTATCTCAAATTCACACCATAATATTAAAAAATTATTTCGAGAAAATTAATTCTTTATTCATAAAATCTGGGGTTTCACAATACTCTACTTACTATTATATTTCTTGTTGAGCATGTATACTTGCGTGCTGTGTGTAACTAGATTTTACCCAACAATTGTCTCTCATGTTGTTAAGAGCGACAAATTTAGCTCATATCAATGTCCTAAGAATCAACTTGAACGTGATTGAATGAATCTTATTCCCTATGCTTTTGTGGTTGGGAGTCTTATGTATGCTCAAGTTTGTATACATCCAGATATAACGTATATAATTGGCATGCAGGATGTTACAAGTCAAATCCAAGTTTGGATAATTGGAAAGCAACCAAAAAGGTTTTACGCTACTTACAGGGTACTAAGGATTTTGTTAGTTCTTGGGGGTACATAATAGATCTAGAAGGGGGGGGGGGATTGAATAGATCCTTTAAAACTTTTATTTTTTCTTTAATCATGTTAAGTGACTAACAGATAATCAATAGAAGAATCAATTCATGCACAACGGAATAGATTAAGATCCCCTTCAAGAACATAACATTAAACATAGTTCTAATGTTGAGTTAATTGTAAGAAAATATAACAGTTATACTACTGAATGCTCCTAATCCACTCTTCTACTTCAAAAAGCAGGGATTCCACTAAGGATTTGATCAACTTCGAATCACTAAGATTCCTTCAAGACTAGAAGTCTTGGACAACTAGTTCACTAAGAAATCTTCTAGACCAGCAGTCTTGGAAACTGTAGATTAAGCCCGACTGCCTTAGAATCTTTTGTACCCTCTGGTACCCAGCAAGCTTAGCAGGCTTGACTTTGGTTTAGTCACTAAGACAGGGACTCTACAGGCCCTAATTGCTTGGATGGTTGTTTGTTGTTTATTATTGTTAAGCTGCTAAGATGACATTTAGCTTGTTCATCTTTTGGTACTTAGCAGCTTCTTGTGATCATTGAGCATTCAACATTGGTACTTGAACACATCTAATAGACTGCTAAGATGTACATTCAGTTTGACATCGTGTTGGTGCTTATCAGTCTGATTCATCCCTTGGTGCTGCTGTTCTTTGTTGTTGATGTTTTTTTTCATCTGATATTCAGCATTGCATATGATCACCGTTGAGGTACTGCTAAGTCTTTCATATCAGCTTGACTTCTTTGGGTACTTAGCAGTCCTTGAACATTGGTTGTCTTGTGCACAGATTCGGCTCTATATCTTCTTCTCTTCAACCGTTGAGGTACTGCCACTCTAGTTGTTGTCTTCTTGGCCCTCCCGCTCTCCGTATAGATGCCACTTCTTTGTCATACTCCTTTGTATTGAGTGAAACTTTTTCTCTGTAAGACTCTCATTAGTTGTGCTTCACTCTTCTGTGGTGGTCTCACTCTCACTAAGACATTTCTCTGTTGAGCTCTATATGACTTACTTCATCTCAAGTCTACAACTCTATCTTCTTTGAAGCTCCGGCTCTTTATAGATTCATCTATCATCTTCACGTTGCAAAACACATTGACCCATCTTTCTTCTTAATGAATAACACCGACGCTCCCCACAGTGACACACTCGGCTGAATGTATTTCTTATCTATCAACTCTTGCCATTGCACCATCAGTTCCTTCATCTCTATCGGAGCCATCCTGTACGCGGCCTACTAAATCAATAACAAACTTGTTTCTCTGTAAGGCGGAAGTCCTAACAAATCATCTGGAAATATGTCCGTAAAATCCCTAACAACTGGTATCTCTTCCAATTTCACACCCTTTCTCTGAGTATCGACTATGTAAGCTAAGTACCCTATACAACCTAGACTTAATAACTTCTTGGCCTGCATAATCGTCAGACATCTCGATTGTCTAGGCAATTTGCTACAATAGAAAACTACCTTTGACAGAGTCATAAGGTTTACACATTTCTTTTTGCAATCAATTATTGCTCCATAATTGAATAATCAATCCATTTCCAGTATCACATCAAACTCTCCAAGTTTTATTAGGTTCAAATCTACGGTCATAACATTTCCCTTAATATTCACCCTACAATTCTTGTATATGAACTTAACAGGAATCACCTCCCTATTCCCAACTTCTATGTTTAAATGGAAATTCAACTCTTCACTATATAATTCTAACCTCTTAGAAAATTCATTAGATATAAACGAACAAGTAGCACCCGAATCAAATAATACATATGCATTTATATCATTGATTGGGATAATACATGGCACAACATCTTCTGATTGCACCGCATCCTGCACCGTCATGTTGAAGGTTCTGGTTGTGGGTCTGCTTGATGACGTTGGTTCAGCAATAGCCAACGTACACCATTGCCACCTCCCTTGCTTCCCGTTGCCTCTCCAGCTTTCTTCTTAGGGCACTTGGGAGCAAAATGATCATTTGACCCACATGTGTAGCAAGAATTCTTCTTTGGTTGATGGAAATTTGGAGCAATGTGACCCTCATGACAACAATTAAAGCATACTTGCTTACCCCTTAAGCACACGCCAGTGTGATTCTTCCCGCATGTAGCACATGCTTCAAACTTCTTTTTCTGTTGGCTACTCTGTTGACTTTCAGTACCAACACTTGCATTCCACTTCCTCTTTAGGTTATTATTATGCCCACCACTGCTACCACCATTCCTGCCTTCACTCTCACTCTTCTTCTTTTTCTGCTCCTGATTGTACTTCGTCATAGCCTCGCCTCCACCCTCAGCGATAATCGCCTTCTCAAGCACTGCAGCAAATGGCTTCAACTAAAACATGGAGACTCTACTGTACAACTAGGGCTTCAATCCCTGTTCAAATTTTCTCACCTTGCGCTCATCTGTGTTAACTTGATATGGCACAAACCTTGCCAACTCATAGAACGTTGTTGCATACTCCAACGCAGTCATTGTACCCTGCTTCAGCTCTAAAAACTGTACCTGCATCTGATTCTTTGAACTCTCTGGAAAATAGGTCTCGAAAAATATTTCCTTGAACCTATCACAGGCCATCACTCCCTGACCTCCTCGGGTTTTATTGGTTTGCCACAAATAACTAACCTCTGATTTCAACATAAATGTTGCAAAAATAGTCTTCTGGTCCTCACCAACTCTAGCAACATTGAAAACTTTCTCTATTTCCATGATCCAGGTCTGTGCCTACACTGGATTCATGGACCCAAGAAATTCTGGTGGTCCAACCTCCTTGAAATCCTTAAAAGTCACAGCTTGGTTCTGCGGTTGATTCTGTAACGCTCCCGTTAATAATGTCACCAATTGCTGAACTGGGTTAGCATCAACGATGTTGTTATTAGTAGATCCCTCACGGGTTCTTTGTCGTGGTTGTCGTCTTAGAGGCATTTTCTGTTAAAATACACTTATTAGATTATTACTTAATCTTTTAAGTATTTTCTACTTAACTTGCACATCATAAAAGATCACCACATAACACATAACATCTTGAATAATTATTAACTTTTATTCATTCATCATCTTTTAAAAACATAATAATGATAGCATCCCTGATATCTACGTCACTTTCCTGAACTACTAAAGTTTCAGGATAACATCATCATCATATCCCATTAGTTACATAATACTTGGGATTTACAACTTATTTATTATATCATTAATCACACAACAAATACATTCTTTACAATGACATACTAAAATATTGCGTAGCCTTACGACGCTCCTCTTCCATAATACAGAACATTGTTCTGCGATCTAACATATACCATGACAGTGTTTCGAACTGAGTCAGATAGTACATGACTCGGTCTTGAACTCGATTTATCACAATGTTGAACACACCATTCATCTCCTCCATCTTGATCTTCTTTGCTTGTACCTCTCCCTCTGCTACCTATGGACGCTGTGAAGCTTTCTCATACGCATCTTCGACTCTTTCTCTCTTGGCGGATTCCTCTTTCAAGTTATCCTTTAGCTTCGCGATCTCCTCCATCAGTTGCTCATCCTTCCCCTCTGTGTGAATTAGCTTCTATTCAACATTACTCAAACGCTCATCAAGATTCCAGATCTCATCGTCCTTTTGCTCCATCAAAGTCTGACGTTCAGCTACTAGCTCCTCCAACTCCTCGACTCAATCCTGAAGCTAAATGTTGCAGTCGTATACTTCGTCATACATATGAGCTGCGATAGAGTTTGGTGGAAACTCTTCCTCCTCCTCATCCTCATCTGTCTGTGGTAACTCAACGGGCTTTTCCTCATTCGTCTCTACCACATCCTCCTCATCAGGTATGCCCTCCTGCTCAACCACTGTGACAAACGTAGATGACTCCCTTGGCAGCAATTGTGTAACGCCTCCAAATTCAGGTACTTGAAACCCAAACTTGGTGCTTTACGATACCATTTCTATGAGCGGAATAATATTAATAATAATAATAACAATAATATAAATATAAAACTTAATTTACATACATCAGAGTCTAATCCCAAGTACACAACCTTTACTACAATACATTAAATGATAGATAATAAATATCATTGTCTTAATACTGTCTAACTATTACAAAAGATAACATAAGATTATTCTGATTGCTTTCATTTTCCCTTGTTCTGGTATGAACATTCCGGTTGATCACGCTTAGCTGAAAATATTTAAATTTAAAGCAAGAATGAGCATTAATTGATTGCCCAGCAAGGAATAGCAACAATATAAGCCGAAAGGATTAAATGTTTTCTTTGAATAACACTTCTACAACGAATCAATAGTTGTGAAGTAAGCTGAACCAATAATAACAACATACCAAATCTATCTCAAATTTTTGAAACTACGTTCTGACTATAATTGGAGATTATTTGACAGACTATGAACATTATTTTTAATTTTTGCTAAGGTTTAGCAGAACTTCATCTGCAAACCGTTATAACTTACGGGCACGAGGGTGATCATCCCAATGCGCCCTGTATGGATCAATACTACATGTAAGAACAATATCATTGTTCACTCTATCCACCTTAGGTGCACAAAAGTTTTCCTATGTCCGGGATGTTCATACTTAGTCGGGAATCCGAACCAAAACAATCTGGTTGGATACATTAAAGTTCTATCATGATCAACAATATTTCTAAATCTGTGTCTAGCTGGATCAAGTAGCTTAGACAACTTTTAATTAATGTATATATACATACCAGAAATCAATAGGTATGTATCAACATGTGATTAAATACAATGATTATTCAAGTGGGGACACTTGTCTAACCCTATATATGAATTAACGAGCATAAGAAATATCTGAATTATACAATAATACAATGATCGGATAATGTAAGAACTTGTATGAATACAAAGATTGGATACATAATCAATAACAATAGAGTTAATAATCTGGCACAATAATATGATTCTGAAACTTTCTTACTCATGTCCATTGCATAAAGAAAATGCAAAGTTAGGATACTTGCACAATGTAAAGAATAGTTCAGATACTTACCTGAGCTGCTGCTTACAATAACACAACTTAGTTTTATCTTTTATACCAAAACCTATCATTAATAAGATCATTCGTTCGATTAAAATAATATATCATATCAAATAGTACTGCTAATTACAGTCAGCACATAACATAATCACATTGTCACATATGTTTAACAGTCATTGTTTCACAAACAAATACGTATCTAGTCAAATTATATAAGTTCAAATCAATTTCTGAAACATGTCGGTGTACTGACGGCTTTATCAGGTAAATATCGAGTCTAAGACTCTGTCCCGTAGTTCAATATTCGTTTAGATATTTTAAATATCAGTCATATTATTTTTCATAACCTTATAATAATTTTTTAAATAATTATTATAATTTATCATGATTTTTCAAACACCGGAATCATTATTAAATAATTCTATTATCATTAATATTTAATTAATATTAAACTATTAATGAAACTATTGCCAAAATATTAAAGTCATTTATAATAACTCAAAATATTTTTAAAGTATTAATATTACCCTTAAATGATTTTTAAAATATTTAAAATTATTTTTAAATAATTACCATTAATATTAGAATATTAATTTATTATTTATCAAAATTTAAAAGTGATTTATTATAACTTAAAATATTTTTAATTCATTTATTTCTTTTTTAAATCAATAAAACCATTTTTAAATTATTTATTTAATATAATTATTAAATAAACTTAATATCATTAATATTAATTTATTAATGAAATTTGCCATTAAATATCAAAAGTTATATTTTATAACTTAAAATATTTTTAAGTTATTTATTTTCATTTAAAATGATTTTTATAATATTAAAATCATTTTTAATTAATTTATTTAATATAATTATCAAATAAATATAATATCATTAATATTTAATAATTAATGAAACTTATTTTAAAATATTAAAAGTTGTGTTTTATAACTTAAAATATTATTAAATACCTTAGTATTATTTAAAATAATTTTTAATACAATAAAATTATTTTTAATTAATTTATTTAATGCATTTATTAGATAAATTAAATACCAATAATATCCAAATAAATATTAATATTTAAGAAAACTATGTCAAATTATTAAAAGTTCATTTTTATAACTTAAAATAATTTTTTAAACTATTTTTGTAATTTTTAGAATTTATTTACTATTTTTAAATGATTTTTAGAAATTAACTAAATTAATTTTTTACTAAGTCTGTCGCTAAAGCCCTTTCGCGATAGTAAGTGTCGCCTTAGGTGTTCTTGAGAAACCCAGAACACTCAAAAGTCAGTTTCGAGTGACCATGTTTGACCATCAATAAATCAGCGTGAAATGTGTTTTTGGGCTAGCTAATGATTGACTCTTGTAGAACTAGTGTAACACTACATGTATCAACCAATAACCAGGTTATACATCATCACAATCAAAAGTTATTAAGCTTTGAACTAGCTGTCAGAACGTGTTCATCATATTCTGGGCTGCCCAGAATTTTCAGTCATGGTCGGTCAACGCTTTTGTTGACCTTATTTCAGTCAATCGGTTCATGTTATAGTTGTGTTAGACGTCGGGCCTTGTTGACTAACTAACAGGGTATATATTGTGATCAATGTGAAAGCCTAAACATCAACCACAAGAAAGATCTAAGCCATCAAAGTGGCTGTCACAGGCTGTTCTTCATTTCTGGGTTACCCAGAAATGAAGAACAGGTCGTGGGTCTCACTTTGGGCTTCCACTACTTGCTAGTCTTGTAATGTTTTTATGATCTAAGAGTTGTAGTGCGTAGCTAACATGTAGGTGAAGAGATCTATTACATATAAACATCATAACCACAACAAAATCTCTAGATCCATGTCGGTCAAACCATGTTAAAGATGGTGTTCATATGTTTTCTAGGTTACCCAAAAAATAGAAACGTGATCGAGCTACCTGGTTTGACTTAAATCCATCTTGTTAGTCATCTAGGTTATATAAAAGCTTGAATATGTAGTACATATACCATACTATAACATGTAAACAACAACAAAAACAAATCGACAAACACACGAGAGATCTGTACTCAAGAACTTACTGTCAGAACGTTCTGGGTAAGTTTCTGGGTTACCCAGATTTGAAAAGTTATGGTCGGTCAACGACCTTTGACTGTGATTATCTGACATTCTAAGCATGATCTGGTCCTGATACATGTTCTATATTACAGACCTCATATCACACTACATGATCAAACCTTTAAACAATAAATTACATACACAGGATGAGATGTAGATGGTCTGACATTCATTGTCAGACCTTAAAAACAAAATTTTCCAGTTTTTGTAAAACATCAAATTCGAGCCTCTAGATGTTATGGATCTAACATCTAGAAACAAAAATCATCTATGTACACTATAAACAACATGTTTTAACATTAAATCATAACATCTAACATGACCTTCAAGATCAGATTGTAAATTAGGGTTTTGTATCTCTCTTTAAAAATTATGATTCTTATCTTCTGATCTGTTTGTGCATTTCATGGGGCTTGATTTTGGAACTAAAATGCCTTATAGTTTCGGAGGTTTGGTAGAGAGAAAAGTTGATTGAGAGTTAGATGGTCAAATGAGCAATTTTGGTAGCTTTCTCTCTCTTTATCAATATGTACAACATGTATGCAATGTATGTGGATGTGTCATGGATGATAGTTGTAGCTTGTAGGCTCATAGCTTAGACTAGGGTGGCTTGCCAAGATTTTGCTAGATTTGGTTATCAATAATTCACCAAATGGGACAAAAAGGGTAAAATGGCCATTTAGTTATTAATTTTAATGGTATCCTTGTCCATGACACTTGAATCTAGGGTTTAATCATTAGATTTTAAACCTTAAAGTTTCCCAAATAATTTTTAGGGTTTGAAAAATAAAAATTGAAGTGTAACAAAATTTTAATTAAAACACACTAATTAAAATTAGGGTTTTTAATAGAAATTAGGGTTTAAATAATTAGGATTCCTTAATATCATTAGGGTTCCCAAATTAACAATTCAATTTGCTAAAATAATAGTTAAGGTTTCTAAAATTTGCAATTAGGGTTCCTAATTAGCAAATTAGGGTTTTCAAATATTAATTAGGTTTTTTTTTCTAATTAACAGAAATTCTGTAATATGCAACATAATTATATAACACAATTCCTAACTGATCTTAAATTCCAGTTTTGAGTTTCCAATTATGGTTTATGACCGTAATACTAGGGTTTGTTGTCATACACCATAATTGACTAACCAATATCAGTCTACACATATAATGTATATATTTATAACACTAAAAAATAATATTATATTTAATATAATATTATTATTCTCATTCATTGTTCAAAATCCAAAATTAGGGTTTGGATTCCATATCTGATTTATCTTTCATATATAGCATTATTAATTAAGTTAAAAATAATTAACTTAATAATCTGAACTAAAATTCATAGAATAAAATAGTAATTATAATAATTCCAATAATCATCTCATATATTATTTAAATAATATAAAAATCATATTTTATTAGAAAATAAATGATAAAGACATTTCTACTATAAAATTAATTATTATAAGTATATACCTTATAATGAGAAAAAATTCTAAAATAAAATTATTTGAAATTCTTCATGAAATAAATAAAATTTATTTATTTCATATATACATACACATTACTTGGAACATATTCCCATCTTTAAAATAAATAAATAAAAAAATTTAATATGCAAAATTTCTTATTTAATTATATACTCCCTTCGTCCCATAGTTATATGCTGATTTTTTTTTGCACATAGTTTAAGAAAATCAGTTAAGTGAAAATTTTTAACATAAATTTTCCACATATACCCCTTAATATGGAATTAATGAATAAGTTAATTACTCCTTACTTATCACATTAGAACTCTCAACTTCATTGAATGACGTGTACTGACCATTAAAATCCATAAATTTAAACCTAAGAGAATACAACAACATTAAATGTGGTGATAAAAATAATGACATTGAATGTTGTTTCTTCAAAAAAAGAGTAATGATTGAATATTTATTATAAGGGCATAAAAGTAAAATAATGAACCAACTAAATTTTGTAAATAGCAAGTAGCCTATATATTGGGACATCTCAAAATAGAAAATCAGCCTATAACTATGGGACGGAGGGAGTAGAAAATATCAAATTATTACAAGTTGTTCCCATACCACCTGAATATCTCGAGGCTCCTCCTCTCTAGGCATCTGAGGTCCCTCCTCCCTAGTCTGACTAGATTTTCCCACAATAGCCATCCCGATAACAAAATTGTAAGTATTTAATTACTAATTGTCACTATTCAACACTCACTAACACAGAAGTGTAGGGGTTTCGATACAGAAACGCACAGTGGAAATTAAAATTTTGAAGTGCAATTTCGAAACCCTAAAACAGGATCCATGTGAAAAATAATTAATTCAGTGGTTAGAAAATATACCGATTAAGAAAGCAAGAAATTGATGCGGTCGAATCTCCAACGCAATCCAACGGAACAACGTCTCTATGGTATCCACACGATCGAATGCTCGCGAATCGTCGTACGATTCTGCAATTAAAGGGAGCTGCAGTACTAGCCACCAAAGGAACAGGTTTTCGAACTTTTCTCTAGTCTCTCTCTAAGAGCAGCTAGGGTTTGTGAGGTTATGATCGTTAACCCTAGCTGCTACATATCATATATAGCGGTTAAAAAGCATTAATCCAAAACCCTTTTAAAATCCGAAATTATATATATATATATATATATATATATATATATATATATATATCTTAATTAAGTCTTACTTAATTAATATACCTATATATAAATTATCCTATTAATTTAAATTCGTAATTTAAATATTATCAATCTTATTGACATATTTAAATCTTTATAATTTAAATTAATTCTCTTTTAATTACGTTCTATGTGTGTGACCTTATAGGTTATTATTACGTTGGCAATAATTTTAAAATGATATTATAAAATTATAAACAGTGAGCGACATCTAGTAATGCATCGCTGCTACCCAAGTAATAATAAGATCGATGATTCGATGCAACCTTTTCGTGACCAATGTTTTAATGTAATTTAATCCTTTTAACCTTGACATCCTAGATTAAACTCGAGTCATGGAATATGTCATACTCTTCATAATTTGATCTGAGTTTTCTTGATCAATGGGTAGACTATATGAAATAAATCACTATTTGAGCATGGCCATGCATTTCATAGTCCTACCCAATCAAGAGGCCTATGGATATCACCCCTAATATATAGGAGGGTTAAATTCCATCTAGATCACTCATATTTCTCACACGATTCATGATGTATCCAATAATCACCTTTATAGTCCACCCTATTAAAGGTGACCTTTGATGATATCAAAGTACATAAATTCTCGTGTAGTAATATAGTGATTTCAGGTCGGAGGACCATTACATCATTGTCACTATGAGAATCGCTAATGACACTTCGATGCTCCATATAGAATTCTCATGGTGGATATGTCAAGTACATTGTTGTCTAACATGTACCTATGCATTGACTTAATATCTCATATATTTATGACCAGTGAGATTTGGTCATCAGTCAATCCAATACTAGTCTTAATGCATCATTGTTGTCCCATCAACAATGATACTCGACTAGGGACATTTAAGAACAATGATACTAATTGTAATTATATAATCTCATGTTCAAGTCACATACTTGAAACTATATAATTTGTATCAATATTTTAAGGATTTTTATTATGTTAACATTTATATAACGCAGTAAATAAAATCATAATAAAATCATTCATTTATTCAATCAAATATAATATCAAAATGTTAAGCAATTATATCAAATAATTAGCCTCTAGGGCATAAACTCTAACAATAAGTTGCAACCACATAAGCACATAAAAATGTTTTATTATTTCTTTCTTAAAACTCAATAAGAGTTTATCACCACTATATTTTCAAAGGTTACTTCTTAAGGTTTTCCCCCCACCTAAGGTTCATAACCTAAAGCTTTGATACCAACTTGTGACACCCTCAAATCTGGGTACTTCATTCCCACAAGATTTGGTGTTCACTTTCCCATTCATTCATTTCTAACTACCCAAATATAATAAAATTTAAACAATAAATCTTCCCATTAAAGGGTTACATAACTTAATCAATAAAACTCCCAGGTTATATAACCTTTAAAACATTCATCAAATACGGAAAAATAAATAATTATATCTCATAATTAAAAAAAAGTCTGACAATATAAAAGTTAATAAATTTACAAGTCTTCAACACTTGTTTATTTTTCCTTTCCCTTCGTTAGTGGTAGGTTCATCGACCTTCTCAACTTTAGTTGTAATGGTTATATAAGCAAGAGTGAGCAAAATAAATGCTCATTTGAAATGACAATGAATAATAACAACATAATAACTACCAATGAATAAGCTCAATAGATCTGAATTGTAAGACCCCAAATTTTACGAAATGAAAGTATTCAATTTTTATAATTATTATTCTATTTAGTAAATGGTTAAATTGAGAAAGGGTTAAAGTTAAGGGTGACATGTGAAAATTTTTCAAAGTAAACAAGTTGATATAAAATATTCGTTGTGTCGGGGAATATGCGATTGGTTGAAGAATATTCGTTTTAACAGGGAATATTCATACGACGGCACAATCAGTGGTGAACCCCACAACGGAAGTATTATCGTATTTAGAAAACGACAGTATTATCTTTTTATAAATAACGACGAAAGTTTTACCGTTAAACTGTTGAACTACCCGGTAGTAAAAGTAAAGTAATACGCGTGGTTGCATAGTAGCACACGGTATCGATTATTGATGCTTACGTAAGATGTCACTTAGTTATACTCAATTATTGCTATAGTAATTACTGAATCATATCTCTCATATTATTGATTCAATTATTATCACAGTATAATATGCATTATATTTTATATTATTAAATCAATAATTGAGACGATAAAACTATTCATATTATTATTTGCAATATTGACAATGTCTAAAAGTTCTGTCAAGGAGAGGTTTGGTCACCTACTTGTTCGCCAATAATGAGAAATCCTTATCAGAAAGCCCCCACTTTCCTGGGAACGACCTGGTTGTTAAATATTGTGAGTTATAATATTAATGATGAATAAGTTCGTGTTGATTAAAGATGAAATTGATAGTTCCATTGTGTTGGAATTATTAGTGTTAGTGGAAAACAACAATTATTTCGATGATAATTAATGTCTGGAGGTTACATTGATCAATCGGGTAATTCACCGAACAAATGAGTAATTAATTGCTATTAATTCAAATGATTATAACTATTTATTCACATGTGTGTACTATTGATTCACATTTTTGTACTATTAGGGGTGGTGGTGCAGGATTGATAATACTTGCATGACTAAGTTAAAAATGGAGGTATAGTGGATGTACTATACTGTAATTGTTTTTTTCACATGTTTAGAACTATTGAGTCACGTGATTTACTATTAATTCACATGATTTACTATTAGGGGAGGTGGTGCATGTTTGATAATACTTGCAGAACTAAATTAAAAATGAAGAAAAAGAGGAAGGTATTATACTGTAATATTTCGAGCCCCAAAACGTGCAATTATCGAAACTATATTTTCCTATAAATAGAAGCTCATTCTTCCTTCATTTCTCACCAATTCACTAAAGTTATAGAGCAATTATTATAGAGAGAAATTATAGAGAGAAAGAAGAAGAGAAGTCTGCTACCTCACTATTCCAGTATCCAACTTCTTCTAAGGTAAGGGATATTATTTCTTTCGTATTCATGAAGAGAGCTTCTGTTATTCCATTCTTTATTATTATGTTGGAATAACCTGTCTATGCAAAGTACCGCATACATGGTGAAATTCTTTTGTTATTCTATTCTTTATTATTATGTTGGAATAACTTGTCTATGCGAAGTACCACATACATGGTGAAATTCTTCTGTTATTCCATTCTTTATTATTCTGTTGGAATATCCTGTCTGTGCGGATTACGCATGACCTGGTTCCATTCTTTATTATTCTGTTGGAATATCCTGTCTGTGCGTATTACGAATGACCTGGTTCCGTTCTTTACAAATCTATTGGAATAACTTGTCTGTGCGGTCTATCGCATGCATGGTGAATTCTTCTGTTATTCCATTCTTTATTATTCTGTTAGAATAACCTGTCTATGTGGATTACCGCATGCATGGTGAATGACCTTTCTTATTCATTTTTTTTAAATTGTGGAAATGATTTGTCTACGTGGATTACCGCATGGCGAATGAAAATCCATTTGCAGTTTCGTATATTCTATTATACTCGTATGAGATATCATTTCTTTTGTACTCATCATAAAATATCATTTCATTTGGTAGTTTATTTACGAGTTACTATTCACGAGGTACTATTCACCCGGTTACTATTCATCCAAAAAATATATTTCTCTTCTGTCCAAATTATTTTTGGTACATGAATATTATTCTTGAATTTTACTCTACAAAGCAGTATCATGTTGACAAGTTGGACGTTATTGATTTCTGGATAAATTAAATTATAAATCTTTGAAATTTATCTTTGAACTTGTTTTATTGAATTATTATGTGACGCCCCCAAAATCGGTATACATCACCTATTCTGAGTTGCCAAATACATGGTACAAAATTCAAATAAAACTTAATTATACAACAGTCGTGTAAAATATGACTAAACATATGCTGTGAGTTTTAATACAAATATTGTCATCTAGACAATATACAAACTCAATGGTTTCGTCATTACATTTATTATCACACTATTTCATAGAATAGTGAGGACTACTAATGCACCATCTAGTACCATCACTCTGTTTCCCCCGATTAGTCCCTGCTAAGTTCTCATTTCCTGAAGAGAACAATGAAAGCAAAAGGGTGAGCTCAACTAGCCAGTAAGAAATATTATGACTAAGATAATGCAGAATAAATTATCCTCTGCCTTCAACAGTGTTAAACTGATATAATATAACAAACATCAAGTTTAACTACAACGGAACAAGCAATCTATTAGAAGAGAGTCAAGTAGAGAATACAATCTACTATCTTCTATGATTTAAAATGTTTTTCATCACTTTTATTGCAGAGGCTTAGCTTAATAAATAATCCACATCATCAAATCATCCCTGCACTACATGACAAGGATATTCTTTAGTATCACGACCACGAATTATCCATGCACTACGGGCCAAAGATAATCGTGTTTTCATCAACGGTCCTGATCATGGCATAAAACAATTCATCTTTGCACCTTTGGCCGACGAGAATCCATAGCCATAATCATACCAAAAATTGTCCATCAATGCACTACGGGACAATGAGGATTTTTTTCACATCATTTGTAACATTACGGTCATGATTATACCGAATAATCCCTGGTCATAATCATACCAAGTCCATCTATGCACTATAGGCCACAGATGACTTTCAACATAATATAAACATGAGAATGATGACAATGACATAATAATTCAATAAAACAAGTTCAAGAATTAATTTATCCAGGAACCAATAACGTCCAAATTCTCAACATGATACTGCTTTGTGGAGTAAAATTCAAGAATGCTCAGAAGAATATTTTCATGAAAAGATACTGGATGAAGCGCAAATATCAATGATATTCCACTAATTTCATGGAGTATAGAAGTCAAAACTTTAACCAACTGAGTATAATAAAGAATGGAATAACAAAAGAAATCACCAGGCATGCGATAGACCGTGTATAGGTTATTCCAACTGAATAATAAATAACGGAATCAGTTCATGCGTAAAGCACAGACAGGATGTTCCAATAGAATGATAAAGAACGGAACCTGGTCATTCGTAAACGTACAGACATGATATTCCAACATAATAATAAATAATGGAACCAGGTCATGCGTAGACGCACAGACATGATATTCCAACAAAATAATAAATAATGGAATAACAGAAGAATTTCACAATGTTTGCGGTACTTCGCATAAACTGGTTATTCTAACATAATGATAAAGAATGGAATAACAACAGAATTCACCAGGCATACGATAGACCGCACAGACAGGTTATTCCAACAGAAAAATAAAGAATGGAATAACAAAAAAATTCACCATGTATGCGATACTTCGCATAAACAGGTTATTCCAACATAATAATAAAGAATGGAATAACAGAAGAATTTCACCGTGTATGCGGTACTTCGCATAAACAGGTTATTCCAACATAATAATAAAGAATGGAATAACATAAGTTCTCTTCACGAATAAGAAAGAAAGAATACCTCTTACGAGTACAATAAATAATATCCCCTACCTTAAGAAGAAGAGTACTGTATATAGAAGTAGTGAAGTAGCAAAACACTTTTCTTCTTTCTCTCTATAGTTTCTCTTTCTAGAGTTTCAGTGAAATCGTAAGAAATAATGAAGGAATGAGCTTCTATTTATAGAAGAATGGACTGCATAGTAACTAATTCATGAACGGTCCAGATTGATTTACTTTTAACGGATAGTCCAGATTTAAAACAAAATCTTTTAAATAAAATATAATATATTCTATTTATAGTCTAATAAAACAAATAACTTTATAAAAGTATTATGTTTTATATAAAAAAGATTTTACTATGCAAAATACTATGCAACACTATGCAACACTATACATGCACTATGCAACACTATACATAATAAAATATAATATATTCTATTTATAGTCTAATAAAACAAATAACTTTATAAAAGTATTTTGTTTTATATAAAAAGATTTTACTATACAAAATACTATGCATAATAGAATATAATATATTCTATTTATAGAATAACTTTATAAAAGTATTCTGTTTTATATAAAAAGCTTTTCTGTTTTATCACATTAATAATACTAATAAAACAAAACTGAGTGACTTATCACGTAACATCAATAATCAATACCGTGTGCTACTATGCAACCACGCGTATTACTGTACTTTTATTACAGAGTAGTTCAACAGTATTAACAGTAAAACTTTCGCCGTTATTTTCATAAAATATTTTTGTCGTTTCCTCAATCCGACAATAATTCCGGTGTGGGGTTCACCAATGATTGTACCGGCGTACGGATATTCTCCGATAAAAAGAATATTCCCCGACCAGTCGAATATTATACAACAACTTGCATACTTTTCAAAATTTATAAATACGACCCACAATTATAACACTATCTCAAATCCACACCATAATATTCAAAAAAATATTTCGAGAAAATTACATCTTTATTCATAAAATTTAGGGTCTCACAATCTCCCTTCCTTATGAAATTTCGCCATCGAAATTTACGTACGTACCTAGTATGCCGAAGAGGTGAGGATACCTTGACTTCATTTCAGATTCTAACTCTTGAGGTATAACCTTTGAGCGTCGAATATGATCTTTCTTATCCAAGATGTTAACACGTATCTCCTCATATGTTAAATCTTCTACTATCTCGTCTGGTTCTAAATTAATAATATAGTTCGGGTCGTCCACATATTTACGTAACATCGATACGTAAAAAAACATTCTGAACACATAACATACTTGGCGGTAAAACGAGTCTATAGGCCACAGTTCCTACTTCATCGAGCATTTCAAATGGGCCAATTAAATCGAGGGTTGAGATTTCCTCTCTTCGTCGATTCTTGCTTCTAGAATAACGCCCTCTTGAACCATCTTCTTCACATTCATCAGCTCTGAGTATGTGGCTTGAGCGGCTTTAACTTTATTGATTAAAGTCAATTCTAATCGTATGTTCGTTATCTTCACGTGGGTTCGTATATTCGCACTTGTAACCGCATACGATCTTCTACTCAACGCGTCAGCTACCACGTTCGCACTTCTACGATGATATTGCATGGTACGATCGTAATCTTCAATAGCTCGAGCCAACGTCTTTGGCGCATGTTACGTTTGTTTTAAGTAAAGAAATATTTGAGTGTTTTAGAAATGGGTTTTGTACTGGGGTCAATACAAAATTCGATTTCACGCTCTAGGGGTAGGCTAAAAAGTCTTCAAGAATACGTCAGGAAATTTGTTAAAAATAGAAATATCATTCAAAACTGTGACCTTCATCCAAGACTTGGATAGTACGTTACATTGATACCTATCAACTTGACATCATTATTCACGACATCGCCTACAGAAAGTATGGCTTCGGTGCATTCCACACAAGAAAGTCAACAACGAAAGGACCGTGGCTCTTTACTTATGGCTTGATATGACAATGATTAACTTTAGTGGTTTGGTTGCTTGAATTCGCATAACAGGTTGGTTAAGAATACGAAAGCTAACAACCTTACGAAAGCATGATGAGTAGTTAACCAATCGATTCCTAAAATCGCATCAAAGGCAAGTATTTTCAAAGAGATAAGATTGATAGGTAACGTGAAAATGTGAATTTAAATTAAATAAGATTTATAAATAGTGGATGTAACGAAGGTTTCTCCCAACTGAGTTTCAACAGATAAATCAAAATCTAACTTCTCCGGAGTTAAATTCAAATATTGAACACAACTAGGTGAAATAAAAGAGTAAGTAGAACTTGTATCTAATAAGGTATAAACTTCGCAAGAGTTTATCATTAACTTACCCTTAATAACTTCGTTCGGGTTCCTCGACAAACGCTCTCACTTAAACTACTGGATTTGACTTTGTTATAGGGTACATTCCACCCTTAAGCGCTTCTTCACATTCCTGATCCATGATTTGAATCATTATTCTCCGATCCATATCGAATTGGGGTTCACCGCTATGCACAGGATAATTCTGAATTCGATGTTGGATTCTCCCAATTGTTGTCCAAAAAGAAAAATCCATTTCATCTATTTTGGCTTTATTGGATCTGATGTCTTTTTCTACAATATCTACACGTCATGCGACTTTTACCCATGCTTCATCTATTCTCCTTCATTCAGTTGTTTCTGCTTTCATCAGAACTTTGATCATAGCATTCTCAGATTCTAGCTCTAATATCTTATACTCTGCCAAAGAGTGCTTCTGTTCAAGCATCGCACATCGGGTAACAAAATTTTTAATGGTTGCATCTCTTTGCTCCACGACCGCCTGCCGTTCTTTAGCCTGCTCTTCTAACTCATGAATACGATTTTGTAATGCTAAATTTTGATCATAAAATTCTTCTAATAAATTCTCCTCAGGTTCCTCTTCTTCCTCACTCTTAGCAGCTACCTCTGCAACTAGCTTGGGTGCAACTATTAGTTCTTCACGCACCACGTAGATATCTCTAATTTCTTCTTCGTCTGACATCACATTAACATGGTTAGTGATTAAAGGTATCTCAACGGTCTCAGGTGCTTCATTGCTTATCTAAATATTTTCGGATGCCATTTGCACATACTGCAACAAAACAAAGGTTAATTGACATGTAACATATTATCCATATACTCTGACCGACCAATTAAATACCAAATAAACTTAGGTAGGTCATACTAGCGAAAGAATTCCCCATCTCTCCCTTCCTAGTTCTTGTCTCACATCTCAGCCAGGGATTATATTCCTAGGCTTTGATACCAACTGTGACGCCCCAAAAATCGGTATACATCACCTATTCTGAGTCGCCAAATACATGGTGCAAAATTCAAATACAACTTAATTATACAACAATCGTGTAAAATACGACTAAATATATGCTGTGAGTTTTAATACAAATATTGTCATCTAGAAAATATACAAACTCAATGGTGTCCTCATTACATTTATTATCACACTATTTCACAGAATAGTGAGGACTACTAATGCACCATCTAGGACCATCACTCTGTTTCCCCCGACTAGTCCCTGCTACATTCTCATTTCCTGAAGAGAACAATGAAAGCAAAAGGGTGAGCAATATAACAAACATCAAGTTTAACTGCAGCGGAACAAGCAATCCATTAGAAGAGTCAAGTAGAGAATAAAATCTACTATCATCTATGATTTAAAAAGTTTTTCATCACTTTTATCGCAGAGACTTAGCTTAATAAATAATCCACATCATCAAATCATCCATGCATTACATGACAAGGATATTCTTTAGTATCATGACCACGAATTATCCATGCACTACGGGCCAACAATAATCGTGTTTTCATCAACGGTCCTGATCATGCCATAAAACAATTCATCTTTGCACCCTTGGCCGAAGAGAATCCATAGCCATAATTATACCAAAAATTGTCCATCAATGCACTACGGGCCAATGAGGATTTTTTTCACATCATTTGTAACATTACGATCATGATTATATCGAATAATCCCTGGTCATAATCATACCAAGTCCATCTATGCACTACATGCCACTTATGACTTTCAACATAATATAAACATGAGAATGATGACAATGACATAATAATTCAATAAAACAAGTTCAAGAATTAATTTATCCATGAACCAATAACGTCCAAATTGTCAACATGATACTGCTTTGTGGAGTAAAATTCAAAAATGCTCAGAAGAATATTTTCATGAAAAGATACTGGATGAAGCGCAAATATTAAGGATATTCCACTAATTTCATAGAATATAGAAGTCAAAACTTTAACCAACTGAGTATAATAAAGAATGGAATAACAAAAGAAATCACCAGGCATGCGATAGACCGCATAGACAGGTTTTTTAATAGAATAATAAATAACGGAACCAGGTCATGCGTAAAGCACAGACATGATGTTTCAATAGAATGATAAAGAACGGAACCAGGTCATGCGTAAACGCACAGACAGGATATTCCAACAGAATAAAAAAATAATGGAACCAGGTCATGCGTAGACGCACATACAGGATATTCCAACAGAATAATAAATAATGGAACCAGGTCATGCATAGTCGCACAGATAGGATATTCCAACAGAATAATAAAGAATGGAATAACATAAGAATTTCACCATGTATGCGATACTTCGCATAAATAAGTTATTCCAACATAATGATAAAGAATGGAATAACAACAGAATTCACCAGGCATGCGATCGATCGCACAAACAGGTTATTCCAACATAATAATAAAGAATGGAATAACAGAAAAATTTCACCATGTATGCGATACTTCACATAAACAGGTTATTCCAACATAATAATAAAGAATGGAATAACAGAAGAATTTCACCGTGTATGTGGTACTTCGCATAAACAGGTTATTCCAATATAATAATAAAGAATGGAATAACAGAAGTTCTCTTCACGAATAAGAAAGAAAGAATACCCCTTACGAGTATAACAAATAATATCCCCTACCTTAAGAAGAAGAGTACTGGATATAGAAGTAGTGATGTAGCAGAACACTTTTTTTCTTTCTCTCTATAGTTTCTCTCTCTAGAGTTTCACTGAATTCGTAAGAAATAATGAAGGAATGAGCTTCTATTTATAGAAGAATGGATTGCATAATAACAAATTCATGAACGGTCCAGATTGATTTACTTTAAACGGACGGTCCAAATTTGAAACAAAATCTTTTAAATAAAATATAATATATTCTATTTATAGTTTAATAAAACGAATAACTTTATAAAAGTATTCTGTTTTATATAAAAAGATTTTACTATACAAAACACTATGCAGATACTATGCAACACTATACAGGCATTATGCAACACTATGCATAATAAAATATAATATATTCTATTTATAGTCTAATAAAACAAATAACTTTATAAAAGTATTCTGTTTTATATAAAAAGATTTTACTATGCAAAACACTATGCATAATAGAATATAATATATTCTATTTATAGAATAACTTTATAAAAGTATTCTATTTTATATAAAAAGCTTTTCTATTTTATTACATTAATAATACTAATAAAACCAAACTGAGTGACTTATCACGTAACATCAATAATCAATACCGTGTGCTACTATGTAACCACGTGTATTACTGTACTTTTACTACCAAGTAGTTCAACAATATTAACGGTAAAACTTTCGCCGTTTTTTAATAAAATATTTTTGTCGTTTTCTCAATCCGACAATAATTCCGTTGCGGGGTCTACGAATGATTGTACCGGCGTACGGATATTCTTCGACAAAAAGAATATTCCCCGACCAGTCAAATATTATACAACAACTTGCATACTTTTCAAAATTTATAAATACTACCCACAACTATAACACTATCTCAAATCTACACCATAATATTCAAAAAAATATTTCGAGAAAATTAAATCTTTATTCATAAAATCTGGGGTCTCACATATTATGTCATTGTTATCATCCTCATGCTTATATTGTGATAAAAGTTATTTTTGGTTTACGTGCATAGATGGACTTGGTATGATTATGATCAGGGATTATTCGGTATAATCATGACCGTAATGTAACGAATGATGTGGTAAAAGTCTTCATTGGCCTGTAGTGCATTGATGTACAGTTGTTGGTATGATTATGACCAGGGATTATTCGGTATAATCATATGACCATTGATGATTACATAAATATCCTTGGTCGTGGTGTAGGGATGATTCGATGATGTGAATTATTTATTAAGCTGGGTCTCAGCGATAAATTTGATGAAAAACTTTTTAAATCATAGAAGATAGTATATTTTATGCTCTACTTGACTCTTCTAATGGATTGCTTATTCCGCTGCAGTTGTTGATCTAAACCTTGTTGTCTATTGTATTCTATCAGTTGTTATACTGTTGAAGGCTAAGGATAATTTATTCTGCATTATCTTAGTCATAATATTTGTTACTGGGCTAGTTGAGTCACCCTTTCTTTCATTGTTCTCTTCAGGAAATGAGAATATCGCTGGAATGAGTCGGGGAATGGAGTGACGGTCTAGGTTAAGTGGCTTTAGTAGTTCTCACTATTCTACGGAATAATGTGATAATAATTATAATGAGGACTCCATTGAGTGTGGATATTGTCTAGATGATAATATTCTTGTTTAAACTCTCGGCTATGTTTTGTCGTATGTTACACGACTGTTGTATAATTAAGTTGTATTTGGATTTATGTACCATGTATCTGGCGACTCAAGATGGGTGATGTATACCTGTTTTGGGGGCGTCACCTGAATGATATTCTCAATCATTGATAATCAAGAACTAAAATCAGAATTTAAAATATATCCGAGGCTCACAAGTCCATGAACTATGTCCAAGGTTATAAGTATTCTTTAAACTTAAACCTAAACAATCATGAGACTGTATGGACTCCCCGTACTTAGGGTGATCAACCCTTTGTATCATGTATTGTGCACAAACATCTAAACGCTGCACATAAATAATCCCCTATAATAGGGTTGTTCTTCTTAGTTTTAGAGTACAAGTCTGCACCAAAGTAAGTTCGGGTTGGATAAGCTTCAAGGGTAATTTAGGGTTTAACGATCATCAACTAAGGAATTAGTTGAATCAATAAAGTTTGATATCATTTCAAATGTTCGATAACAACATGATATGGAATAGTCATAAATCATAGGTGAATCAACATTATATATCGAAATCATGCTTAGAAATGACTAGAAAACATAAACATTAAATAATATAATAAACCTTGCTCAAAAAATATTAAGCTAAGGCTATAATCTTGCTTAATAAATGAATTGAGTTATTGAACATGCATAATTGATAACAAGTTGGGAAACAAAACTTGCTCATCATAAGAATAATGGGATTTAGAAGTTTGTACAATAAGAAACAAATTAAAGATATGAAACATTCTCAAAATAAGAGTTAGGTTAAAGAGCTTGAATGAATATAATTAAGTTATATAAGTAGGATTATGAACTTGCTCAATATAAAAGTAAGGATCAGAAACTTGCATAAAGTAAGTGAGATAAGATAACTCAATTAGAGATTAGAGTTCAGAAACTTGCCTTGTGCGTAAGCTATTAAATTACAACTCACGTTCACCTACACATATTATTAGAATCACAACATCTATTAGGTATACTAACATTAACCTTATAAGTTAAATCTCAATTTAGTTGAACTTTTTATTTTAGTACAAGTTCCAATCACTAGCACCATACACAACTCTGAAATCACAAGTCTTAACATTATAACACTTAATCATCATCATTAGACTTTAACAAATCACAACATAAAGTTTTCACAGCTTACTAATTTTACAACTTTGAAATTATCAAATACATGTTAACATCCTGTTATAGTTTCTTTGTTACATGCTCACCACATTGTCATTTTCATTAGACTAGGTTATATTGGGTTTTAAAAACTGAACAATCAATAGGTCATCACTGTCACTATTCTGGCTAGGGCGCAGCAGCGCCATTTACAACTCTAGAACCAGCACAGCTGCGCCGTTTCTACCTTTCACGCTAGCGCAGCTGCGCTGATGCGCAGACAGAAACTTTGCAGACTGTTTTCTTGCTTTGTTCAGACCCCAAACTCACGAAATTAACCAATTAAGTAGCAAATTACATACACCCAAATAATATAGGCTTCATATAAACATTACCCACCATATATACACTGATTTAGAATAACTAAAAAATTAAAAGAACCAATCCAACAGAATTAAAACCATGTTCATGTTTAAAACTCCAATTTTTACAGTTTTAACGAATTCAATCACTATGGCTTCATTTCTCAACCAAAACAGTTCATTCTAACCACATTCTTTTCATTTCTTTATGAATTAACACATTCAAGAATCAATTTACAATTTAATTCACGAATCAACTATCAATTTTGGACTCCAACAAGCCATATTCATACACACACTCACTGTAATCAATTTCTTTTCTTTTTAAACGCGATTTCCTAAATTAATATACAAAATTCGTGTCTAGATGTTAGTTATAACATCACAGTTACATATAAACACAATCAATCACTTTATACATCAAAAGTTCATCAATAATTGCACTATAGCGGGTTTGAAAAAATAATTTTGTTTTACAGTGATACCCAAGAACACTATTCCTTCAATTCAATTCCATATTGTTGATTTAATTCTGTATATAACAATAATCATTAAAATAACAATTTCTATCCTCACAAATCATCAACTAAAACTCAATTACATAAAATTTTATTAAACTGAAGAACACAGAAAACGTTACATATATATAGGAACTAAAGCTTTAGAAATTAAAATTATACATTCACTCTACTTGTTTAACAAATAAGAATGATTAGTTAGCTCTTTGATTTCTTAAACTTATTCCTTCAAATTTACAGACTTCTCTCTTTTCTCTCTTCTTTCTCTTCTCTATTTTCTTTTTTCTTTTGCCTTATGCTTAAACCAAAACTTAACTTAAAAATAATCAGACGCAACTTAAAAATAAAACGTATAAAAACAGTCATAATAATAACTCTACTAATTATGTATCAGTTATTTTATTTTTAAATTAAAAAGTCATAAGGCCTTGTTTGACAAAACACTTTTAAAAATAAAGATTTAATATTTCTTAAGCCTTGTTTGGTAAACCCATTTAAAACTCTTTTAATTTATTGTAATAATTCATTTATACTATAGTTTATTGTCCCACATTATTTATTTGAATTTCTATATCCAAATTTAATTAAATAAAAGCTAATAACAACTTATTAAATCAATTTGCCACTTAACCCAATTACCACAAAATTATAATTTTATTATAATTTTATTTAATAAATTAACACATCACTTTAATTACTAAATTAAATTAAAACATCATTATAGCAATTCATATAATCCTTATCAACTCTCTAATTAAATTATTAAATTAAATTAGAATATTATCTCATAAAATTTAATTCATCCCTCTTTTATTTTAATTTATTTCAAATTATCAAATCACCAATTATCATCTTAATTAACATATTACCTTAATTAAGTTAATTCCTACAACTCATGAATTATTTATTTAACTAATAAATAATCCAACAAATATTAACTTAACAACAACACATCGATTAAAATATTTATTTAATTCCATAAATATTTGAAATTATAATTAAAATTATGGATTGTTACATCCTTCCCTCCTTACAAGAATTTTGTCCCCAGAATCACAACTCAAACGATTCATTATCACATTTTTCCCTCCTTACTAGGATTCTATCCCCAGAATCGAAGACATAAATTAAACAAATAACTCAGGATAGTTCTTCATCATTTTGTATTCGAGTTCCCACGTAACTTTTTCGGCATTGTGGTTCCTCTATATCACATTCACAGAAGGTATCACCTTATTCTTGAGCACTTGTTCTTTCCTGTCAACTATCTAGGTAGGAATCTCCTCATAAGACAAGTCCTTATTGAACTGTAACGATTCATACTCGATCACATGCTTCTAATCAGGTTTATAAGGTCATAGCACCGACACATGAAAAACGTTGTGAACATATTCTAATTCTGGAGGTAGAGCTACGTTGTAAGCCACTTTACCTACTCTTCGCAACACCTCAAAGGGTCCAATAAAACCTTGAGCTTAGCTTTCCTTTCTTACCAAAACGAATCTTTCCCTTTCAAGGAGAAACTTTTAGGAAAATGAAATTTCCTACATCAAATTTGTGATCTTGCCTGTGTTGATCAACATACTTCCTATGTCTGTCTTGAGCCGCTACCAATCTTGTCCTGATGAGTTTGAAAACCTCGAAAGTCTTCTGTACCAGTTCCGGTCCTAATAGTTAACATTCACCAATTTCATCCCAGCATAAAGGAGTTCTGCACTTCCTGCCGTACAATCTTTCGTAAGGCGGCATGCCAATGCTCGCGTGGTAACTGTTGTTGTAGGCAAATTCTGCCAGTGGTAAATGAGCATCCCAGTTCCCTTTGAAAATTCTGATGCATGCTCTGAGCATATCTTCCAACGTCTGGATTGTTCGTTCTCTTTGGTCGTCTGTTTGAGGATGGTACGTCGTACTCATTCTCAACTGCGTTCCCATGCATTCTCATAGTCTCTTCAAGAAATTTAATGTGAATCTCGGATCTCTATTTGACACAATTGACATTAGAACTCCATGTCTCGAAACGATCTCCTTGACGTACAACTTTGTCAACTGATCCAGATTAAATTTAATCTTTATTGGCAAAAAGTGTGCGGATATCGTCAGTCTATCCACTATCACCCAAATCGCATCGTATCCTTTCAGAGTAGTTGGAAGACCTACCACAAAAGCCATTGTGATATGGTCTCACTTCCATTCCAGTATTTCCAACGGCTGGATTAATCCGCTTGGTCTCTGATGTTCGGCCTTGACTCTTTGACATGTCAAGCATTTCGCGACACATGCTGCAACATCTCTTTTCATATTCGGCCACCAAAAATGTCATCCCAAAACTTGATACATCTTCGTACTTCCCGTATGAATTGAATATCTTGAGTTATGAGCTTTAGTAAAGATTTCGTCTTTTATTTTTGGTACTGCTATAACCCAAATTCTTCCTTCAAACCTTAGTAGTCCTTCGGCATCGATCTTGAACTTCACCCTTCAGCCACTCTTTCTTTGACTTTTCCACATTCTTCATCTTAAAGTTGAGCGTTCTTTACCTTGTCCACTAAAGTTGCACCAACTACCATCTGAAATAATCTCTTATCGGATTCTCTTGGAAATTTAATTTCAAGCTCTAGTATTGCCATTGCTGAAATAAACTCCTCCTGGATAGTTAACATCATCAATTTCTCTCGACCCTTCTTACTCAAGGCATTGGCCACCACATTGGCTTTACCTGGATGATAAAAGATTTCGTAATCATAATCTTTTATCAGTTTTAACCATAGCCTCTGACGCATGTTCAGATCCTTTTGTGTAAAAATATACTTCAGACTTTTATGGTCTGTGTATATCTCACATTTCTCCCCATAGAGATTGTGTTTCCATATCTTCAGAGCATATACCACCGTAGTCAACTCCAAATCATGAGTCGGGTATCCCTTCTCATAGTCCTTCAGTTGTCTTGATGCATACATAATGCCTTTGTCGTTTTGCATAAGCACATAACCTAGTCCTTTATGTGATGCATCGCTATATACCATAAAGTTTCCCGTATTATCCTGTAATGACAACACAGGTGCCATGCTAAGCCTCTTTTTCAAATCCCAGAAACTCTCTTCATATATTTTCGTCCAAATAAATTTTAAAATTTTCTTTGTCAAATTCGTTTACGAAGTGGCAATCTTGGAAAATTCCTGAATAAACCGTCTGTACTTGCCTGCCAATTCCAAGAAACTTCTCACCTCTGATGGTGTCCTTGGTTTTTCCCAATTTATTATAGCTTCGACCTTTGATGGATCCACTGAAATCCCATATTTGTCAATCGCATGCCCAAGAAATTGTACACGTTCTAGACAAAATTCACACTTAGAGAATTTTGCGTACAACTTTTCCTTTCTTAGCGTCTCTAACGTCAAACGTAAATATTCCACATGAACACCTCTTGAGATTTGAAGTACACTAGAATATCATCAATGAATACCACCATAAACTTATCTAAGAATGGTTTAAACACCTTGTTCATCAAATCCATGAATGCTGCAGGGGCATTAGTTAAACCAAAAGACATTACCAAAAACTCGTAATGTCAATACTGAGTTCTGAATGCAGTCTTAGGTACATCCTCATTTCTTACCTTTAATTGATGATACCCACTTCTCAAATCTATCTTCGAGAAGTACTTGGCTCCTTTCAATTGATCAAACAAGTCATCTATTGTTGGCAACATATATTTATTCTTAATAGCGACTTTGTTTAATTCCCTATAATCAATGCAAAGGCGCATTGACCCATCTTTCTTCTTCACGAATAACACTGGCGCTCCCCACGATGACACACTCGGCTGAATGTATTTCTTGTCTAACTGCTTTTGCAATTGTACCATCAGTTTCTTCATCTCTACCGAAGCTATCCTATACGAGGTCTTCGATATCGGACTAGTTCCTGACGCTAAAGCGATAACGAACTCTATCTCTCTGTCAGGCGGAAGTCCTGACAAATCCTCTGGAAATACGTCCGCAAAATCCCTAACAACTGGTATCTCTTCTAGTTTCACACCCTTTCTCTAAGTATCGACTATGTAAGCTAAGTACCCTACACAGCCTTGACTCAATAACTTCTTGGCCTGCATAATCGTTAGACATCTCACTTGTCCAGGCAATTTGCTACCATAGAAAACTACCTTTGGCGTGTCATAAGGTTTACACATTTCTTTTTACAATCAATTATTGCTCCATAATTGAATAACCAATCCATTTCCAGTATCACATCAAACTCTCCAAGTTTTATCGGGATCAAATCTACTATCATAATATTTTCCTTAATATTCACCCTATAATTGTTGTATACGAACTTAACAGCAATCACCTCCATATTCGCAACTTCTATGTTTAAAGGGAAATTAAACTCTTCACTAGGTAATTCTAACCTCTTAGCAAATTCATCAGATATAAACGAGTAAGTAGCACCCGAATCAAATAATACATATGTATTTATATCATTGATTAGGATAATACCTAACACAACATATTTTGATTGCACCGCATCCTGCACCGTCATGTTGAAGGTTCTGGTTGTGGGTCTGCTTGATGACGTTGGCCAGTAATAACCAACGTACCTCCACTGCCAGTCCCTTGCTTCCCGTTGCTTCTTTAACTTTCTTCTTAGGGTACTCGAGAGCAAAATGATCCTTTGACCCGCATGTGTAGCAAGCATTCTTCTTTGGTTGATGGTAATTTGGAGTAATGTGACCCTCCTAGCCACAGTTGAAGCATACTCGCTTACCCCTTAAGCACACGCCAGTGTGATTCTTCCCGTATATAGCACATGCTTCAAACTTCTTTTTCTGTTGGCCACTCTGTTGACTTCCAGCACCAACACTTGCATTCCACTTCCTCTTCAGGTTATTATTATGCCCACCACTGCTACCATCATTCATGCCTTCACACTTGTTGGGTAAAATCTAATTACGCACAATACGCAAGTATACGTGGTCAACAAGTAATAGAGTGATAAGTTAAGTATCATTCCCAAAAAGATTAGCAAGAAATTAACTCTCACAATTACTAATTCCTATTAATCTAAATTTTATTAAACTAACCAGTTTCAAGATTGTAACTAAAAATATTAAAATATTAAAATTACCAAACAATCAACATACCATAAAACTGAATTTTCAGACAAATATTGGAGAAATAGGCTTACAACTTCACTCTAAGCATCACCCTGATTATTACACCTTATTCCAGTTTAATTCATTATCCTAGCTTATTAATCAAGAACACATATGTAGAACTAGACACCTCTCGATGTACTAATACCTTATTAACTCAAATCCACAAATTAGATAGAATCAAGTTAAACACCTTAATCAACTAACTCACTATATCTCTATGTGAATTACAATAAAAAAAGGTTTAATTTCAAGTTCTCTATCAGATTACATGCGACGTCAAGCATATCTCTACCCTAACATTCATCAAGATTCCATTCATTCACAGAATTCAAGAACACATGCTATATTAACTAAGTCTAGACTCGTATTTCATCTCTCAAGTTCATACAAGTCCACATAAAATTGGTGATCAAGAAATTCATAAATTCAAGCATAAATCAATATAGATAAACTGAGAAATAGCTTATTAAACTGAAAATTAAAGTTACATAATCATTCTTCCACTCAAAGATTCGTTATAAGCCTAATAAAGAATTTAGTTTAGAACTAATGAATTAAATACTGAATAAATAAAAGAAATTATCATCCTGATTACACAAATTGATATCAATGGAGAATAGTAATACACCACCCTTCTTGCCCTTCAAATCTGCAATCTTCGTGTAATCACTTCTCTTCTTCGTTCCTCCAAGCTCTTGCTTTCAATTATGGCTCTCTCTAAGTGTGTATTCTCAATATCCAACACTTAGCATAAATTAATTCACTTCAGCTCTAACACCACCATTTCTAATCCATCTCCAACTCATCACATAGGAATTTTAATGGGAATTAAACTCCTAACCAAACCCAACAAGTCTTTAGTCATAGAATCCCAACTACATGAAATAACCTCCTTGTCAACTCCTACTATAGACATATTACATAAAGAAATTATATCTCCATTCATAACTCAAATTCCAACAATTAAAAATAAATTAGCCTGATCTGTCCGACCGGCGCGCCTCGCGCCGGGTTTTGCATTAGGACAGCGCATCCCACGCCGTGTTACTAGTAACCTCTCACGCTATAGCGCGCCCCGCGCTACTTTGCTCATCATCATGGCGTGCCCCGCGCCGGTCCTGCAGAATATGTAGCTTTGCTTGATCTTTCTTCCAATGCTAGAATTTTGATGTGCTCACTTAATATCCTACTACGAGAACAAAAACCCATCAAAAGCACATGAAATACTCAAAAAAACTTACAATATAACAAGATAAATAAAGATAAATCGTAGGTTAAAAACCTACTCATCAAATTCCCCCAAACTTGAAACATTGCTTGTCCTCAAGAAAAACGATATGCAATACAGCTAACTAAGCTAAACTACGAATCTAGTATTAAGACAGAATATAGTTACTCATACAGCCTCAGAGAAATTAAGCAAACTCAACAATACTTCATATCAAAACCAATCAATAATTCCTTATCAATCCTCAAATCTTAAACCGTTATTACTGGTATAGTGTGTGTGTGCTAAACATTAATGCTAACTGATGTGAATGCAAATTTAATACACAAGTAGTATCTTAGAAGGCATCATACAGTGTAAACTCAAAATTTTCAAAAACAGACGAGATCCAACTAAAATTAAATAATCACCAATATCTAGGGTTCAACTTGGGTACTTATGTTTTCTTTTTCAATCACTGGGCTTTTTGCCTTTATTTCTATCTTATTCTTTTTTCTTTTCTTTTTTTCAAAGTGAGTACGTTTTACACTCCATCTCACACCTGTGTTTATGGAGAGTGCGTTTCACGCTCCTTCTCAACCCACCAGGACTCAATTTATTCAAATCGAGAAGGTTCCCAATTTTTTTATATTTAGAAGCTTATATACTCCACTTTTTCCCCCAATCTTAGGTTCTTGCCTAATTTTCGTCTTCACTTCCTGTCATTGTCATTCTTTCCTTTAAACTAGCAATATCCTTTAGAAAGTCCTTATGTATCAATTTGAACTAATTAGTCCACATAAGTGTTATTAACGTGCTAACCTTATTATACCAGTTTCAAACAAGCAAAAGATCTAATTCCTAACAAAAAATACATCAAATATTCGGCACTGTAATTGTCTACATAATTCCAATCTCATCATTGGCCAAGAATAAACTTTTACTATCTAATAACTGAATTCATGCAAATTGAACTATATGCAAATTTTACCATTTTTTAAGCCTAATGTATTAAACTAAAAGACATGAAAAACAAACAAATATAAAAACTAAAAAAATTAACTAACATGATTTTTAAATCTTCACAACTTAACAGGCAGAAACATAATCCCCCCCAGACTTAAATCAAATAATGTCCCCATAACGACAACATAGAACAATTAAAAACATGAGGACTTCCCTGAAAGACGAGTCACTGTTCGTCGTCATCCGAAGGAGGGTATGCTAGAAGGACATGAGGAACATGCATGACCACTGGATTGGCATTGGGATTGGAACGAGAAAATGCATCAGCAAGCGTGTTGAAAGCATTTGCATTGTACTGATGCATCAAATCTTGACGTTGAGCCAACCACAAAAATTGATTCCTTGAACCACGAGAATGTTGCTCGTCCATTAGTGTAGCTGCAACTGGGGGTGAGGGTTGGCGAATCATAATATAACCTTCTCCTCTTAGATGAGATCTTGCCCCATCCCATGCCTTGTACTTTTCAATTGGTCGATTATAGCCATTAGTTATTGAATCTGTTCAGAAAGATGCCACTGCACCCCGACTTTGCGGCACAAATTAGTAACGAGGAATCTATGTAGAAGACCCCCAATAGTACTTCCCCGTAGCAACCGATCAATGGACTCCTGAATACAATCACCCATATCCACATTGTAGAACACAATGGAGTTATTCACACGGTAATGGTGGTGAACAATCCCATATAATAGTCGCGCCCTTTCCTTAGTTAAATCATTTTATAGGTGTGTGGGCATTAAACGGGCACAAAGGAATGCATACCATGCTTTACTATACCAAATAAGTACGGAGTGAGGAAAACATATCTTTTCATTCGTTCGGACTCGAGTCGCCCATTGAGTTCCCAGTTTGCACAATCTTATAATCAACTCATCCAGATCGGGCAAACCATCTTCATATCATTCAGTATTTGTTGTCTCCAACCCAAAATACTCATTGATGGCATCGACATGAAAAGCCACAGGTTTACCCCGAACCATGACTACGTGATTGACATGCTCCATTGCGTTGGCATAAAACTCTTTCACTATATTGATCACCGCTGGAAGTGGTTGTTCTACTAACTGGAGCCAATTACGTTCCACAATCATCAATGCCATATCACCGTCCAAGTTATCATCCGACTTCAATCCTCGTTCTAGCACCAAATTCTTCTTGTCTATGGATGATTTGAACCTTGCATCGGCCCCCACACTAACAAATTTCGTGTGATCATATTGAGCCCGAGCAGTGGAGGTGGAAGGATGTTGTCTCTTATATGAAGTCATGGTTTTTGTGGTGAATTATAGGCTAAAGTTTTGGTTCAGGATTTTTGTCAAACAATTGGTGGGCGTATAGGCTACTTCCCCCAAACTTGGCTTCTTTGAATTTTCTTTATAACCCAAAATATGAACTAAGCCAACACAATCCTTGGGCAACCAATTTTACCAATCAAAAGAGAAGAAGAACGAGAAAGTAACAAATTGGGTTTACCTTCAAGAATAATTTGTGTTTCCCCCCTTTGTAATGATGTCCCAAATTGGAAGAATTTGTGAAGAAAAGGAATTAGAATTAGTGTGGGATTGTATTGCTTGTACGTAGAAGGACTGTGGCTACTTACAGTAGTTGAATTCATATAGGAGATGAAAACCAACGTGTATAAGAAGTTATAGAGTTTGTGTGTTAATGGGAGGAGAAGTTGGGAAAGGGAAGGAGAAGTGGTGTGTAGGAGTTGTGGAAGTTATACGAGTTATGGGTAGCGGGAGAGTTTGAGTTTTAACAGAAGTGGGGAGTTTGGGTGTAAAAGGGAGTTATTAGGTGATTATGGCCGAGTATGATGCGTTTAGATCACCTTTAGTCTCCGGCCGTGTATAAACCTGTGATGGCGCGCCCCGCGCTGTAAGGTCAGTATCTTCTGATGAGGTAGCGCGCCCCGCGCCGGGTTTACACTTCTTTTAGCGCGCCCCGCGCTAGGGTGTCAATATATTTGATGGCAGATGGCGCTCCCCGCGCCGTGTTTACACTTCTTGTAGCGCACCCCGCGCTAGGGTGTCAGTATGTTTGATGGCAGATGGCGCCCCCCGCACCGTGTTACTATGTACTGTAGCACGCCCCGCGTTAGCTGATCATGAAGTCATCGGCGAATTGGCGCTCCCCGCGCCATGTGTATGCTTTAGGTGGCGCGCCCTGCGCCATGTATGCAGTGTCTTGGTGACTCTCTTTTTCCTTCATTTCCTGTAAGCATACCACTATGGAGTCATTATTCTTTGAAAAAGAAAAATCTACTATACTTTAAACTAAAATGTACTTAATAACTAAAATAGAAAAGGTTTAGAGCTTGGGTTGCCTCCCAAGTAGCGCTAGTTTTAACGTCGTAAGCCCGACAATGCCTCTTGTTTCAAGGTGCATCGACAAGTGTGATTGCAATGACATCCCAATTTAATTCGCCACCCCAATAATGCTTCAACCATTGACCGTTTACCTTAAACGTCTCTAATGGATTTCTATTGTATAGTTCAACGGTGCCATGTGAGAAAACCTTTTTTTATAGTAAATGGACCCGACCACCTAGATTTTAGCTTTTCTGGGAACAACCACAATCTTGAGTTGAACAATAGTACTGATTACCCCGGTTCGAATGTTCTCTGCATGATTTTCTGGTCGTGCCATTTCTTGACTTTTTCTTTGTACAACTTCGAGTTCTCGTAGGCTTGTAGTATGAATTTGTATAGTTCGTTTAATTGAAGTAGCCTCTTTTCACCTGCTGTTGCTTGATCAAAATTGAGCTTCTGAATTGCCCAATATGCTTTATGCTTTAACTCCATTGGGAAGTGACATGCTTTCCCGTAAACCAACTGATATGGCGACTTCCCAATTGGTGTCCTGTAAGCTATCCTGTAAGCCCATAATGCGTCGTCCAATTTGAGAGACCAGTTCTTTCTGTTCGGGTTTACACTACCTTCTCTAATATTTTCTTCACCTCCCTGTAGGAAACTTCAGCTTGCTGTGTTTGGGGATGATATGTCGTAGCAACCTTATGATTGGACCCATATTTTGACATGAGAGCTGTAAAGGATGTGTTACAGAAATGACTACCCTCATAACTTATAATAGCTCGTGGCATGCCAAATCTTGTAAAAATATTCTTGTGTAAGAATTTGAGAACCACCTTGGCATCATTTATGGGTAATGCTACGGCTTCAACCCATTTCGACACATAATCAACCGCGAGCAAGATGTACTGATTATTGAACGATGAAGGAAATGGCCCCGTAAAATCCATGCCCCATACATCAAGAAGTTCAACTTCTAAGATAGTTTGTAGTGTCATCTCATTCCTTTTCGATATGTTACCCACCCTTTGACATCTATCACAGCATTTTACGAACTGGTGGGCATCCTTAAATACAGTAGGCCAATAAAACCCTGCTTGAAGCACTTTTTTCGTTGTTCTCTCACTTCTATAATGTCCCCCATATGCAGACGAATGACATTCATGCAATATGTTCTTCACCTTGTTATAGGGCACACACCTTCTAATCATCTTGTCGGCGCACTGTTTAAATAGGTATGGTTCATCCCACATGTACCACTTGGCGTCATATAGGAATTTCTTTTTCTGTTGTCGTGTAAGATCAGGGGAAGGATGTTGCTTACTAGATAGTTAGCGAAATACGCATACCACAGAAATTCTGCATTGAATTCAAATAACTGCTCAACCGAAAATGACTCATTGATAACACACTTATCCTCTTCATTTTTACCCTAATTTTCCAGCCTTGATAAATGATCTGCAACTTAATTCTCCGTCCCCTTTCTATCTTTTATTTCCAAATAAAACTCATGTAGAAGGAGGATCCATCTGATAAGTCGAGGTTTAGAGTCCTTCTTCAAAATTAAATACTGGATTGTCGAGTGATCCGTATAAACCACAACCTTTGTACCAATTAGATATGCCCGAAATTTATCAAAGGCATATACTACTGTAAGTAACTCCTTTTCTATAGTTGTGTAGTTCAATTGGGCATCCATAAGGATTTTACTTGCATAGTATATGACGTGGAATGTCTTCTCTTGGCTTTGACCCAAAACAGCCCCTACCGTAAAGTCGCTTGTGTCGCATATTAGTTCAAAAGGCATATTACAGTCCGATGCGACAATAACTGGAGCTGTAGTCAACTTCTTCTTCAATAGCTCAAATGCTAACTTACACTCCTCATCAAACTTGAACACTGAATCCTTCTCTAAGAGACTGCACAATGGTTTAGCAATCTTAGAGAAGTCTATTATAAATATCCTATAGAACCCGACATGTTCAAGAAAGTTGCGGATTCCCTTATTTGAAGTTGGTGGTGGAAGATTTTCAATCATTTCCAGCTTTGCTCTATCAACCTCTAAACCCTTTGCTGAGACCTTGTGCCCCAAAATTATTCCTTCTTCGACCATAAAGTGGTACTTTTCCCAGTTAAGCACCAAATTAGTCTCTACGCAGCGCTTTAAAACCATGCCTAAATTGTCTAAACAAACATCAAAACTATCCCCAAAGACCGAAAAAGTCGTCCATGAAGACTTTCACATTTTTCTCCACCATGTCTGAGAAGATGGTCATCATACACCGTTGGAAGGTAGCGGGTGCATTACACAAGCCAAATGACATTCTCGTAAATGCGAATGTGTCGTACGAGCACGTGAAAGTGGTTTTCTTTTGATCTTCAAGAGCAATGACTATTTGATTATATCCCGAATAGCCATCCAATAAGCAGTAAAATTCGTGCCCCGCTAATCTATCCAACATCTGATCGATAAAAGGCAGAGGAAAGTGATCTTTGTGGGTTGCCTTATTCAGCTTCCTGTAGTCCATGCAAACTCTCCAACCAGTCACTTTCCTCATCAGAAATAAATCATTGTCGTTGTTCTTTACTACTGTCATTTCGCCCTTTTTCGGCACACATTGAACAGGACTAACCCAAGCACTGTCTGAAATTGGGTAGATGATTCATGCATCCAACCATTTTAGAATCTCTTTCTTCACCACTTCTTTCATTATCGGATTGAGCCGTCTCTGTTGTTCCACTGTTGGCTTTGAATCCTCTTCCATGAGAATTTTGTGCATGCAGAAGGATGGACTGATTCCCTTGATGTCTGTAATAGTCCATCCGATAGCCGATTTGTATTCCCTTAGCACTCTCAGCAACTTATTTTCCTGTATTTCGTTAAGCGCGGAAGCAATAATAATAGGTAAAGTATTAGAAGTGCCTAATTATGCATACCTGAGGTGTTTATGAAGTGGTTTTAGCTCAAGTGTAGGTGGCTCCTCCAATGAAGGTTTCATCATTGTCGTGACTTTCTCTTCCATGTGTAATGGCTCAAATGGTGCTTTGAATCTACTAAATCACGACAAGGAATCTAGCATATTCAAATAATCTACGAACTCCGGACCATCCAAATCTTCATCCCCCAGTAGTGTCGTTTCCAATGGATCATTAGCCAAGCTTTTAACCATGTCTTCGTTGATTATCTGATCAATGACATCCATCCTGAAACACTCCTCTTCATCTGTAGGGAACTTCATGGCTTTGAATACGTTGAACTTCACTTCCTAATCTTGGACCCTCATAGTTAGTTCACCGTTTTCCACATCTATGAGTGTCCTACCCGTAGCCAAGAACGGTCTCCCTAAGATGATGGGGATGTTCTCATCTTCCTCAAAATCCAGAATTATAAAGTCCGCGGGGAATATAAATTTGTCTACCTTGACCAATATATCCTCCACAATGCCTCTTGGGTACGTGGCTGACCTATCTGCCAACCGTAGAGAAATATTATGTATAAACTGATAACGGAATAAGGTTCGCACTTGCCCCCAAATAACATAAGCATTTGTTGAACGCCATATTCCCAATTGTGCACAGAATGATAAAACTCCCCGGATCCTTTAACTTTGGCGGTAACTTTCGCTGTAACATGGCACTGCACTCCTCTGTTAATGCCACAGTTTCAAAATGCTCCAACTTCTTTTTCCTAAACAGAATTCCCTTCATGAATTTAGCATAACTAGGCATCTGCTCTAAGGCTTTTACGAAAGGGATGTTAATCTAAAGTTTCTTAAAAACCTCTAAAAATTTTGCGAACTGTTTATCTAATTTCTATTTTTGGACTCTTTACTGAAATGACGGTGGAGGATACACAACTGGCTTGTCATTCAACTTTGTTTGTTCAACTTGCTTTTCCTCTCATTATTTCTCATCAACCACTTTGTTGTCATCAACTTTGTCATCTTTTGTAGCTGAATTTTATGCAATTTCCTAGTCTAAATGTTTTTCGCTTCTCAAGGTGATTGCCTGACACTGCTAGTGATTACCCTTTGGATTCTTTTCGGTGTCACTTGGTAGAGTCCCTTGCGGTCTATTGTTCAATGCTAAGGCCAGTTTTCCCATCTGGTTTTCTAGATTCTTGATGGCTACTGCTTGTGACTTCATAACTGCCTCGTTGCTCGTAATATACTTCGACAACAACTCTTCTAAATCTAATTTTCTCTCTTGATGCTGAGTTGTTTGTTGATATTGATTCTGAAATCTCGAGGGATAAGATTTTCGGGGAGCTTGGTGATTCTGATTATTGCTCCATGAAAAATTTGGATGGTTCCTATTCCCCAGGTTGTAGGCATTTTGATACATATTCTGTGGTGGTATCCTGTTATAGCTGCCCACAAACAGAACTGATGTTGGATTGATGACGCACTACTCCGTAGGATGTTCTCCAGCACATAACTCGCACACATACACCACCTGCTGTGGTTGCGCACCCGTCATGGTATCCATTTTCTTTGATTATGCAGTAATTTGTGCTGCCAATGCGGTCACTCCATCTACCTCTAAAACCCCATCAACCTTCTGTTGTGTGTAGGCCACTGGTACTTGTTAGCTGCCATCGCCTCAACCAAATCACACGCTTCCTCAAATCTCTTAGCCTTAAATGCTCCACCCGAAGCTACATCGCTACTTGTTCTGAGATTTCCATTTAACCCGTTGTAGAATGCGTTCATATGCAACCACTTTGGTAATCCGTGATGTGGGCATTTTCTAAGCAACTCCTTGTATCTCTCCCATGCCTCATATAACATTTCCTTGTGCTGCTGTTCAAACATGGGAATCTCATTCCTCATTTTTGCAGTCTTTGCTGGTGCAAAAAAATTTAGCTAAGAATTTTTCAGCGAGGTCTTCCCATGTAGTTATTGAGCCCGACTGTAATGAGTGTAACCAACTCTTCGCCCTGTCTCGCGGAGTGAATGGGAACAAGCGAAGTCTAACTGCTTCATCTGACAATCTATGATACCTAAAAGTGTCGCATATCTCCAAAAAGCTGACCAAGTGTTCATTACGATCGTCATTTTCTAGTCCCCCAAACTGTACTGAGTTCTGAATTATCTGAATAGTCCCAGGCTTGATCTCAAATGTGTTTGCAGCAATCGCTGGCCTGGTGATACTCGACTGAAGCTCAGTCACCTTAGGTGTAGCAAAGTCTATCAATGCTTTCTGGTCTTCGACAGCCATTACTTCTTCTTCTTTCTCAAAATTTTCAAAGTCTTCCCTCGTGTCTTTAATCCACTTACTTAACCTCGTAAACTGTTTCTCGATATCGTCCTCCAAAGGAAGCAAGTCTGGGGTTTTGGACCGAGTTTGCATAAACTGACTTCAAGTACCTGAAATAGACAGAACAAAACAAAAGGGAAAAAAATGTTTAAGCAAAATTGGACTAATTAAACTCATTTTGAAAAATTATTAAAATCTATCCAAGTCCCCGGCAGCGGCGCCAAAAACTTGTTGGGTAAAATCTAATTACGCACAACACGCAAGTATACGTGGTCAACAAGTAATAGAGTGATAAGTTAAGTATCGTTCCCACAGAGACTAGTAAACAATTAACTCTCACAATTACTAATTTTCTACTAATCCAAATTTTATTGAACTAACCAGTTTCAAGATTGTAACTAAAAATATTAAAATATTAAAATTACCAAATAATCAACAAACCCTAAAAACTGAATTTTTAGACAAATATTGGAGAAATAGGCTTACAACTTCACTCCAAGCATCACTCTGATTATTACACCTTATTCCAGTTTAATTTATTATCCCAGTTTATTAATCAAGAACACATATGTAGAACAAGCCACCTCTAGATGTACTAATACCGTATTAACTCAAATCCATAAATTAGATAGAATCAAGTTAAACACCTTAATCAACTAACTCACTATATCTCTATGTGAATTACAATAAAAGAAGGTTTAATTTCAAGTTCTCTATCAGATTGCATGCGACATCAAGCATATCTCTACCCTAACATTCATCAAGATTTCATTCATTCACAGAATTCAAGAACACATGCTATATTGACTAAATCTAGACTCGTATTTCATCTCTCGAGTTTATACAAGTCCACATAAAATTGGTGATCAAGCAATTCATAAATTCAAGCATAAATCAATATAGATAAACTGATAAATAGCTTATTAAAATGAAAATCAAAGTTACATAATCATTGTTCCACTCAAAGATCTGTTATAAGCCTAATAAAGAATTTAGTTCATAACTAATGAATTAAATACTGAATAAATAAAAGAAATTATCATCCTGATTACACAAATTGATATTAAAGGAGAATAGTAATACACCACCCTCTCGTCCTTCAAATCTGCAATCTTCATGAAATCACTTCTCTTCTTCGTTCCTCCAAGCTATTGCTTTCAATTATGGCTCTATCTAAGTGTGTATTCTCAATATCCAACACTTCGAAATTTATTCACTTCAGCTCCAACACCACCAATTCTATTCCATCTCCAACTCATCACATAGGAATTCTAATGGAAATCAAACTCCTAACCAAACCAACAAGTCTTTAGTCATAAAATCCCAACTACATGAAATAACCCCCTTGTCAACATCTACTATAGACATATTACATAAAGAAATTATATCTCCCTTCACAACTCAAATTCCAGCAATTAAAAATAACTAAGCCTGATCCGACCGGCGCGCCCCGCGCCGGGTTCTGCATTAGGACAGCTTGGCCTGCGCCGTGTAACTAGTAACCTCTCACGCTGCAGCGCGCCCCGCGCCGGTCCTGCAGAATATGTAGCTTTGTTTGATCTTTCTTTCAATGTTAGCATTTTGATGTGCTCACTTAATATCCTACTACAAGAATAAAAACCCATCAAAAGCACATGAAATACTAAAAAAACCAACAATATAACAAGCTAAATAAAGATAAAACGTAGGTTAAAAACCTACTCATCAACTCTCACTCTTCTTCTTTTACTACCCCAGATTGTACTTCGTCACAGCATCGCCTCCACCCTCAGCGATAATCGTCTTCTCAAGCACCGCAACAAACGTCTTCAACTGAAACATGGATACTCTGTTGTACAACCAGAGCTTCAATCCCTGTTCAAATCTTCTCACCTTACGCTCATCTGTGTTAACTTGATATGGCGCAAACTTCGCCAACTCATTGAACTTTGCTGCATACTTCGACACCGTCATTGTGCCCTGCTTCAGCTCTAAAAACTGCACCTCCATCTGATTCTTTAAACTCTCTAGAAAATAGGCCTCGAAAAATATTTCCTTGAACCAATCCCAGGCCATCACTCCCTGACCTCCATTGGTTTTATTGGCTTGCCACCAATAACTGGCCTCTGATTTCAATATAAATGTTGCAAAAGAAGTCTTCTGGTCCTCACCAACTCTAGAAACATCAAAAACTTTCTCTATTTCCATGATCCAAGTTTGTACCTCAACCGAATTCATAGACCCACAAAATTCTGGTGGTCCAACCGCCTTGAAATCCTTAAAAGTCGCAGCTTGGTTCTGCGGTTGATTCGACAGTGCTCCCGTCAATAATGTCACCAACTACTGAACTGGGTTAGCATCAGCATTGTTGTTATTAGTAGATCCCCCAGGGGTTCTTTGTCGTGGTTGCCGTCTTAGAGGCATTTTCTGTTAAAAATACATTTATTAGATTAGTACTCAATCTTTTAAGTATTTTTTTTTGTTAATGTGGAGTTTCCCAACCGCAGTCAGACTAAGTCTCCCCACCCTGGGTCAGGCTTTTCATATGGGCTTACGCCCACGTCCCCGTGGCCACTCTAATTGAAGAATTCTCACACTTGAGGCAGGTGGGACTCGATCCCAGGATGTCCGGGTCTACGGCTCACCCCAGGTCGAAGCTTACCGCTGCGCCAAGTGCTGTGGTTAAGTATTTTCTACTTAACTTGCACATCATAAAAGATCACCAAATAACACATAACATCTTGAATAAATATTAACTTTTATTCATTTATTATCTTTTAAAACCATAATAATGATAGCATCCCTACTATCTACATCACTTTCCTGAACTACTAAAGTTTCAGGATAACATCATCATCATATCCCATTAGTTACATAATACTTGGGATTTACATCTTATTTATTATATCATTAATCACACAACAAATACATTCTTTACGATGACCTATTAAAATGCCGCACAGCCTTATGATGCTCCTCTTCCATAATACGGAACATTGTTCTGCGATCTAATATATACCATGTCAGCATTTCGAACTGAGTCAGATAGTACATGACTCGATCTTGAGCTTGTTTTATCACAGTGTTGAACACACCATTCATCTCCTCCATCTTGATCTTCTTTGCTTGTACCTCTCCCTCTGCTACCTCTGCACGCTGAGAAGCTTTCTCATACGCATCTTCGACTCTTTCTCTCTTGGCGGATTCCTCTTTCAAGTTATCCTTTAGCTTCACGATCTCCTCCATCAACTGCTCATTCTCCTCCTCTGTGTGAATCAGCTTCCATTCAACATTACTTAGACGCTCATCAAGATTCCAGATCTCATCTTCCTTCTGCACCATCGAAGTCTGACGTTCAGCTACTAGCTCCTCCAACTCCTCGACTCTATCCTGAAGCTCAATGTTGCGGTTATATACTTCGTTATACATATGATCTGCAATAGAGTTTGGTGGAAACTCTTCCTCCTCCTTATCCTCATCTGTCTGTGGTAACTCAATGAGGTCTTCCTCATCCGTCTCTACCATATCCTCCTCATCAGGTATGCCCTCCTGCTCAACAATTGTGACCAACGGAGATGACTCCCTTGGCAGCAGTTTTTGCTAGACCACCTGAATATCTTGAGGCTCCTCCTCTCTAGGCATCTGAGGTCCCTCCTCCCTAGCCTAACTAGATTATCCCACAATAGTCATCCTGACAACAAAATTTTAAGTATTTAATTACTAATTGTCACTATTCGACACTCACTAGCACATAAGTTGCAACCACATAAGCACATAAAATGTTTTATTATTTCTTTCTTAAAACTTAATAAGAGTTTATCACCACTATCTTTTCAAAGGTTATTTCCTAAGATTCCCCCCCCCACCTATGGTTCATAACCTACAGCTTTGATACCAACTTGTAACACCCCCAAATCTGGGTACTTCATTGCCACAAGATTTGGTGTTCATTTTCCATTCATTCATTTTTAACTACCCAAATATAATAAAATTTAAACAATAAATCTTCCCATTAAAGGGTTACATAACTTAATCAATAAAACTCCCAAGTTATATAACCTTTAAAACATTCATCAATTGCGGAAAAATAAATAATTACATCTCATAATTAAAAACAAAGTCTGACAATATAAAAGTCAATAAATTTACAAGTCTTCAACACTTGTTCATTTTTCCTTTCCCTTTGCTAGTGGTAGGTTCATCAACCTTCTCAACTTTAGCTGTAATGGTTATATAAGAAAGAGTGATCAAAACAAATGCTCACTTGAAATGACAATGAATAATAACAACATAATAACTGCCAATGAATAAGCTCAATAGATCTGAATGATATTCTCTATCATTGATGATCAAGAACTAAAATTAGAATTTAAAATATATCTGAGGCTCACAAGACCACGAACTATGTCCAAGGTTGTAAGTATTATTTCAACTTAAACCTAAACAATCATGAGACTATAGGGACTCCCCGTACTTAGGATGATCAGCCCTTCATACCATGTATTGTGCACAAACATCTAAATACTTCGCGTAAATAATCTCCTATAATAGGGTTGCTCTCCTTAGTTTTAGAGTACAAGTCCGCACCAAAGTAAGTTCAGCTTGGATAAGCTTCAAGGGTAATTTAGGGTTTAACGATCATCAACTAAGGAATTAGTTGAATCAATAAAGTTTGATATCATTTCAAATGTTCGATAACAACATGATATGGAATAGTCATAAATCATAGGTGAATCAACCTTATATATCGAAATCATGCTTAGAAATGAACTAGAAAACATAAGCATTGAATAATATAATAAACCTTGCTTGAACAATATTAAGCTAAGGCTATAATCTTGCTTAATAAATTAAGTGAGTTATTGAACATGCACAATTGATAACAAGTTGAGAAACAAAACTTGCTCATCATAAGAATAATGGAATTCATAAGTTTGCACAATAAGAAACAAGTTAAAGATAGGAAACCTTCTCAAAATAAGAGTTAGGTTAATGAGCTTACATGAATATAATTTAGTTATATAAGTAGGATTATGAACTTGCTCAATATAAAAGTAAGGATCGGAAACTTGCGTAAAGTAAGTGAGATAGGATAACTCAATTAGAGATTAGAGTTCAGAAACTTGCCTTGTGCATAAGCTATTAAATTACAACTTATGTTCACCTACACATTATTAGAATCACAACATCTATTAGGTATACCAACATTAACCTTACAAGTTAAATCTCATTTTAGTTGAACTTGTTATTTTAGTACAAGTTCCAATCACTAGCACCATACACAACTCTGAAATCACAAGTCTTAACATTATAACACTTAATCATCATCTTTATACTTTAACAAATCACAACGTAAAGTTTTCACAACTTACTAGTTTTATAACTTTGAAATTAACAAATACATGTTAACATCTTGTTATAGCGTCTTTGTTACATGCTCACCACATTGTCATTTTCATTAGACTAGGTTATATTGGGTTTTAAAAACTGAACAATCAATAGGGCATCACTGTCACTGTTCTGGCAAGGGCGTAGCAGCGCCGTTTATAGCTCTAGAACCAGCGCAGTTGGGCCGTTTCTGCCTTTGACACCAGCGCAGCTGCACTGATGCGTAGACAAAAACTTCGCAAACTATTTTCTTGCTCTGTTTACACCCAAATCTCACAAACTTCACCAATTAAGCAGCAAATTACATACACCCAAATAATATAGGCTTCATATAAACATTACCCATCATATATACACTGATTTAGAACAACTAAACAATTAAAACAACCAATCCAACAGAATTAAAACCATGTTCATGCTTAAAACTTAAATTTTTACGTTTTTAGCGAATTCAATCACTATAGCTTCATTTCTCAACAAAAATATTTCATTCAAACCACATTCTTTTCGTTTCTTATTCATGAGCACTTGTTCTTTCCTGTCAACTATCTGGGTAGGAATCTCCTCATAAGACAAGTCCTTAACGAACTGTAACGGTTCATACTCAATCACATGCTTGTAATCGGGTTTATACGGTCGTAGTACCGATGCATGAAAAACGTTGTGAACATATTCCAATTCTAGAGGTAGAGCTACCTTATAAGCCATTTCACCTACTCTTCGTAACACCTCAAAGGGTCCAATAAACCTTGGGCTTAGCTTTCCTTTCTTACCATAACAAATCTTTCCCTTCTAAGGAGAAACTTTTAGGAAAACAAAATTTCCAACATCAAATTAGCCATCTTATCTGCGTTGATCAGCATACCTCCTTTGTCTGTCTTGAACCACTACCAATCTTACCCTGATGAGTTTGACAACCTCGGTAGTCTAACGTACCAGTTCCGGTCCTAACAGTTAACGTTCACCAATTTCATCCCAGCATAGAGGAGTTTTGCACTTCCTGCCGTACAATGCTTTGTAAGACGGCATGCCAATGCTCGCATGGTAATTGTTGTTATAGGCGAATCCTTCCAGTGGTAAATGATCATCCCAGCTCCCTTTGAAATCCATGATGCATGCTCTGAGCATATCTTCCAACGCCTGGATTGTTCATTCGCTTTGGCCATTTATTTGAGGATGGTACGCCGTACTCATTCTCAACTGTGTTCTCATGCATTCTTGTAGTCTCTTCTAGAAATATGACGTGAATCTCGGATCTCTGTCCGACACAATTGACATTGGAACTCCATATCTAAAAATGATCTCTTTGACGTACAACTTTGCCAACTGATCCAGATTAAATCTAATCTTTATTGTCAAAAAGTGTGAGGATATCGTCAGTCTATCCATTATCACCCAAATCACATTGTATCCTTTCTGAGTAGTTGGAAGACCTACCATAAAATCCATTGTGATATTCTCCCACTTCCATTTCGGTATTTCCAACGGCTGGAGTAATTCACTTGGTCTCTGATGTTCGACTTGGACTCTTTGACACGTCAAGTTTGCATACCCCTTTTGATTAGTCATGCTCAACTTCCTTAACTTTTTAGCCTTATGATCTCTTGATCATACTTTATGGTGAGGCTGAGCATAGACAATCCTCTTCATCTGTCCTCTGTATGTTTACCCTTATCTCTGTAGGTGCTTTATTAGACTCTACTGCTAATTTGTTGACACTACGATCATTGTAGCCAACACTATGATCGTTGTCTTCTGATGAGAGCACTTGTAATCTTTCTTAATGACTTTTCACTTCTCAATCAGCCTTGTTGATAGAGTTGATTCTTTGATCTTCTATTTACTTGTAGGTCATTAAGTGAATGCTTTCTGATATTCTTCAAGTAGACTACAATCTGAAACTTGACTGCTCTTACAAGAGGATGAGATTTATGTATACACTTTTGGATTGCTCTTCTGTTGAGAATCATAAAGTGCTCTACGATTATTTCATAGCTATGTAAGCAATTGGCTGACTACGAATTTGGATCTAGTTCCATAGACTACGATTCTAATTGGTGAAGAAATTTTTTTTTGCTAATTTGTTTGTATATTGAGAAGAAAAAGAGATCAAACAATCACAAAGGGCATACCCCAGAAGTTTTAGGTGAACCACATGGGACAACCCTCAAAATGGATAACTAAAGACTAACAACCAAGCCAAAGCAACAAGGAACATTACAAAACAGAGCTGTATGCAAAAGAAGCAAGTCGAAGCCTAAACAACCAATCAGCTGAAACTAAGCATCCAAATGAAACAATCTGGTGACGAAATGAAACTGCAAAACTACCATTTACAGACAGAACTGCAGAAGACAACAGAATAAACCGAACTGAAGCAGCTACCGAATAGACTGAAGCAGTCGGCACCTAAGAGGCTGAACAGAAGATCCCGAAGCCTAGAAGGAGCTGCGGGGCAGAGAGGCCAAACCATATAAGCCTAACCTACCAGCCCAGATCCCCCAGCTTCCCAAGGCTAAACCAAGGAGCCGAAACCAAGCTACAAAACTAGCCCTTCACTGACCCCATAAGTCGAAACATTAACCAATCCGGAAGGAGGCTTCATCCGAACCAGTCCGGACTGAAAACAGCAACGAACCAATCCGAACTGAGCGCCAGCCGACACCCGAAGCAGCCGAAGATGAGAATGCTGAACCCTTGAATGAACTGTGAGTGCCATGAAGCCAAAACCAATGAACACTCACCCCCCCAGCTCCAAATCCGTGAGCCCCGAAGCCCGAACCTCTCAAGAATGGACTACCGAATCGAAGAGGGAGCATCGAAGCCCGAAACTGGAAGAAAGCATCCAGCGCTCTATCAAACGAAGCCCCACCGAAGCCATTGAGGGGTCCCCAAGCCCCAAACCCGAAACCATCGAACCCCCTAACCGGGCCACGTGACCGTGCCAAGAGACCGAGCCAGCCCGACATTGACCCTGGAGCCGAACCCTACTACTGAAGAGACCGAACTGCCAGAGAAGCCGAACTACCATCGCAAACAGCAACGAGCTGAAGCTAAAGATGCTGCTAGAGCCAGCAAGCCAAACCCTACAGAAGAACTGAGACCCCCTACCTCGAAGCTAACCCCTGAGGCCGAACTCCCTAACACCTGACCTGCCCAACCCTTAGGCAGACCCCGAAGCTTAGGCAGACCCCGAAGCTGAGATTGAACCAGTGGCCAGAGGCGCATAGGCCATCCCTATAATGACCAAGCTGAGTAACATGAGCGAGTGCCGGAGAGTCACTGCCAACTCTAATCTTGTCCAAAGAACCCCAGCCGAAGCAATAGCTAACATTCGCTACTGAGACGGGCCCAGCCACCTGCTCTCCCGACAGCACCGAAGCGGCGGAACTGCCGACACCCCGTGAAAAAAGAACCTAACCCTCGTAACTCCTCGCGGATCATAAAAGTTATGACTGTTTTACCAGAGGATATTGCAGTAAAAAAATGGACCCCCGTTGGGGCGGGGGAACAAGCCCAAAAATAGTAGTATAGTTCGCCGGGTAGGCGTATCAGTACAAAAAAGTCCGCTGGGGCGGCGGTACGTGCAGAAAAATTAGTTTTTCTCAGAATTTGAGTTCCAGAATGATTGGTTCGAGCTGATTGACTCAATGACTTCTAGGAGGACTTAAAGACATATAAAAGGAGGAGAATCAAAAGAATTGGGAGAGAGATGATTCCCTTAAATTAGAGTAGAGTAGATTAAATCAAAACCCTAGTTCTTATTAGTTTTGGAGATTGAAGCAACTTGGAGACCATTGAAGATCAAGAGCAGGAGCTTGAGGAAGATGGAGATTTGCTGACAACAGATTTATTCTTCACTCTAATCTTCTTCTTATCTTTTAATGTGTATTCAAGTGTGGATTCTTAGTTTTAATTCAATAACCTAATTCTTTGTTTGAGATTACAATGGATCTTATTGTGTAGTTTATTTTAATATGCTTCGTTATCAATTATTATGTTCTATTGTGAGGATTATCTATTGTGATTTGGACTTAATTCTTTAATTGATTGGCCACCGTGATAATCTATATGAAATTGGAAGAGGAGTATATATTTAGATCTGATCATGATAGCATGTGTTTGTGATTTCTGCATAGATGGAATTCATGATTCGTGTTTAGGATAGAGATATGCCTTTATGCCATATGTAATCTTATAGAGAACTTGTGCTTTAAATCCTTTTTAATTATAATTCACATAGAGATATAGTGGATTAATTAATTAGGGTGTCTTGCTTAATGTTGGGTAAAATCAAATTACGCACAACACGCAAATATACATTGTCAACAAGTAATAAAGTGAAAGTAGAGTATCGTTTCCACGAGGAATTGCTTAATAAAAAATCACCAAGTACTAACCCATAACCAACTCAATCTTATTTAAACGAATGATTTTCAAATTATATAAATTAAATTATTTAATTACACTAATTCTAATTACTACTAATTAAAAATAAGATTACTGAGATTTAAGATCACAACTTCACTTATTGCTTCATTTAAGTTAACACACTTCTCATCAAGTATTCTCTATCATGAATTATTAATCAAGAACACTAAAGCAGATAAAACCATCTCTCGATGCATAATACTCATACTCACTTAAATCCACAGATGATAGAATTAAATAAGACACCCTAATTAACTAATCAACTATATCTCTATGTGAATTACAATTAAAAAAGATTTAAAGCACGAGTTCTCTATAAGATTACATATGGCGTAAAGGCATATCTCTATCCTAAACACGAATCATGAATTTTATCTATGCAAAAATCACAAACACGTACTATCATGATAAGATCTAAATTAATACTTCATCTCTCGAGTTCATATAGATTATCACGGTAATTGTTAGCTATGCGATTAAACAATTAAGTCCAAATCACAATAGACAATCCTCACAATAGAACATAATAATTGATAGTGAAGCATATTAAAATAAACTACACAATATGATCCATTGTAATCTCAAACAAAGAATTAGTTCATGATTATTGAATTAAAACTAAGAATCCACAATTGAATACACATTAAAAGACGAAGATAGAAGAAGATGAGAAGATAGAATCTATTGTCAGTAAATTTGAAGCTCTCTCCTTGCTCCTACTTTGAATCTTCAATGGTCTACAAGTTGCTTCAATCTCCAAAACTCATTAGAACTAGTGCTTTGATCCTATTTTATTCTAATCTAATCTATTGGAATCCTGTCTCTAGTCTAATCTCAAATCTCTCTAATCCTTGTGATTCTCTTCCTTTTATAAGTCTCTTCATATGTCTTTAAGTCCTCTTGAAAGTCCTTTTGAAAGTCCTTGAGTCAATCAGATCGAAATAATCCTTTCCGGACTCAACTTTGACCACAATTCTCATTTTCTAGGCATACCCCCGCCCCGGTGGGGTCTAGGCTTGAAAAGGGCCAGCCCTGGCGGGCTAGGGGCCTGTTTTGTACCTTGCATGCCAAACCCGAAGGCGGTTTTGTGAAGGAAACTTTTCTGCTCTGACGCCCTTTGGTAAATCGGCCATTACTTTTGATCTGAGAAGAGTTACGCGATCTTCCACCTATCAAATCCAAGATATTGACGATATATACAACTTTCATTCTTTGAGAATTGAGAAATAATGGATAGATGAAGGTCAAAATTGGGCTGGAAGTGACTGATAAGAAAATGGCCACCCAAAACAGTGACGTTCGACGTCCGTTAGTACAAAGATCATAACTCTTGCATTCGAACTCCGATTAGAATGATTCAAGATGTTCCGGAAAGCTAAGAAGAATGCCTACAATGTAATCCAAGTTCCATGCCAAGAACATGAAATGAGCATGAAAGCCCAAATGAAGTTCGAATTGCTTTTCTTTATGATTTCATACCAATTCTTTGCGATTTCAACTCCCAAGCATATAATCTACAAAATGAACACAAAATGCATGAAAATTAACTAAAAACATGAGATTAAGAAACTAATTCAAGTAACAGATACCGGATAAGTAGGTATAAAACCTACTTATCAAATACCCCCAAACTTAAACCTTTGATCGTCCTCAAGCAAAAACACAAAACAATAACGCAATGCAAGAACGATGGGTTAGTTTATCTCTCTAGAAATATGTTGTCCCTTCTCACTAGGATCCTAGGCTCCTTTCCCCCGCCTTTTTGCTTTTTCCTCTTACCGTTAACTCCTTCTTTCCTTTTCCAGCCTCCTGCCCTCCTCACCTACTTTTTCCATCTTCACCAAACATTCTGTTTACCCGTTTGGACCTTCCTCCTCCTCCACCCTCCTTTCTCCCTCCCGTCCTTCACCGTCACCCTCCTTTCCCCCGTCTTCCCCCGTCCTTCCTCTAGACTTTTGCGGTGCCTTTGCTATCCAGAGCCATGGTCGACCACCCCCATCTCTCAGCCAAAAACTCCGTGAGTAGCCCATCCCGCGATCTTTTTGCAGAATTTGGAGTTTCGAAGCCGAGTTCCCCCACTGAATCTGTGGAAATGGTGGAGTCTGAGCCTAACCCCTCGAATATTTCTATAAGCTCAGACGAATCAAATGCTCTTGAAGCTCAACTTGGAGAGAACTTTGGCCCAGCCACTAGTTCGGAAGCTCAAGATATCTTTAAAGCAGCTCATCTCTTCTCTAGAAATGCCCGAGAGGAGGCCCTAGCAGAAAGGAGGAAGAATGCAAAGTTAATGGAATATATATCTGCCTCGGGTCTCCCTTTAGATGATGTTAATAACATTTCCACTATAGGGGCTTTCGCTGCTCTAACTAATGCCCGTAAGGTTCTCGAATTCGGTCCCTTATTTGGACGGAGTTCACCAAAGGAAGCATCGTCTCCTCCCCTTACCTCCCTTGCCACTACTTCGGGTAGTCTTCCGAAGTTTGTGGCTCCTCCCCTTCCGATCCCAGAGATAGCCGGCAACCAGCCCATTCTTCCTAAATCTTGGAGCTCGATTGTTTCAAACTCTGTCCCAGAGAAGAACTTGGGTCTAAGCTTCTTTCCCCCTGCCGTGGCTGAAGGGAGTGTTAAGGTGAACCCGCCAGTTGAAGTCCTAATGATTGGCCTGTATAAATGGTCCACCAGTCTAGTTGGTCATTTCATTCAGTCGAAACTGCCTTTCAAGCTTGTCGAGACCTCGGCAAAGAAGCTTTGGTGACACTTGGGTTTGGCTAAAGTTTATCTTCATGACAAGGGGTATTTCATATTCAAGTTCGACTCAGAAGCTGACAGGGACAATGTTCTAGCAACATGCCCATGGTATATAGCATCAAAGCTTCTCCTTCTGCAGCCATGGCATGAAGGGGTTAAACTTGTAAATGTCGACTGTAGCAAAGTCCCAATCTGGGTTAAATTTAGAAACATTCCCCTCTCTTACTGGACAAAAGAGGGTTTGAGCTACTTGGCGAGTGCTGTCGGTCGTCCATTATTCGCAGATAATATGACATCTAAGCTTGAGCCAATGAGCTATGCTAGGATCTGCATTGAGATGAATGCTTCGTCGAAGTTCCCGGCCTTAATTAAAGCAGCTGTTTTCAATGGAGCGGACTTGGCTGAAGATACCGTTGAGGTGAAAGTGGAGTATTGGAGCAGACCTCCTTCTTGCTCAAATTATAACTGTTTCGGTCATTCCTTGCTCCGATGTCCTAAATCAAACTTTCAGTGGGTACCCAAGGCTCCGCCTTGTCCTCCTGAGGCCACTTGTCCACCCATCTCAATTGCTACCAATGCCTCTCCTCCCCTTGATCCAGAAGGTTCCTGGACAGCTGTCTCTAAAGGACCTAAAAAACCATCCTCCCCTCCTGCTGTCCACCCCGTTCCTTTCTCAAATTCCTTCAACCCTATTGCTTCTCCCCTTCTTCCCAACGACGACTTTGAATCTCCTGTTCCCCCTAACCCGCTGGTGGATAGGCTCAAGCAGGTCGACGAAAATGAATGTAGGGACCTGAAGCATAAATCCAGGCCTGGGAAAGAGCCACTTCAAAATTTTAAGAAGAGAAATAAAGGTCCAAGGGGGTCTTCCCCTTCTTGATTAAGATTATCCTCCATTCACTATGACATATTTTTGTTCCTATAATGTCAGGGGTTTAAATAAGAAGCCAAAGCTGGCGCTCGTTCGTAACCTTTTGTTAAACAACCATATCTCTTTTGTGGGCCTTATTGAGACTAGAATCAAAGCTCCAAAGGCTCTCAGGATCTCGAGAGCCTTGTGCCGTAACTTGGTTTGGACATTCAACTATGATCATCATCCGAACGGGAGGATCTGGGTGGGGTGGGATCCTAATATTTGGAGAGTGGATAGCCTGTTTCAGTCTTCTCAACTATCCCATTTCAAACTTACCCCTATTCATGGAGATACCCCTATTCTGGTTTCGATCGTTTATGGCTTGAATTCAGTAGTGGAGCGTAGGCAATTGTGGGATGACCTCAAATCTATATCCTCTTCGGACATTTGGTGTATCCTATGAGATTTTAACACTGTCAAACGGGTTTCTGAATTAGAAGGAGGTGATCCTTCCTGGGACGCTGGCATGATGGATTTCAATGACTGTTTAGACACTATCGGAGTAGATGACATTCGAGCTATTGGGCCTCTGCATACGTGGTGAAATTTCCAGGTAGGAAACCCAATTTTCAGGAAGCTAGACAGAGCTATGGGCAACAGTTCTTGGTTTAGCACCATGTCTGATTCCCAAACCACCTTTGGTCCCCGTGGCCTTTCCGATCACTGCCCAGTTATTCTCAACACAGGTTATCATCTGAGGCGGCCTAAAAAACCCTTTCAATTCTTTAATTTCATGCTCGAGTTAGATGGGTTCAAAGAAGCTGTTTCGGATTGTTGGACCAGTAGTATCCATGGGAATTCATTTTACATCCTTAATGAAAAGTTGAGGAGAACCAAGAGAGCTCTTGTTGCCTTGAATTCTTCTATAGGTAATCTGACGAGCAATGTAAGCAAGCTTCAAGGTCTTCTGGACTCCGTCAAATGTCTCTCCAGGCTAATCCCTTGAACCCTCTTTTATTAGCTCAAAAATCGTCAGCTATCCAATCTTTATGGAAAGCAATGGCTCTTGAAGAATCCCTCATGCTCCAGAAATCTAGAGCAATTTGGCTATCCCAGGGAGATAAAAACACTAAGTTCTTTGCAACTGTCATTAAGAGTAACTGGAACCACAACAAAATTCTTTCTATCTTCAACAACTCGGGTGACTTGATTGAGGACCAGCAAGGTATCCAGCAGGTAGCGGTGGTATATTACCAGGATCTTTTGGGATCATCCCATTCATCCTATCCGGGGCGTGATGATCTTAAAAGATTTATTTCTAAGAAAATCTCTCCATCCCAGGCAGCTGCTTTAACCACTCCAATCCTTGATTCTGAAATTAAGGCGGTCCTTCAGTCCATGAAACAGAATAAGAGCCCGGGGCCTGATGGTTTCAATGTTAACTTCTTCCTTCACTGCTGGGATACAATCGGTCGAGACTTCACTGCTGCTATCCACTCTTTCTTCAGAACCGGTCTCCTTCCGAGGGGAGTGAATTCTACGGTCATAGCCTTGATCCCGAAGACAGAAAACCCTTCCAATATGACAGACTTCAGACCCATTTCTTGTTGTAACACAATATACAAATGTATAGCAAAGATTCTTGCCAATAGGCTAAAACTAGTCCTCCCGTCCATTATAGACCATGCTCAGTCAGCTTTTATCTCGGGTAGAAGTATTAGCAATAATATTCTCCTTGCTCAGGAGCTTTTCAGAAACTATCATCGCCTATCTGGTCCGGCAAGGTGTGCTCTAAAAATTGATATTAGGAAGGCTTTTGACACAGTTGACTGGGGTTTTCTTCTAAACCTGCTGAGTTTGCTTCAAATTCCACCCATTTTTATAAACTGGATAAGAGAGTGCATCACAACGCCAATGTATTCTGTTATAGTCAATGGCTCCCTTGCCGGCTACTTTAAGGGAGCAAGGGGTCTTCGTCAAGGAGATCCTCTATCCCCTTACCTGTTTGTTTTAGCCATGGAAGTATTATCTATGATTCTGAATAAGGAAACTCTTCTGCCGAATTTCAAGTTCCATTGGAAAACAGAACCATGCAACATTACTCATTTATGTTTCGAAGATGATATTATAATGTTCTGCCACGGAGACTTGCCATCTGTTTCCATCATCCACTCGAGCATCCAATCATTCTCAATGTTCTCCGGATTAATCCCCAACGCTCTTAAAAGCCTATGCTTTCTAGCAAATGTCCCAAACGATGTCAAGGAAAGTATAAATCAGCTGTTGGGTATACCGATTGGAGTTCTTCCTATTAGATTTCTTGGAGTTCCCCTCATCTCTTCTAAACTTACACACTCCAACTGCCAGCCTCTGATTCACAGAATCACCGCGAGAGTCATTTCATGGACTTCCCGCTACCTCTCCTATGCCGGCAGAGTGCAGTTGATAAAATCAGTGTTATTTGTCATTCAATTCTACTGGGCAGCCCACTTTATCTTGCCTAAATCGGTAATGCGTGCAATCCAATATATAATGTGCAGATTCCTTTGGAAGGGCTCCTCTCTTCTAAGGTATGGTTCTAAAGTCGCTTGGAAGGATTTGTCTACCCCCTATGCAGAGGGAGGCCTGGCCTTAAAAAATCTTGCCGATTGGAACTCAGCCCTCATTTTATCCCATTTGCTCAGAGTTATTTCCCCTTCCCCAACTTCCTTATGGGCAAAGTCGGTCAAAGCATCAGTTCTTCCAAAGATTAATTTCTGGCATTGTTCTACTCCATCGGACTGCTTTTAGATTTGGCGTAAGATTCTTAAACTGCGGTCTTTAGCTTTAAATTTTCTTATCTATAAAGTTGGGAATGGCAATTCTTTTAGGTTCTGGCATAACCCATGGTTGAATGGCCAGGCATTAAGCCTTTCTCCGTATCTGCTTTCCAACTCACGAATCCCAGTAAACGCTCCTGTCTCTTTTGTCATTTCCTCGGGAGCCTGGGCAGTACCGACAAGCAACCATCATGAAGTGCAACAACTCCGAGGCCTTATTACTTCTCTTCCTGCGCCGACTGCTACCGATGACAAGATCTTATGGGAATCTTATGAGCTGAAATACGTCAAGGCCTCTCTCATTTGGGAATCCATTCGGCCACGTGCTCCGCTAGTCCCATGGGCTGCTATGCTATGGCATTCTCTTCACGTTCCAAGATTTTCCTTTACTCTCTGGCTTGCTCTTCGGCAAAGATTACCCACGAATGATAGATTTTCTAGCTATTCCAGCTTCTACCAGCTGACTTGCCCCCTCTGTGATTCCCATGTGGAAACATTCCCTCACTTGTTCTTCGAATGCCCCTATTCTTCCTATGTTCTCTCCTCTACCTTAGCAGTGGGTGCCTGGACTAATGCTCCTATGAATTGGGACAACCTTGTGGACTACATTATCTAATATCGAGGGAGCAAACTCAGGTCGGATATTCTAAAGCTGGTTCTCTCCACTACAGTATACAAAATCTGGTCAGTCAGGAACTCCATTGTCCACAACAAAACCAAGATGCCTATGGGGGGTTCTCTCTAGGGAGATAACCAATGTCATTAAGGTTAGGTTATCTTCTTCCTCTGTTTTTTCTAAAAAAGTCCAAAATAAGCCCAACCTCTGGGGTGGTTGTAGGGTTGGGTTCTTTTTTCACGGGGTGTCGGCAGTTCCGCCGCTTCGGTGCTGTCAGGAGAGCAGGTGGCTGGGCCTGTCTCAGTAGCGAATGTTAGCTATTGCTTCAGCTGGGGTTCTTTGGGCAAGATTAGAGTTGGCAGGGACTCTCCGGCACTCGCCCATGTTACTCAGCTTGGTCATTATAGGGATGGCCTACGCGGCTCTGGCCACTGGTTCAATCTAAGCTTCGGGGTCTGCCTAAGGGATGGGCAGGTCAGGTGTTAGGGAGTTCGGCCTCAGGGGTTAGCTTCGAGGTAGTGGGTCTCAGTTCTTCTGCGGGGTTCGGCTTGCTGGCTCTAGCAGCATCTTCAGCTTCAGCTCGTTGCTGTTTGCGATGGTAGTTCGGCTTCTCTGGCAGTTCGGTCTCTTCAGTAGTAGGGTTCGACTCCAGGGTCAATGCCAGGCTGGCTCGGTCTCTTGGCACGGTCACGTGGCCCGGCTAGGGGGTTCAATGGTTTCGGGTTTGGGGCTTGGGGACCCCTCAATGGCTTCGGGGGGGGGGGGGGGGCTTCGTTTGATAGAGCGCTGGTTGCTTTCTTCCAGTTTCGGGCTTCGGGTGTCGGCTGGTGCTCAGTTCGGATTGGTTCGTTGTTGTTTTTAGTCCGAACTGGTTCTGATGAAGCCTCCTTCCGGATTGGTTAATGTTTCAACTTATGGGGTCAGTGAAGGGCTAGTTTTGTAGCTTGGTTTCGGCTCCTTGGTTTAGCCTTGGGAAGCTGGGGGATCTGGGCTAGTAGGTTAGGCTTATATGGTTCGGCCTTTCTGCCCCGCAGCTCCTTGCTTTGGGATCTTCAGTTCAGCCTCTTAGGTGTCGACTGCTTCAGTCTATTCGGCAGCTGCTTCAGTTCAGTTGATTCTGTTGTCTTCTGCAGTTCTGTCTGTAAATGGCAGTTTTGCAGTTTAATTTCGTCACCAGATTGTTTCATTTGGATGCTTAGTTTCAGCTAATTGGTTGTTTAGGCTTTGGCTTGCTTCTTTTGCATGCAGCTCTGTTTTGTAATGTTTAGCTTTGGCTTGGTTGTTAGTCTTTAGTTGTCCATTTTAGGGGTTGTCCCATGTGGTTCACCTAAAACTTCTGGGGTATGCCCTTTGTGATTGTTTTATCTCTTTTTCTTCTCAATATACAAACAAATTAGCGAAAAAAAAATAACGCAATGCAATGCAACTAATCTATATGCCTACGAATATAGCAGTAATGACAAAAAAAAAAGTCTATTTAACCGGCCTTAGAGAAATTAAGTAAACATGATAATACATCATATCAAAACAAATCATTAACTTCCCAATCAATCATCAAATCTTAGACTGGTATCACTAATATAGTGCGCGTGTGCTCAACAACAATGCTAACTGATATAAAATCAAATTTAACACATAACAAGTCTCTTCGAAGGCATCATACAGTGTAAACTCAATAAATCCAAAAATAAGCTAGATCTAACTAGAATCAAACAATATCGAGGGTCAACATGGGATACTTATGCTTTATTTTTCATCTACGGGGGCTTTTTGCTCTTATTTTCCGTTTTATTCATTTTTTTTCTTTCATTTTTTTTTGGATAGTGAGTGCGTTTTACGCTCCATCTCACGCCTGTGTTTATGGGGAGTGCATTTCATGCTTCTTCTCGACCCACCACAGGACTTAATTTATTCAACTCAATATCTTTTTTTAAAGCTTATATACCCCACTTTTTCCCCCAAACTTAGGTTCTTGCCTAATTCTTCGCCTTTACTGCCTATCCTTGTCATTCTCTTATTTAAACTAGCATTATAGTTTAGAATCCCATTATGTATCAATTTAAACTCAATCATTCAACAAGTTATTTTTACTGTGCTATCCTTATTATACCAGTTTCAAACAGAAAAAGACTCGATTCATTACAAGAAATCACATCAAAGCTCTAATGGTCAGTACTATACTTGTCTACCCAATTCCAATCTCATTATTGGCCAAAACAAACTGTAAACTATCTAACAACTGGATTTATGCAAATGAACATAGTAACTAACTAATAATTTTTTTTGAATTTTTGAATTTTTTTAAGAAAGTGAATGCAAAAACTAAATGTAACTATATGAAATACAATGTAAATAACTAACTATATGAAATACAACACTAAAATGCCCCTAAACTTAAACTAGACATTGTCCTCAATGGTTAAAATAGAAAAAAGTAAAGCAGAGGACTTCCCTAAAAATATAGCAATCCTCCTCATTGTCCGCTAAGTTTGGAGAATAGATTAGGCGCATAGAACAAATTGGTCACCACACTTGAATTTGACTTGAATAACCTTTTCATAATCTTTTGCCTGTCCATTGAACCTCCAATACCTACACTGAAGAGAGACAACATGGATTAGAATAGCACTTGGATTGGTAAGAGAACTTTAATAAGCAAATTAATTCCTATCTACTAAATAAACTAGTAAAGCAAATAAATAGAAAAATTCCTGGGTTACCTCCCAGTTAGCACTTGAATTATAGTCTTTCAGCCTGACTTTGTCTGATCAACTCTATCCAATTCCTGTTCGAAAGTTGAGGAACCCTCATCCAATGGAAATAATATAGCTTTTGGTAGGTTCCCATTTAAGATAACCATTGCATTAAAGTCACATAGCATGCTTTGTTTAGATAAGATCACATTCAAGAACGTCCAACATCTAGGTGTTTTCTCCATTGTGTATGCGAATAGATTCTGGCGTTGAAGCTTGTCATACATAACAATCTCTTCTTCTATCTTCTCTAGGTCATCGCACCATGGCTTCGAAGTTGTACTTGCTTTTACGTCACAAGGAGTATTGCCGACGACATGACTACCTAGTGGACAAGGTTTTGCAAATCTAACCGAATCCTTGAACTTTGGTGGAGAAGGCACTTGAGGCATTAATAACATCAGCTCATCCTCGTTAGTACTCATAGTTAGTGCATCACCACTTGTCTCCTCTTTTTCAATATCTTGTGTCTCATCCAGTTGTAGATTTGGTTCGGGCACTTCATCAATCTCGGAATCCTCATCATAACACCAATTATTTTGAGGATAGTTGTTCAAGGCTTTGAGCATTTGATCCATCTGATTCTATAGATTTTGAATTGATATCTCTTGATTCTGAATTAACCGCTCTTGATCAATCATCCTCTCCTCATTTGATGCTACGAACTTGGACAACAATTCCCCCGGCCTTGAATTATCTATCTCAGTCTCGGAAGCCATGTATTGAGGACCATTGGTTGAGGTAGTGATGAGTTATTCCGTCTGATTATTAAAATTTTGGGTTAACAGCTCTTGGCTAATCCTCATCTCCTCTAGGTTTGCTATGCCCTTCAATATTACATCCCTCGGATTTGGCTTTTCTTCTTGTGGCAATGGAGGTGGACATGAAAATTCCGGTGTGTATGTTGGATTTGGAGTGTAGTATTTGTGACGCCCACAAAATAGGTATACATCACCCATCTTAAGTCACCAAATACATAGTACAAAATTCAAATACAATTTAATTATACAACAGTCGTGTAAAGTACGACTAAACATATACTGTGAGTTTTAATACAAATATTGTCATCTAGACAATATAAAAACTCAATGAGGTCCTCATTACATTTATTGTCACACTATTTAACAGAATAGTGAGGACTACTAATATTATCATCTGGTCCATCACTCCGTTCCCCGACTCGTCCCAGCTATATTCTCATTTCCTGAAGAGAACAGTGAAAGAAAGGGTGAGCTCAACTAGCCGAGTAAGAAATATTATGACTAAGATAATGCAGAAGAAATTATCATTAGCCTTAAACAGTGTTAAACTGATACAATATAACAAACATCAAGTTTAACTGCAGCAGAACAAGCAATCCATTAGAAGAGTCAAGTAGAGAATAAAATCTACTATCTTCTATGATTTAAAAGGTTTTTTCATGACTTTAATCGCTGGGACTCAGCTTAATAAATAATCCACATCATCAAATCACCCCTGCAATACGGCCAAGGATATTCTTTAGTATCACGACCATAACTATCCATGCACTACGAGCTAAGAATATTTGTGTATTCATTAATGGTCATGATTATGCCAACAACTATCCATCAATGCACTACGAGCCAATGAGGACTTTTTCCACATCATTTGTAACATTACGGTCATGATTACACCGAATAATCGCTGGTCATAATCATACCAAGTCCATCTATGCACTACAGGCCACAGATGACTTTCAACATAATATAAACATGAAGATGATGACAATGATATAAGAAATCAATAAAACAAGTTCAAGAATTAATTTATCCATGAACCAATAACGTCCCAATTGTCAACATGATACTGCTTTGTAGAGTAAAATTCAAGAATGCTCAGAAGAATATTTCCATGAAAAGATACTGGATGAAGCGCAAATATCAAGGATATTCCACTAATTTCATGGAGTATAGAAGTCAAAGTTTTAATCAATTGAGTATAATAAAGAGTGGAATAACAAAAGAAATCACCATGCATGCGGTATTTCGCATAGACAAGTTATTCCAACACAATAATAAGTAACGGAACCAGGTCAGGCAAAATTTGTACCGACAGGATGTTCCAATAGAATAATACAGACGAAACTAGGTCCGGCGTAAAACGCACAGACAGGATATTCCAACAGAATAATAATAAAGACGGAATTAGGTCCGTCGTAAAACGCACCGACAGGATATTCCAACAGAATAATAATAAAGACGGAACCATGTCCGGCGTAAAACGTATAGATAGGATATTCCAAAAGAATAATAATAAAGACGGAATAATAGAAGAATGTCATCAAGTATAGGGTAGTCCGCGTATACTGGTTATTCCAGCAGAATAATAAAGAATGGAATAACAGAAGTTCTCTTCATGAATACAAAAGAAATAATACCCCTTACCGTAAAAGAAACTGAATATACGAGTAGGGAAGTAGCAGAATACTTTTCTATAGTTTCTTTATAATTTCTCTCTCTAGAGTTTCAGTGAATTCGTAAGGAATTATGAAGGAATGAGCTTCTATTTATAGAAGAATGGACTGCATTGTAACTAATCCATGAACGGTTCAGATTGATTTAATAAAATATTCTAATAAAATAAAATCTTTTAAAGTAACATATATATAATATATAACATCTGTTTAAAAAAAAACTCACGGGATGCATTCCGGTGATTTTCCACCCCATCACCACTTTATCATTATATATATATATATATATATATATATATATATATATATATATATATATATATATATATATATATATATATATACATGTACGGGAAGCTTCAAGAGCATAATTCTTAAATAGCATAATGCCTTAAATAGCATAATTTTATCAAAACGACATAGTTTTGTAAGGACGCGGTGGCATTTTTGTAAATACGCGGTGACATGGTATTTACAAAAATGTCACCGCGTCCTTACAAAACTATGTCGTTTTGATAAAATTATGCTATTTAAGGCATTATGCTATTTAAGAATTATGCTCTTGAAACTTTCCGTATACATGTAAACCATATATATATACACGGTAAGGATCAAGAGCATTCTCTTTAAATAGCATTACTCCTTAAATAGCATTTTTTTATTAAAACTACGTCGTTTTGGAGGGACGCGGTGACATTTTTATAAATACGCGATGGCATTGTATTTATAAAAATGCCACCACGTCTATCCAAAATGACGTAGTTTTAATAAAAAGAATTCTATTTAAGGACTATACTCTTGATCCTGACTGTATATATATATATATATATATATATATAATAACAATATGTCCTCCTTCCCGTGAATCACTTTTGAAAAACAACATCCTAGCAAATTTCATCATTCCACCAAAATTTATGGGGGTCCATAAAATAAGCAAAATTTATAATAGATACTATGCAACAATTACAGTAGCAATAATTGAACAAAACTGAGTGACTTCTCACGTAAGCATCAATAATCAATACCGTGTTCTACTGTGCAACTACGCGTATTACTGTACTTTTAACACCGGGTGTTTCAACAGTTAACGGTAAAACTTCCGCCATTATTTTCATAAAGTATTTTTGTCGTTTTCTCAATCCGACGAAAATTCCGTTGTGGGATCCACCAATGATTGTGCCGTCGTACGAATATTCCCTGCTAAAACGAATATTCCCCGACCAATTGAATATTATATAACAACTTACGTACTTTGCAAAATTTATAAATATTACCCACAACTATAACATTATATCAATTTACTCCATAATATTCAAAAATGATATTTATAGAAAATTCATCTTTATTTATAAAAGTTGGGGTCTTACAGTATTGGTCTTTATAAGTATCGCTCCATGACGAATCCAGGTGAAACCCCCAAACTTGATGATAATTAGCATATGTATAATCGTTGAGGTATTCACCATTTATGACTCGGATGATTACCAGCACAATAATTGCCATTAACTGCTATCCTTCGAGTACATTGGGCTGCAACAACGTCCAACCTCCTCGAAAGTGTCTCAAGTTGTGCTGATAATGCTGAAAATGCATTGAGACCATCAATCCCTGCTCCCCTTGGCTGAGTCATTCTCGTATACGGCCATTGATAATTAAATTCTGCCATGGTACCTGAAAAGAGAGAAATATCGGAAGAGAATTAAAAATAAAAATGTTTAAATTAAGACTAATTTGATTGAAATTAATATTGGTAAATAATTATTAAATTAATTCCCCAGCAGCGGCGCCAAAAACTTGTTGGGTAAAATCTAATTACGTACAACATGCAAGTATACATGGTCAACAAGTAATAAAGTGGAAGTAGAGTATCGTTCCCACGGGGAATTGTTTAATAAAAAAATCACCAAGTACTAACCCGTAACCAACTCAATCTTATTTAAACGAATGAATTTCAAATTATATAAATTAAATTATTTAATTACACTAATTCTAATTGCCACTAATTAAAAATAAGATTATGGAGATTTAAGATCACAACTTCACTTATTGCTTCATTTAAGTTAACACACTTCTCATCAATTATTCTTTATCATGAATTGTTAATCAAGAACACTAAAGCAGATAAAACCATCTCTCGATGCATAATACCCATACTCACTTAAATCCACAGATGATAGAATTAAGCAGGACACCTTAATTAACTAATCCACTATATCTCTATGTGAATTACAATTAAAAAGGATCTAAAGCACGAGTTCTCTATAAGATTACATATGGCGTAAAGGCATATCTCTATCCTAAACACGAATCATGAATTCCATCTATGCAAAAATCACAAACACATGCTATCATGATAAGATCTAGATCAATACTTCATCTCTCGAGTTCATATAGATTATCACGATAATTGTTAGCTATGCAATTAAACAATTATGTCCAAATCACAATAGACAATCCTCACAATAGAACATAATAATTGATAGTGAAACATATTAAAATAAACTACACAATAAGATCCATTGTAATCTCAAACAAAGAATTAGTTCATGATTATTGAATTAAAACTAAGAATCCACAATTGAATACACATTAAAAGACGAAGATAGAAGAAGATGAGAAGATAAAATCTATTGTCTGTAGATTTAAAGCTCTCTCCTTGCTCCTACTTTGAATCTTCAATGGTCTACAAGTTGCTTCAATCTCCAAAACTCATTAGAACTAGTGCTTTGATCCTATTCTATTCTAATCTAATCTATTGGAATCCTCTCTCTAGTCTAATCTCCAATCTCTCTAATCCTTGTGATTCTCCTCTTTTTATAAGTCTCTTCATATGTCTTAAGTCCTTTTGGAAGTCCTCTTGGAAGTCCTTGAGTCAATCAGATCGAAACAATCCTTCCTGGACTCAACTTTGACCAAAATTCTCATTTTCTGGGCATACCCCTGCCCCGGTGGGGGTCTAGGCTTGAAAAGGGCCCGCCCCGACGGGCTAGGGGCCTGTTTTGTACCTTTCATGCCAACCCCGGAGGCGGTTTTGTGAAGGAAACTTTTCTGCTCTGACGTCCTTTGGTAAATCGGCCATTACTTTTGATCCGAGAAGAGTTACGTGACCTGCCACCTATCAAATCCAAGATATTGACGATATCTACAATTTTTATTCTTTGAGAATTGAGAAATAACAGATGGATGAAGGTCAAAATTGGTCTGGAAGTAACTGATATGCAAATGGCCACCCAAAACAGTGACATTCGAAGTCCGTTGGTACAAAGATCATAACTCTTGCATTCAAACTCCGATTGGAATGATTCAAGATGTTCCGGAAAGCTAAGAAGAAGCTCTATAATGTAATCCAAGTTCCAAGCTAAGAACATTAAATGAACATGAAAGCCCAAATGAAGTCCGAATTGCTTTTCTTTGCGATTTTATACCAATTCCTTGTGATTTCAGCTCCCAAGCATATAATCTACAAAATGAACACAAAATGCATGAAAAGTAACTAAGAAACATGAGATTAAGCAACTAATTTAAGTAACAGATACCAAATAAGTAGGTATAAAACCTACTTATCACTTAATTCTATCATCTGTGGATTTAAGTGAGTATGAGTATTATGCATCGATAGGTGGTTTTATCTGCTTTAGTGTTCTTGATTAACAATTCAGGATAGAAAATAATTGATGAGAAGTGTGTTCACTTAAATGAAGCAATAAGTGAAGTTGTGATGTTAAATCGTTGTAATCTTAATTTAACTAGTGGAATTTAATACTCCCTCTGTCCCAGGATAAAAGTCCTGGTGGACTTTTCACGCATATTAAGAAGATGAATAAAATGACAAAATTGTCCATAATAATGTCATTAAATATGGAGAGAGAATTAGAATAAGAAAAGTATGAGATATTTAATGCTACGGGCATAATAGGAAAAAATGTGTAAAAGTTTGGTTATTAAAGAAAAGTGGACATTTAACATGGGACTACTCAAAATAGTAATAAGGACTTTTATCCTAGGACGGAGGGAGTAGTAGTTTAATTATATAATTTAAAATTCATTCGTTTAAATAAGATTGAATTGGTTACGGGCTAGTACTTGGTGATTTTTATTAAACAATTCCTCGTGGAAACGATACTCTACTTACACTTTATTACTTGTTGGCCACGTAAACTTGCGTGTTGTGCGTAATTAGATTTTACCCAATAATAGACGCAATCCAATTGCAAAATTAGCGGAAGTAAAGTAAAATCTGATTTTAAAATTTTTCACAAACCAATTACGCGGATCATCCTTTATGCATATTATTAATTAAAACGAAGAACAAGAAGTTATTAAATCATACCCTTATAGATACGAGCTTCCACAGGTACGAGTTCAACTCCTACTTCTCTGTGATCTCTTTGAATCTCTGGGTAGATTCCTTTCTTTGATCAATGTTAGTCACCCAAGTGTATGACCTCTACAAATGATCCACCAAGGATGAAGAATTTTCAAGAAGAAGGGCATTCGATCGGCACCAAGTCAATGGCACCAATAAAGTTGGGAATAGTGGTGTTATCGACGATAGAAGTTTGTTCAGTGGTAGAATTAGCCATTAAAGCAAAAGAAGTAGAAATGAAAAGTTTTGGAGATGATTTAGGAGAAAAAAGACCTGAATCGGAAGAATTTTGAGAGATTGATTATTTATCAAAAATCGCCTTTGCCGGAAATTTGAGAGAAAGATTTGAAATAAAGGAGATTTGGAAAAAGTGACGGTGATGGTTGGTTTAGGGGTTTTATAGTGAGGTTGCACAAATCCCAAGGGCGCTATTTATGGTAGGTGGGGCCCATCTCTAGGAAAATGTGTACCATTTGAAAAAATAAAGAAAAACGTTAAGGTTCCCGAGATGACTCATCATTTCTTTTTGTGACTTTTCAAGTCTCTAATTATAAATATATTATAAAAAGAGACTGGGGGCAATGTTCAGGAGTATTTTCCCGACCCTCATGTGGGCCGAAGGCCTGGAGTATGGAGGGGATGTTGGGCCCATTGGGCCGAAGTCATTAAGGATATTGAATGTGTTCGGGTTTGGACATCTGAGTCCTCTGGGCCGAAGTCCTGTTCTAGTTCATTGTGTTCGAGGTCGGGCATCCGAGTCCATTGGATGATTGATCTCATAATCATCGTTGTATAACTCTTTGTACTGACTGACCCAAAGTGTAGGAGACCCGATCTCAATGGGTATGAGTGCATCGATCCCATAGGCCAACCTGAACGGTGAATCCCCAGTTGTCGTCCTCAGAGTAGTCCGGTAATCCCACAAGACTAGCAATTCGTCAGACCACCGACCCTTTAATTCATCCAATCTTCTCTTGATACCATTAAGTAGAGTTTGATTGGTGACTTCTACTTGACCGTTTGACTGGGGGTGAAAAACTGAAGTCTTTCTATGTTGAATCCCCAACTCCTTCAAAAAAGCTTCAAACTTTGACCCCACGAATTCTCTGTCGTTATCTGAGACCAAAGCCATCGGGACGCCGAACCGATAAACAACACTTTCTTTAAAAATTTTGAGACATTCATGTTCGGTGATCTTCTGTAGAGGTTTAGTTTCAACCCACTTGGTCATTTATTCGATGGCTACGATCACAAAACTAACTTGCCCCTTGGCTTTCGGCAATGGCCCCAAGATATTGATTACCCATATAGCAAATGGAATAGGGAAGATGAGGGATGGAACTATTCAGCTGACACTTGGGACATTTTTTGACAAAATATTTGGCTTCCTGAAAGATAGTCGACCAATAGTATCCCTCCCTCAAAATTTTGTATGCCAATGATTTGGCTCCCATGTGATCTCCACAAATCCCTTCACGCACTTCCCGAAGTGTGTATTCTACCTCTAAAGGAGTCAAACACTTGAGCAGTGAAGAACTAAAAGCCCTTCAGTATAGATCTCCATCAATAACGATAAAGTTTGAGCTCCTATTGTTGATCTTTTTTGCATAGATGCGATCTGAAGGTAGAACCCCCACAGCCAAATAAGAGATGTACGGGGTGATCCAGCAGTCCAGTCGATCCAAAGCTAAAACATCAACCTTCAAAACACTAGGTTCTTTCAACACTTCCATATACACTGAACCGTCGGTTGTTGCCAATCGGGCCAAAGCATCTGCTACCGTGTTGTCTGACCGATCGATTCCTTGTGTGAGTTTTTCTTTTACTTTGGCCAGGTATTTTGTCATCCTTGCCCCCCGAGCCTTATATTCCCCAGATATTTGTTTGACGACCAGTAAGGAATCACTGTAGATAACTAACTTCTGAACCTCCAGGCTTAGGGCCAACAGAAGTCCAGCTAAAATGGCTTCATATTCTGCTTCATTATTTGTGGCTTTGAACTGAAACCGGATGGCTTGCTGGACCTTGAACCCTTCTGGACTTGTTAAAATAACCCCTTCTCCATTGATGTTCGAAGTCGATGACCCGTCCACATAGAGAGTCCATGAAGTTTGCACCTATTATGTTTCAGTAACCGATCCAACATCTGATTCTGTGAACGAACACTCTACAACAAAATCTGCCAACGCCTGTCCTTTAATTGTTGTTCGGGGATGATATTCCAAAGAAAATTGTGTTAATTCCATCGCCCATGCAGCAAGCCGACCCGAGACTTCCAGCCTATACAGTACCTTCTTCAATGGCTGATCTGTATATACCACCACCAACCGACCCTGGAAATAGTGTCGAAGATTTCTACTTGCGATGATTAAGGCGTAGGCGAACTTTTCCAGGTTCGGGTACCGAGTCTCTGCATCTCGAAGAACGTGGCTGACATTGTAAGACCCCAACTTTTTATAAATGAAATTGAACTTCCTCTATTTATTATTTTGAAATAGTAATGGTTGATTTGATTAATGTGGTTAGTTATGAGTAAAATGCGCAAATATTTTAAATAAGCAAGTGGTTATAAAGTATTCATTTTTGTCAAGGAATATTCGTTTGGTCGTGGAATATTCTTTCTGTCGGGGAATATTCGTCCGACGGCGCAGCCTTTCGTGGGTCCCATAACGGAAAGCGATTGGATGAAGAAAACGACAAGTATGATTTTTTATAAATAACGGCGTAGTTATTATCGTTAACACTGTTGGAATACCCGGTGGTTAAAACATAGTAATACGCAGTGTTGCACAGTAGCACACAATATTGCACTAATTATTGATTCATACGTAAGAATGCACTAGTCAATAATTGTTACAGTAATTACTGTTCAATATTCTATTTTATTGATTCAATAATTGCTACGTTGATATTTTATCTTATTGTTGTTTCAATAATTGTCACTACACAGTATTTCCCATTATCAGATCAATAATTCATAATATTTTAATAATATTACTAGGTAACATTATTGGCAATGTCTAGAAAGTTCTGTCTAAGGAGAGGTTTGGTCACCTAATTGCGCGTCAGTAAGTAGAAATGCTTATTAGAAAGCCCCCTCTTTCCTGGGAACAACCTAGTTGTCATTATTGTGATTCGGTAATATTATTTGTGAATAATTAATTATTGATTTATATGATAAGAAAAATATTTATTTATGTGGATAGAAATTGAGGAATTTTTAGAAAGGTGACAATTGTTGAAAATTGATATTTTATCTTTTCTGATAAAATAATTTATTATTATATTATAATAATATAATAATGGTGATATTTTTACAATGAATGTGTGATATATGATTAAATGAGGAGGAAGAGTATTTTGTTACAATAAATGCTAAAAACATGTTAAACATGTTCGTGGACCCTTTTTTGACTGAAATTTGATTATAACCTGTAAAATCGTCTGTATGTGGATTCTAGTCAATTTCTGTTTGGAATTTGGAAAAACTTAAACTTACAAAGTTGTAGAGAATTGAATTTTGTATGGAATAGACATAAGATTTGAATATTTCTGATATAAAGGCTAATTATTATGAATTATTGAAGTTTCAGAATATTGGGTTTGAATTGATTTTGTTATAAAAAAATATTTAAAACATGTTTTTCATGTTGGTGGGCCCCACTTGATGTTGCAAAATTCTGAAATCAGATGTCTAAGGTGTGCATAGGAATTTTTATTAAAAATAATAATATTTTATTAAATTTTCTACTTTGGTGTTCTAAGTATTTTCCTATAAATAGGGTGCTTAGGTTAGAATTAAAAATCACACCAGAAACTGAAGTTTTCTCTCTCTATATATTATCGAGCGTATTTTTATGAGTATTTTCATACTTTGAGTGTTGCTATATGGTGCAAGTTCCCTTTAGCGTTATATCTGATATTCCAGCCAGAAGTACTATTCTTTTGAGGTAAGGGATAGTAAGGGATTGTAAGGGTTATTATGTTTTTCAGTTTCGTAATTTTTCCGACCCTCAAAAATTCTGGAAAAATTTTGACATGATAATTTGATGAGTTTTCTAGATTGTGTCCAAAAATGGCGATTTTTGAATGTATAAATTAGGAGTTATGAATTTTATGGGAAAAGACTATTTTAAAAGTAAACCCTTATAACTCCTTGTGGTTAACTCCAAAATTGGTAAAACTTTTATTGGGAGTACATGTATATAATAGCAGTATACTCTGTAAATTTCAGAATTTTTGGATAAAAGTAAGTTTATGATCAATGTCTAAATATTCGGCAGTTTTGGCCATATGAAAAATAGTAACTAAATTTTAAAAATTCCGAGAAAAATATATTTTCAATATGGGACTATATTCTGCTAAATCCCAGAAAAGAAAATTTTCTGGGACTGATTTGGTATTTTTCATGAAAATGGACTAGTTTTGAGTAAATGAATTAAATATGTTATGTGAAGTAAGAAAATTAGAAAATAGGATTTTATGGCTTAAGAATCCTATATAAGGTATATGCAGATTTTTTTATGAGGATTTTGGTTATTGGTGATGAAATCTTATGAGTTACTATTCATGAGTTATTATTTATGAGTTATACTATTCACGAGTTACTATTTAGGAGTTACTATTCACGGGTACTATTCACGACAAAATTGGTTTCTTTTTCTGACCAAATTATCGTTGATTTATGAATCTTACTCTTGAAATTAAATGCAGTTGTTGATTATATTATTTTTATTATCATATATAACATTTTTATAATCCTGGTAAGGAAATTTCTCTTTCACTTGAGTGTAAAGATGGGTAGATTATTGGTATGATTGTGACTATGGGTTCTCTTTGGCTAGTTGTACAAAGATGAATTGTTGACTGGTATGCTCATGACCATTGAATTTACAATTGAATATCTTTAGCTTAAGTGCAAAGGTAAATTGATTAACATGGTTATAATTATTGTTTATATAAATTCTGAAATGATTATATATAATTATTTTGCACAACAATTGTAATAATAAAGTTGTAGTTGTTTTCTGTACCATGTATTTGGCGTCTCAGAATAGGTTGGGTAGATTGGACCTATTTTGGGGGCGTCACGGACATAGTATACTGGGAACTATCTTCCCCCCTTGTCCCTTACCAGTGTTGCCCCCACTGCCATCGAGCTTGTAACCAAATATAAATATAAAGGTTCTAAAGGGATGGGCTTCATCAATAGTGGTGTCGACGACAAATATTATTTGATCCCTTGGAACGCATTCTCATACGACAAATATTATTTGGTCCCAGACTGACATACTTTTCATAATCATTTCATCCACATATACTTCCATGCTTCGGCCTAGTTGCCTCGTGAATACAAAGTTCATCATCCGCTGATAAGTAACCCCTGCATTGAGCAGATTGAATGTCATTTTATGATAAGCATAAATGGCCCGATGTGTGATAAAACTCGTTCTCAGGATGTCCTCCTTATTCATTGAAATATAATAGTATCCTGAAAAGGCGTCCATTAAACTTAACATACCATACCCCGAAGTGGCGTCGATCAACTGGTCTATATTGGGTAAAGGGTAGAAGTCTTTCGGGCAAGCTTTGTTTAGGTCTGTGTAATCAATGCATATCCTCCATTTTTCGTTCTGTTTCTGTACTAATACCATGTTCGCCAACCACTCGGGGTAATCAATCTCAAAGATGAATTCTGCCTCCAGGAGTTTGGCAATCTCTTCATCGATGATCCTCTGTCTTTCAAGGGCAAAAATTCTCCTCTTTTGTATAATCGGCTTCCTCTTAGGGTCCACATACAGCCTGTGTAGTGCAATCGACTTGTCAAATCCCGGCTTATCACTAGGTTCCATTGCAAAGATGTACCCAAAGTAGATCTATTATCCCTGTCCGAAGGGGTTCTGTTAATCCTGAACCAATCTTGATAGTTTCTCAGCATTCTCTAGGACCAATTCTACGTCCTTTATTTCCTCGGTAGGCAGGGCAAGTGGTTCTGTGCTACTTTCAGTGAATTACTCTATCTCGATGGCCATTGTCTATTTTTGCTTACTTACCCCGACTCCCGATGAAATCAAAGTATTCTGATAACACCTTCTGGCGATGTCAAGATCCCCTTTAACTTCCCTGATCCCGTTCGGTGTAGGAAACTTAATTTTAAAATGAGGTATGGACGTAATTTCTTGTAGAGCTGCTAGGTTCGGCCTTCCCAGAATTGCATTGTACGTCGAATCCACCTAGACGACAAAAAATTTGACCATCACCTCTACCTGCTGGGGTGCTGTGCCGAACCTGACAGGCAACTCAATGGGGCCTGACACATGCACCGGATCTCCACTAAAACCATATAGGGGGCCTTCTCCTCCTAACTCCATCTTCTTTCCCTCCAAGTCCATTCTCTGGTAGGCATGAGTGTACAGTATATCGACCGAGGACCCATTATCGATCATCATCCTTCTTATGTCCACTGGTTTGACTTAAGCCGTTATCACTAATGCCCCGTCATGTGGCTCTATGTGGTCTGTGGGATAATCTTTATCTAAGAAGGAGATAGTGGTTCCTGGGAAAGACCGATCCTTTTTTATCGAAGACCCTTCAACCGATAGCACTGCATCGAGATTCCCACTCCTCTTCTTTCCAGTCACATGCCCTACAGAACCACCTGAAATAACATTGATTATGCCTCGAGTTGGCTGGTTCTATTTTGGCTGTGTATCCCAAGCTGGCCCTCTATTTTCCTCTTTTTGTTGGGCTTTGGCATTTTCCCAACCTAATACATACTGGACTAGCTGGCTTTTTTGAACATTTTCTATCAGGTCCTTCAGGTCATACACATCTCCGTTGTATGCCCGGGACTCTGATGATATTCACAAAACTTGTCTCGACCTCTTTTCTCGGGCTTCAGATTTGTCAAGCAAGGCTCATAAAATGACTTATTTCAGATCTCTTCCAATATCTTGGCCCTATCTGTGTTGAGGGGGGTATAAATTTTATTAATGATTCTGCTCGGGAAGGGTGGTCGGCCACTACCCGATCCTCCCCCACTATAACTCTTCTTCCCCGAATTATCCGTCCTTCCTTGGTTGTCCGAACACTGATAGTTTTGTTTGTCCCGATCCTTGGATATGTCGTAGGACTGAGAGTGTGGTTTAAAGTTTCCCATAGCCTCTTCTATGGCGATGAACCCTTCGGTCCGATGGAAAGCTTTAGTCAGATCGGCAGGAGGGTTGATTACCAGATCCTTCATCAGTTTCTTCGACCTTCCTATGTCCAAACCTGTTGTCAAAAATTCCAAGGCTTGAGGGGAGTTCAATTCTGCCACCGATACCACTGCCTCCCGAAACCTTTTAACGTACTGACCAAGACATTCGTCTGAACGTTGTCTCATTTGCATGAGGGAAGCAATGATTTCCCCCTTCTTTTGTTGCTCCCGAACCAAGCATGAAATTTTTCCTGAAGGTCATTCCACGAACTGATTGATCTTGATGCCAAAGTCCCCATCCATTCTTGGGCACTCTTCATCAGAGTCGTGGCAAACATATGGCACTTGGCAGCATCCGAATGTCCATAGTAAGTCATCAGCCTGTCATATCCGTCAGAATGATTATACGGGTCCCCCAGTCCATCATACGTCACCATCGGGGGCATTTTCTTCTTCGGGTCGGCCGTGACCTGATTGATTTCGGGCGAGAATGGTGAAATGGGGCAGCTCAAAGGTGTTCTTATTGAGGTTTTTGCTGCCAATAGCTTTTTAACCTCCTCAACCGTTCTTGCGAGGGGATCGGACTCCTCTTTACGAGGGGACGATCTATGCATGTTCCTCTCATATTCAGGAGACGCAACCCTTCTCCTCTTCCCCGATCAGCCCTGGTTCTCAGATTTTATGTCTACGGAACGACTCCTCCTTCTGCTTCTGCCTTCTCGAGAGCGACTCATAGGTCTACTCCTTTCTCTTCCAGCCTTTTCGTAACGATGCGTCTGGGATCGACTCCGATGTCTGAGCCTTTTTGAAGAAGCCTCATGTTCCTCGGTCATCTGCTCTTCGAGCTCTCCCTGCTGAAGGCGTAGTGCCATCATGGCATCTTTGTTCTGTTGCATCTTCTTCTACATAATGAATTCACACTAATCTCAACTGCCCTCTACCCGATCTCTCCCTCGCCTATCGTATGCCCGAGACTGATTGTCATCGGCATGACTGATGGGGATGGGTGTGTTCCGACTGGCCAAAAATAGTTGTCGCCGGAGAGATGAGGCGTGTTCAACATGGTCTCCCTGAGTCTTAGAAGCCAGCCTATCCTTAACCGACCCTCTCACCTGAGTGGTCTGGTGAGTTTTTACTTTTTCCTAGACAGAGGCATTGTTATCTCCGTTCGTTATAGCCTTCTATCGGAAAAGTTCATTGTAATTGTAAAAGCACTAACAGTCCCCAAAATAGGTATACATCACCCATTCTGAGTCGCCAAATACATGGTACAAAAATCAAATACAAACTTCTTTTATACAATACGACAAAAGCGTAGCTTAGAGTTTTTACACGAATATTGTCTCATAGACAGTATTCAAATTCAAATGAAGTTATCATTACATTTATTATTAACCTATTTCATAAAATAGTGAGGACTACTATAGCCACCATCTCGGACCATCATTCTATTCCCCGACTAGTCTGAATTACGTTCTCATTTCCCGAAGAGAATAATGAAAGCAAAAAGGTGAGTTCAACTAGCCCAGTAAGAAATATTATGACTAAGATAATGCATAATAAATTATCGTTAGCCTTCAACAGTGTTAAACTGATAAAATATGATAAACATCAAGTTTAACTGCAGCGGGATAAGCAATCTATTAGAAGAGTCAAGTAGAGCATGATATCTACTATCTTTTATTATTTAAAAAGTGTATCATCAATTTTATCACTGAGACTCAGCTTAATAAATAAACCACATCATCGAATCATCCCTGCACTATGGGCCAAGGATATTCATGTAATCATCAATGGTCATGATTATACCGAATAATTCCTGGTCATAATCATACCAACAACTATCCATCAATGCACTACAGGTCAAGGAGGATTTTTACCACATCATTTGTAACATTACAGTCATGATTATACCGAATAATCCTTTGTCATAATCATACCAATCAATAGTACATCTATGCACGTAAGCCACAGATGACTTTTATCACAATATAAGCATGAGGATGGTGACAATGATATAAGAATTCAATTAAAAGAAAGCAAAGGATAAATTTTTAAAGATTTATAACTTAATTTATCCAAAATTCAATAATGTCCAAATTGTCAACCTAATACTGCTTTGTGGAATAAAATTCAAGAATAATATTCTATCAAAAATGATTTGGACAGCAAAGAAATCAATTTTTTTATCATGAATAATTCCCCGGATGAATAGTACCCGAGTGAATAGTACCCCATGAATAGTACTTCGGGAATAGTACTTTGTGAATAGTACCCGTGAATAGTACTTTATGAATAGTACCCCGTGAATAGTACCGTAAAAATGAATACTATTCATGGACAGTACTCCGGCATGAAAAGCTTAAAATTTAATAAGAATGTGTATAAAATATCCTTGTGAAATGGTACTAGATGAAGCGCAAATTTCAAGGATATTCTACTAATTTCACGGAGTATAGAAGCAATACTTTAACAAAATGAGGGTATAATCAAGAATAAAAGACGAAATAATATTACTCAAATATTACAGAGTATGGAAAAAAATATTATTCCTATGAATACTGAAAAAAATAATATCTCTTAACTCAGAAGAAGACTGGATACTGTAATAGTGAGGTAGCAGACTTCTCTTCTACTTTCTCTCTAAAGCTTCTCTCTCTCTATAGCTTCTCTTTCTATAATTGCTCTTGTGAGTCTTAGTGAATTGGTGAAAAAGAAAGAAGAATGAGCTTCTATTTATAGGAAAACATAGTTTCGATAATTGCACATTTTGGGGCTCGAAATATTATAATATAATACCTTCATCTTTTCTTTCATTTTTGATTTAGTCCTGCAAGTATTATCAAACTTGCACCACCTCCTCTAATAGTACATCATGTGAATCAATAGTACAATCATGTGAATAAATAGTATAATCATGTGAAAAAAATTAATTACAGTATAGTACCTTCATCTATACCTCCATTTTTAATTTAGTCACGCAAGTATTATCAATCTTGCACCACCTCCCCTAATAGTACATGCATGTGAATCAATAGTACACACATGTGAACAAAAAGTTATAAGCATGTGAATTAATAGCAATTAATTTCTCATTTATCCGATTAATTACCCGATTGGTCAATATAACCTCCAGACATCCATTATTATCGAAATAGATGTTGATTTCCACTAACACTAATAATCCTAACACACTGGAAATATCAATTTCATCTTTAATGAACATGAACTTATTAATCATTAATATTATAACTCACAATATTTAACAACCAGATCATTCCCAGGAAAGAGGGGGCTTTCCGATAAGGATTTCTCCTTATTGGCGCACAATTAGGTGACAAAACCTCTCCTTGATAGAACTTTCTAGACATTATTAATATTGTAAATAATAATATGAATAACTTTATCGTCTCAATTGTGACGCCCCCAAAATAGGTCCAATCCAACCAACCTATTCTGAGTTGCCAAAAACATGGTACAGAAAATAACTACAACTTTATTACTACAATTGTCATGCAAAATACAACAACACATATGTTGTGAGTTTTAATACAAATATATACCAACTGTGACTCATGTCCCAACCTTGAATAGCACGTCACCATGGCACCTTACATAAAGGTACAGTCAATAAATGTTTTAGAAATTAAAATCTTTGGGAAGTGCTCAAGGAAACCTTCGTACATGGGAGGCCATGCGTCTAGGTTATGATAGATATCATATGCCCACAGAATTATCTTTGGTTGACCCAATTATAAACCCCAAAGAAAAATGAGAAGATTATTATCATATTCTTTCCAATGGTGAGTCTTCTCTTGACACATCATTATCTCCACCGTCTCTAATTGAGAATTATACTTCAACCAAACTCCAAGATCATATAGGTAGTGCTTGTAGATATACTTAGCAAGTGGATGTACACAACCTTGTCTTATGATGACACGAGGTTGTATGTCATTAGACATCTTGTATGATAGTGGCAAAACACCCTTCCAACATTGGGTTCGCCTCACCCTATTTGATTCACCAAATATAACTACTAAATGATGTATAAAATATAACACATTTTTCTATACTACTTAGGGAGAACTCCACAGCTAGAGACCACCGTTTTATTCCCTTGTTACCCCTGCTCGACCCAGCTACACTCTTATTACCTGAAAGGAATTGTGAAGCAAAAGGGTGAGCACAACTAGCTCAGTAAAGAATATTATGACTAAAGATAATTAAATTCTCAATAGCCTTCATCAATAATAAATCAGAGATTTAGAACATATGGTAGATGATAAAACTTTTCAACCATAATTGCAGCAGAACGAGCAATCCATTAGAAGAGTCAAATAGACCATAAAGTCTATTATATTTACCATGTTAAAAGTCCACCAACAATGTTTTAACTCTGTAACATCAATCAACAGTTCCTGTCCACAATAATGTGAATAACTCATAATCATAATTGTAGTTCTAAATTCTTTTTCGCATTCAGGACGAAGATAATTTTCATCACATGTCTTTACCTGAAACATCAAAGATCATGGTTATACCAAATCACAGTTCCTGTTCATAATCATACTAATAAATTCATCTTTACACTACGGGCCAAAGATATTCACCAACAGTTCATCTTTGCACTACAAGCCAAAGATATTCAACAACAGGTCATCTTTGCACTACAGGCCAAAGATATTCATATCTCAAAGAAATACATAATCATTTCAGAATTTATATAAACCATAATTATAACCATATTGATCAATTCACTTTGCACTTAAGCTAAAAATATTCCATTGTAAATTCAATGGTCATGATCATACTAGTCAACAATTCAACTTTGCACTACTGGCCAAAGAGAACCCATAGTCACGATCATACCAATACTTTACCCATCTTTACACTCAAGTCAAAGAGAAATTCCATCACCAGGGTTATAAAAATGTTATATATGATAATAAAAACAATAGGATCAACAACTACATTTAATTTCAAGAGCAATAGTCATAAATCAACGATAATTTGGTCAGGGAAAAAAACCAATTTTGTCGTGAATAGTAACTCATAAATAGTAACTCGTGAATAGTACTCCGTATTCGTACATAGTACCATATACGTAAAAAATGTCATATACATGAATAGTGTCGTATACGTGAATAGTAACCCCGACACAAAAAGGTAGAACTTCCACAATAAAATTCATACCAATATTTCGGTATAATGATATTGAAAGAAAAAAATCATTACGAAAAAAACATCCCTTACAATCCCTTAAAATCCCTTACCTCAAAAGAGCAGTATTTCTAACTGGAATATCGAATATAACGCTGAACAGAACTTGCACCGTATAGCAACACTCAAGATATCTAAATACTCACAAGAATACACTAGATAATATAGAAAGAGAGAAAACTTCAGTTTCTGGTGTGATTTTTAATTCTAACTTAGCCCTCTATTTATAGGAAAATGTTAGCACGCCGAAGCAGACTTGACCTGCTACCTGATGGCTTTACCTGCTACTATTCCACCCACCAAAAATTAGCCATCTTCCCCAACAACCAAAAGTGAGGCCCACCCATTTCTAGAATTTTCTACCAAAATCAAAACCTAATTTCCGAATCAGTCACCTCTTAAAATTCATAACAAATCATTCGTTCATTTTAACGGTTCAAAATTTGTGAACATATATTCAACTTATATATGTATAACATATCCAAAAATCACAACGATCTAACGATCAGATTAAAAATTATAACTCACACAACAAAGCTGTAAGAACACTGATTTGATCTTTCAATACCTCCAATCCAATAAAATACTGATACAATACCTCAACATTAATTCTTTTATTTATAACCACATAAATAAATCCATCATTTATATCCACATCAAATAAATATTTCTTTATCATATAAATCAATAATTAATTATTCACAAATAATATTACAGAATCACAATAATGACAATCAGGCAGTTCCCAGGAAAGAGGGGACTTTCCGATAAGGATTTCTTCTTACTGGCGCGTAATTAGGTGACCAAACCTCTCCTTGACAGAACTTTCTAGACATTGCCAATAATGCTATCTAATAATATTTTTCAAATAATATGAATTATTGATCTGATAATGGAGATACTGTGCTGTGAAAATTATTGAAACAACAATAATATACAATATCAACGCAGTAATTATTGAACCAATAAAATAAAATATTGAACATTAATTACTGTAATAATTATTGAGTAGTACCTTCTTACGTAAGAATCAATAATTCAAAAATACTGTGCAATACCATTATTTATAAAAACTCAAATTTGTCGTTTTCTTCATTCGACAGTTATTCTGTTACGGGGCCCACAAATGGTTACGCCGTCGTACGAATATTCCCAGATAGAAAGAATATTCCACGACTAAACGAATATTCCCCGACAACAATGAATATTCTATAACCACTTGTGTATTTTAAAAAAATTTATATATATCACCCTTAACTTTAACTTTTCTCAATTTAACCATTTACTAAATAGAAAAATTGAATACTTTTATTTCATAAAATTCGAGGTCTTACATCAATTATTGATTTAATAATATAAGATATTATGCAGCAATTACTGTAGCAATAATTGAGTATAACTGAGTGACTTCTCACGTAAGCATCAATACCGTGTGCTACTATGCAACCACGCGTATTACTGTTCTTTTACCATCGGGTAGTTTAACAGTTCAACAGTAAAACTTTCGCCGTTATTTTTATAAAAAATTAATTCTGTCGTTTTCTAACTACGACAATACTTCTGTTGTGGGGTCCACCAATGATTATGTCGTTGTATGAATATTCCCTATTAAAACGAATATTTCCCGACCAATCGAATATTATATAACCACTTGCTTACTTTGTAAAATTTATAAATAATACCCACAACTATAACATTATATCAAATCCACACCATAATATTCAAAAATATATTTCGAGAAAAATTAATCTGTATTCATAAAAGTTGGGGTCTTACAACCTCCCCTTCTTATGAAATTTTGTCCCCGAAATAAAGGTATGTACCCGATATGTCGAAGAGGTGAGGATACCTTGACTTCATTTCAGATTCTATCTCCCAGGTCAATTCCTCAACATCGTGGTTTCTCCACAAAATTTTGACTTGAGGTATAACCTTGGAGAGTAGAATATGATCCTTCTTATCCGAAATTTTAACAAGTACCTCCTCATACGTTAAATCTTCCGCTATCTCATCTGATTCTAATTCAGTAATGTGGTTCGGGTCTTTCATATATTTGTGTAACATAGATATGTGAAACGTTATGAACACGAGACATACTTAGCGGTAAAGCGAGTCTGTAGGCCACAGTTCCTACTCGTTCGAGGATTAAAAATGGGCCAATGAATCGAGGATTGAGCTTTCCTCTCTTTCCAAATCTCGCAACTCCTTTCCATGGAGCAACATGTAACAACACATGATCTCCAATATTGAATTCCACGTCATTTCGATGAAGATCAGCATAATTCTTTTGTCGATCTTGTGAGGTTTTTATACGTTGTCGGATCGTTTGAATCTTTTCTGCAGTCATACGTACCAACTCCAGTCCCAACAACGTTTCTTCACCCACCTCATCCAAGCATACTGGAGAAAGACATTTTCTTCCATACAACGCCTTAAATGGAGCCATGACAATACTTGCTTGATAACTGTTGTTGTAGGAAAACTCCACCAATGGTAAGAACTTGTCCCAACTTCCTTTGAAGTCAAGGACATAAAGTCTTAATAATCTTCAAGAGTTTGAATAGTCCTCTCCGACTGCCCGTCCGTTTGAGGATGATATGCCGAACTAAATCGTAAATCTGTGCCCATAGCTTTTTGTAAACTAACCCAAAATCGTGAAGTAAATCTTGGGTCTGGATCAAAAACTATGGATACTGGCATACCATGCAATCTTACAATCTCGTTTATGTTCATACGAGCAAGACGTTCAAGTGTATAAGTTTCTGGTATCGATAAAAAATGAGCAGACTTGGTCAATCTATCAACAATGACCTAAATCACATCTATGCCTTGGGAAGACCAGTAACGAAATCTATGGTAATGAGCTCCCACTTCCATTCTGGAATTTCAAGTGGTTGTAATGGACCTTTTAGAACTTGATGCTCTGCCTTGACTCATTGACAAGTTAGACACCTTGAGATAAACCCCGCTATTTCTCTCTTCATATTGCTCCACCAAAATGTATGTCGGAGATCACGATACATTTTGGTACTCCCAGGATGGATTGCAAACGGTGTGTTGTGCGCCTCCATCATGATTTTATACTTCAAGTCAGAATCGTTAGGAACACAAAGTCTGGAGTTGACTCGAAGTATTCCTTTTTCATCGATTCTTGCTTCTGGAATATCACCTTCTTGCACTTTCTTCCTCATACGCATCAGCTCCAGGTCTGTAGATTGAGCAGCTTTAACTTTATCGATTAAAGTCGGTTCTACTCGTATATTCGCCATCATCACATTGGTCCTTGGAGTCTTTAACTCTATCTCCATCCTTTGTAAGTCATACAAAATAGGCCTTTGCGTTGACAATATCGCACTTGTACCCGCATATGATCTTCTACTCAATGCGTCAGCTACTACGTTCGCTTTTACAGGATGGTTGAATGGTATGATCGTAATCTTTCAACAACTCAAGCCAACGCCGTTGCCTCATGTTGAGTTCCTTTTGAGTGAAGAAATATTTGAGGCTTTTATGATCCGTATAGATCTCCACCTTCTCTCCATACAGGTAATGCCTCCAAATCATAAACGCAAAAACGATAGCTGCCAACTCTAGATCATGAGTATGATAATTCCTCTCATATTCATTGAGTTGTCGTGAGGCATAGGCTATGACTTTCCCATGTTGTATGAGAACACATCCTAAACCTTTGCCTGAAGTATCGATGTATATGACAAATCCCTCCAAACAAGCTGGTATTGTCAGAACAGGTTCTGAAATGAGCCTCCTCTTGAGTTCTTAAAAACTCTTCTCACATTCCTCGTGTGAGACCTCGAATTTTATGAAATAAAAGTATTCAATTGTTCTATTTTGGTAAATAGTTAAATTGATAAAAGTTTAAAGTTAAGGGTGATATGTGAAAATTTTTCAAAGTAGACAAGTTGTCATAAAATACCCGGTTACTATTTACTCTAGTATTGTTCACTCGAGTATTTGGGGCACTTTTTGTGTCAGAGTACTATTCACAAGTTACTATTCACGGGTTACTTTTCACCTAAATTACTATTCATCCAAATATTATTCACTCGGGTATTTGGGGTATTTTTCGTGTCGGAGTACTATTTACGAGTTACTATTCACGGGTTACTATTTACCTGATTACTATTTACTCTAGTATTGTTCACTCGGGTATTTAAGATACTTTTTGTGTTGGGGTACTATTCATAGGATACTATTCCTGAAGTACTATTCACGGGGTACTATTCACCCGAAAAATATATTTCTTTTTGATCTAAATCATTTTTGGTACAATATTATTCCATGAGGAGATGTGCTAATTTTTCAGACCGTTGGTTGAAATTTTAATAGTAAATCAATATGGATCGTTGGTTTAAAATTTTAATAGTAAAATCTTTTAATATAAAACAGAATACTTTTATAAAATTATTCTATTAATAGAATATATTATATTCTATTATGCATAGTATTTTGCATAGTAAAATCTTTTTATATAAAATAGAATACTTTTATAAAGTTATTCTATAAATAGAATATATTATATTTTGTTATACATAGTGTTGCATAGTGTCTGCATAGTGTTTTGCATAGTAAAATCTTTTTATATAAAACAGAATACTTTTATAAAGTTATTCATTTTATTAGATTATAAATAGAATATATTATATTTTATTTAAAAGATTTTGCTTTAAATATGGACCGTCCGATTAAAAGTAAATCAATCTGGACCGTTCATGAATTAGTTACTATGTAGTCCATTCTCCTATAAATAGAAGCTCATTCCTTCATTATTTCTTACGAATTCACTGAAACTCTAGAGAGAGAAACTATAGAGAGAGTTCTTCTTCTATAATCTTGAGTGTATTTCTTTAGAGTTTGAAAAAGCTTTGAGCGTAGTACAGGTTTCTTCGAGTATATCATCGCCCTACCAGTCGGAATACTCTTCTTTCAAAAGTAAGGGATATTATTATTATTGTAAGGGATATTATTATTATAGTAAGGGATAGTATTTTTATAGTAAGTGATATTATTATTATAGTAAGGGATATTATTATTATAGTAAGGGATATTATTTGTTGTACTCATAAGAGATATTTTTTGTTGTACTAGTAAGGGGTATTATTTCTTTTGTATTAATGAAAAGAACTTATGTTATTCCATTCTTTATTATTCTGTTGGAATAACCTGTATACGTGGAATACCATATACTTGGTGAAATTATTTTGTTATTTCATTCTTTATTATTATGTTGGAATAACCTGTTTATACGAAGTACCGCATACATGGTGAAATTCTTCTATTATTCTGTTCTTTATTATTCCGTCGGAATATCCTGTCTGTGCGTTAACGCGTGACCTAGTTCCATTATTTATTATTCTGTTGGAATAACCTGTCTGTGCGATCTATCGCATGCATGGTGAATTATGTTGTTATTCCATTCTTATTTATTCTGTTGGAATATCCCGTCTATGCGATTACGCATGACCTGGTTCCATTATTTATTATTCTGAGTATAATAAAGAATGGAATAACAAAACAAATCACCATGCATGCGGTACTTCGCATAGACAGGTTATTCCAACAGAATAATAATTAACGGAATCAGGTCAGGCGAAAATCACACCGACAGGATGTCCCAACAGAATAATAAAGAATGGAATAACAATAGAAATCACCATGCATACGGTACTTCGCATAGACAGGTTATTCCAACAGAATACTAATAAAGACGGAACCAGATCCGGCGTAAAACGCACAGACAGGATATTCCAACAAAATAATAATAAAGACGGAACCAGGTCCGGCGTAAAATGCACAGACAAGATATTCCAACAGAATAATAAAGAATGGAATAACAGAAGAATTTCACCAAGTATAGGGTATCCCGCGTATACAGGTTATTCCAACAGAATAATAAAGAATGGAATAACGGAAGTTCTCTTCATGAATAAGAAAGAAAGAATACCCCTTATGAGTACAAGAAATAATATTCCCTACCTTAAGAAGAAGAGTACTGGATATATGAGTAGTGAAGTAGCAGAATACTTTTCTTCTTTCTCTCTATAGTTTATCTCTCTAGAGTTTCAGTGAATTCGTAAGAAAATAATGAAGGAATGGGCTTCTATTTATAGAAAAATGGACTGCATAGTAACTAACTCATGAAGGGTCCAGATTAATTTACTTTAATCTGACGGTCCATATTTAAAGCAAAATCTTTTAAATAAAATATAATATATTCTATTTATAATCTAATAAAACGAATAACTTTATAAAAGATTGTACTATGCAAATACTATGTAGGCACTATGCATAATAAAATATAGTATATTCTAATTATTGTCTAATAAAACAAATAACTTTATAAAAGTACTTTATTTTATATAAAAAGATTTTACTATGCAAAACACTATGCAGGCACTATGCAAACACTATGCATAATAAAATATAATATATTCTAATTATTGACCAATAAACTAGATAACTTTATAAAAGTATTCTGTTTTATATAAAAAGATTTTACTATACAAAACACTATGCAGGCACAATGCAACAATATGCATAATAAAATATAATATATTCTATTTATAGAATAACTTTATAAAAGTATTATATTTTATATAAAAAGATTTTACTATGCAAAATACTATGTAGACACTATGCAACACTATGCATAATAGAATATAATATATTCTATTTATAAAATAACTTTATAAAAGTATTCTGTTTTATTACATTAATAATACCAATAAAATAAAACTGAGTTACTTATCACGTAAGCATCAATAATCAATACTGTGTGCTACTATGCAACCACGCATATTACTGTACTTTTAACATCGGGTGTTTCAACAGTTAACGGTAAAACTTCCGCCGTTATTTTCATAAAATTATTTTTGTCATTTTCTCAATCCGACAATAATTTCGTTGCAGGGTCAACCAATGATTGTACCGTCGTACGGATATTCCCCGACAAAAAGAATATTCTCCGACCAATCGAGTATTATATAACAACTTGCGTAATTTGCAAAATTTATAAATATTACCCACAACTATAACATTATATCAAATCCACACCATAATATTTAAAAAATTATTTCGAGAAAATTAAATATTTATTCATAAAATCCGGGGTCTCACAATCTCCCCTCCTTATGAAATTTCGCCCTCGAAATTTACGTACGTACCTGGTATGCCGAAGAGGTGAGGATACCTCGACTTCATTTCAAATTCTAACTCTTGAGGTATAACCTTTGAGTGTTGAATACGATTCTTCTTATCCAAGATTTTAGCACGTATCTCCTCAAACGTTAAATCATCCGCTATCTCGTCCGGTTCTAAATTAATAATGTGATTCGGGTCTTACACATATTTATGTAACATGGATATGTGAAAAACATTATGAACACGAGACATACTTGGCGGTAAAGCGAGTCTATAGGACACAGTTCCTACTCGATCAAGGATTAAAAATGGGCTGATGAATCGAGGATTGAGCTTTCCTCTCTTTCCAAATCTCGTAACTCATTTCCATGGAGCAACACGTAACAACACATGATCTCCTATATCGAATTCCACGTCCTTTCGATGAATATCAGCATAATTCTTTTGTCGATCTTGTGAGGTTTTTATACGTTGTCAGATCGTTTGAATCTTTTCTGCAGTCATACGTACCAACTCCAGTCCCAACAACGTTTCTTCACCCACCTCATCCAAGCATACTGGAGAAAGACACTTTCTTCCATACAACGCCTCAAATGGAGCCATACCAATACTTGTTTGATAACTGTTGTTGTAGGAAAACTCCACCAATGGTAAGAACTTGTCCCAACTTCCCTTAAAGTCAAGGACACAAAGTCTTAATAGATCTTCAAGAGTTTGAATCGTCCTCTCTAACTGCCCGTCCGTCTGAGGATGATATGTCGAGCTAAATTATAAATCTGTGCCCGTAGCTTTTTACAAACTAACCCAAAATCTTGAAGTGAATCTTGGGTCTCGATTAGAAACTATGGATACTGGCATACCATGAAATCTTACAACCTCGTTTATGTACATACGAGCAAGACGTTCAAGTGTATACGTTTCTCGTATCGGTAAGAAAGGAGCAGACTTGGTCAATCTATTAACAATGACCCAAATTACATCTATGCCTTGAGAAACTTTGGGAAGACCGGTAACGAAATCCATGGTAATGTGCTCCCACTTCCATTCTAGAATTTTAAGTGGTTGCAATGGATCTTTTCTTACTTGATGCTCCGCCTTGACTCGTTGACACGTTAGACACCTTGAGATAAACAACGCTATCTCTCTCTTCATATTGCTCCATCAAAATGTATGATGAATATCATGATACATTTTGGTACTCCCAGGATGGATTGCAAACGGTGTGTTATGCGCCTCCATCATGATTTTATACTTTAAATAAGGGTCGTTAGGAACACAAAGTCTAGAGTTGACTCGAAGTATTCCTTCTTCATCGATCCTTGCTTCCGACATAGCACCTTCTTGCACTTTCTTCATCTGGCGACCCAAGATGGGTGATGTAGAACCAAATTTTGGGGGTGTCACACCTCGCTCCAACTGAATTTTTTATCTTTTTGAGTCAACTGAGTTAATGGAGTAGCGATTCGAGAAAATCCTTCCACGAACCTCCGATAATAACCAGCTAAACCCAAAAGCTATGTACTTTGATTACTGACTTAGGTTGCTCCCAGTATTGAATTGCTTCAATCTTTGTCGGGTCAACAAATATTCCATGATTTGATATCACATACCTAAGGAATGATACTTCCTCGAGCCAGAACTCGCATTTCTTCAACTTGGCATATAACTTATTTTTACGAAGCTTTTGGAGTATCAGCCTCAAGTGTTGTTCATGATCTTCACGGCTTTTAGAGTAAATGAGGATGTCATCAATAAAGATGACCACAAAGTGATCCAAATATTCCTTGAATACTCGGTTCATAAAATCCATGAATGCAGCAGGAGCATTAGTCAATCCAAAAGACATGACTAGGAATTCGTAATGCCCGTACCGAGTTCTGAAAGCAGTCTTTGGAATGTCATCAGTTCTAATCTTCAACTGATGATATCCAGAACGAAGATCGATCTTTGAAAATAATTTGGCTCCTTACAACTGGTCAAACAGATCATCAATACGAGGCAACAGGTACCTATTTTTGATGGTGACGTGATTCAACTCCCGATAATCAATACACAGTCGCATACTTCCATCTTTATTCTTCACGAATAGAACAGGAGCACCCCAAGGAGACATATTAGGTCGAATGAAATGGATATCTAACATTTCCTGTAGTTGGGTTTTTAACTCCTGAAGTTCAATAGGAGCCATTCGATATGGGGCTTTGGAAATGGTTTTGTACTGGATTCAAGGTTGATACAAAATTCAATTTCACGCTCTGGGGGTAGGCCAGGAAGTTCTTCAGGGAATACGTCAGGAAATTTATTAACAATAGAAATATCATTCAAATCTGACGTATTTTTATTTAAATCCTTGACATGGGCTAAGAAAGCTTGACATCCGTTTTTCAATAAACGAATAGCTTTATGGTTTGATATGATAGTGATTGACTTTAGTTTTTTGGTTGCTTGAATTCGCATAATAGGTTGGTTAGGAATATGAAAGCTAACAACCTTAAGAAAATAATCATTTTTTGCATGATGAGTAGTTAACCAATCAATCTCTAAAATCACATCAAATGCAAGTATTTTTAAGGAAATAAGATCGATAGGTAACGTGCAGTTACCGATAAGTCAAAGTATAATTTCTCTGGAGTCAAATTTAAACGTTGAGCGTAAGTAGGATAAATAAAAGAATGGGTAAAAACGGTATCAAATAAGGTATATATTTCACAAGAGTTTATAATTAGCTTACCTGTGATCACCTCGTTCGGATTCCTCGCTTTTTGGGAGGTTACGACAAACGCTCTCCCTTGAACTACCGATTTTGTCTTATCTGGGACAGTCTTTGATGCCTCCATCCCAGCTGAACTTGACTTCGGTGCACGATAAAATCTGGCAAGGTGACAATCTCTTTCGCAATTATAACACTCTTTGGATTGCTGCGTACAGTTTAGACTGATGTGTCCCTCCCCTCCGCATTTATAATATATGTCCGACAGTCGTTCTCCTTCCTTAACAACAGGTGTTGGTGCTGACGTCTTTCCATCATTATTGAATTTCCTCTTCTTAAAATTTCCACTTCTATTTTCTTGGCCATGATTACCACCGAAGTGGTTACCATTTCTGGCATATTGATTCCCTCCACGTTTGTTGTCACCGCTTCGATGACTGCTACCACTGGTATTATCATTTTTTCGGCTACTCTCTCTTGGTTGGGTTGACTCGTTCTCGCTCTCCAATAACTGAGGCTTATTTACAACATCTGAATACAAACATAGTTTGTGAGAAATTAAGTATTGACGTATCTCGGGTTTCAAACCTCTTAGAAACATCCACGTCATTCTCTCCTCATTATCAACTAAGTGGGACATAAACCGGGATAACTCGGCAAACTTAGCTTCGTACTGTGACACGATCATATTGTTCTGCTACAGCTTGATAAACTCTACCTCCTTCATGTGACGAATACTTTCGGGAAAGTACTTATCGTTGAATAGTTCTTGAAACTTCTCCCAAGACATCTTTAGTGCGGCAGGTTGAGTACGCTTTTCTGATTTCCACCAGTAATCTGCCTCTCCTCGCAACATAAAAGTGGAAAAAGGAACCTTTTACTTCTCGGAGCATCCCAGGACATCAAATATCTTGGTGATCTGCTTTATCTACGTCTCCGCCTTAAGTGGTTTTAGCTCTCCAATAAACTCTGGTGGTCCCAACTCCTTAAACTGTTTAGCGGTGACTGTCCGAGAGTTACCAGTGTTTCCACTTGCATTTTGAATAGAAGTCGTTCTTACCTGATGTTGCATGAATTGCACAAAGACTCTGAACATCCCATCGTTCATCATTTGGTCAGCGTTGTTATTTTCCTGAGGATTATTGTCATCCTAATGCACATTATCCTGGGTATTGATCGTTGGTGACTCAACGGTCTCATGTGCTTCACTGCTTATCTCAACATTTTCGGATGGAATTTTCAAATACTGCCACAAAACAAAGGTTAATTAACATGTCACATATTATCCCTATACTCTGACCGACCAAATAAATACCAAACAAACTTAGGTAGGTCATACTAGCAAAGAAATTTCTCGTCTCTCCCCTCCTAGTTCTAGTCTCACATCTCAACTAGGGATCATATCCCTAAGCTTTGATACCAACTGTGACGCCCCCAAAATAGGTTTACGTCACCCATTTTGAGTTGCCAAATACATGGTACAAAAATCAAATACAAACTTCTTTTATATAATACGACAAAAGCGTAGCTTAGAGTTTTTACACAAATATTGTCTCATAGACAGTATTCAAACTCAAATGAAGTCCTCATTATATTTATTATCACACTATTTCATAAAATAGTGAGGACTATTATAGCCACCATCTCGGACCATCACTCTGTTCCCCGACTAGTCCCAGCTACGTTCTCATTTCCTGAAGAGAACAATGAAAGCAAAAGGGTGAGCTTAACTAGCCCAGTAAGAAATATTATGACAAAGATAATGCAGAATAAATTATCGTTAGCCTTCAACAGTGTTAAACTGATAAAATATGATAAACGTCAAGTTTAACTGCAGCGGAACAAGCAATCCATTAGAAAGTCAAATAGAGTATGATATCTACAATCTTCTATGATTTAAAAAGTTTATCATCAATTTTATCACTGAGACTCAGCTTAATAAATAAATCACATCATCGAATCATCACTGCACTATGGGCCAAGGATATTCATGTAATCATCAATGGTCATGATTATTTCGAATAATCCCTGGTCATAATCATACCAATAACTGTCCATCAATGCACTACAAGCCAATGAGAATTTTTTCCACATCATTTGTGTAAAACCCCAAATTATTAATAATTGAAATTTAATTTCCTCTGTTTATCATTTTGAAATAGTAAGGGTTGATTTGATTAATGTGGTTAGTTATGGGTAAAATGAGAAAATATTTCAAATAAACAAGTGGTTATAAAATACTCATTGTTGTCGGGGAATATTCGTTTGGTCGTGGAATATTCTTACTATCGGGGAATATTCGTACGACGGCACAGCCTTGTGTGGGCCCATAACGAAAAGCGATTGGATGAAGAAAACGACAAGTATAAGTTATTTATAAATAACGGCGCAGTTGTTACCGTTAATACTGTTGGAATACCCGGTGGTTAAAACACAGTAATACGCGTTGTTGCACACTAGCACACGGTATTGCACCAATTATTGATTCTTACGTAAGAAGGCACTACTCAATAATTGTTACAGTAATTACTGTTAAGTATTTTATTTTATTGATTCAATAATTGATGCGTTGATATTTTATATTACTGTTGTTTCAATAATTGTCACTACACAATATTTTCCATTATCGAATCAATAATTTATATTATCTGAAAAATATTATTAGAAAACATTATTAGCAATGCCTAGAAAGTTCTGTCTAAGGAGAGGTTTGGTCACCTAATTGCGCGCCAGTAAGGAGAAATTATTATTGGAAAGCCCCCTCTTTCCTGGGAATGGCCTGGTTGCCAGTACTGTGATTCTATAATATTATTTGTGAATAATTAATTATTAATTTATATGATGAGGAAAATATTTATTTTATGTGGATATAGATGAAGAAAATTTTTAAAGTGACAATTGTTAAAAAATTGATATTTTATCTTTTCTGATAAAATAATATTTTATTATATTATTATAATAGAATAATGATGATATTTTTACAATTATTGTGGAATATATGAGTATATGAGGAGGAAGAGTATTTTTGTTCCATTAAATGATTAACACATATTTTGTGTGTCGGTGGAGCCCATTTCTTGACTGAAATTTGATTATAGCCTGTAAAATCGTCCGTATGTGAATTTCGGTCAATTTCTGTTTGGAATTTGGAAAAACTTTCTTCTGTAAAGTTGTAGAGAATTGAATTTCCTATAAAAATTTGTGAGATTCGAATTTTCTGATACAAGGGCTATTTATTATGAATTATTGAAGTTCTGAAATAATTGATTTTTGGAAGTTTTATTTATTTTTATTAATAAAAACGTTTTTTATATGTTGTGGGCATCTTTAACATGTGCATGGTGGCTGAATTCAGACTCAAGATGTGGGCGTATGAATTTTGTTTATATATAATATTATTATATTTAATTTTCTGTTTTGGTGTTCTAACCAATTTCCTATAAATAGGGTGCTTAGGTTAGAATTGAAAATCACACCAGAAACTAAAGATTTCTCTCTCTCTCTCTCTCTATAATATCGAGCGTATTTTGCAAGTTCTTTCAGCACTATATCCAGTATTCCAGTCAGAAGTACTATTCTTTCTGAGGTAAGAGATGTTATTTTATTTGAAAGTGATATTATTTCTTCAATATCATTATGCCGAAATATTGGTTGGAAATTTTTATCAAATTTAAAACTTTTTCATGTCGGGGTTACTATTCATGAGTTACTATTCACTAGTTACTATTCATGAGTACTATTCACAAAGCATGATGATATTTTTTGTGAAATTTCTATCTTTTAGTGTCGGAATTACTATTTACGTATACGGCACTATTCACGTATACGGCACTATTCACGAATACGACACTATTCATAGAAAAATTAAATTTTCTTTTCTGTGTCCAAGATTGTCTGTTATGATTCCTATCTTTGATTGGACATATGTTTTGGTCTTCATTCTTGAATTTTACTCCACTCTGATTATTTATGAAGTATTTTTGAACTTGGATTGTGTAAAGTACGAATCCTTAATATTTGTTCTTTTGTTTTACTGGATTAGTTTCCTTTAAAATATTTTTCATGATCCTCAGTCCTAAATGATGATATTACTGAATATCTTTGGCCTGTAGTACAAAGATGAATGATTTTATGATGAATATCTTTGGCCCGTAGTGCAAAGATGAACAGGTGTTTAGATGAACATGACCAACTGACGAATATCTTTGGCCCGTAGTGCAAAGATGAACAGGTGTTGAGATGAACACGACCAACTGATGAATATCTTTGGCCTGTAGTGCAAAGATGACTATTTGATTCAAGATGTATATTGATTGATGTTACAGGAATAAAATATCGATGATGGACTTTTAAATTCATTTATAGAAGATAGTAGATTGCATTATCTACTTAACACTTCTAATGAATTGTTGTTTTCGCTGCAGTTGTTGATCTAAAACTTGTTGTCTATTGTATTCTATCAGATTTTTTCTTGTTGAAGACTAAGGATAATTTGTTGTACATTATCTTAGTCATAATATTCTTTACTGGGCTAGTTGAGCTCACCCTTTTTCCTTTTTGTTCCATTTTTCTTCTCAGGAGGCGAGAATATAGCGGGAACTAGTTGGGGTGTGGAGTGATGGTTCAAGACAGTTGTTTTAGTATTCCTAACCATTTTGTAATATAGTGTATCAATAATTGTAATGAGAACTTATTTGAGTGTGGATATTGTCTAGAAGAAAATATTTGTATTTAAACTCAAAGTTTATGTATTGTCGTATTTTGCACGATAATTGTATTAATGAAGTTGTAGTTGTTTCTGTACCATGTATTTGGCGACTCAGAATGGGTTGGATGGAACGGACCTATTTTGGGGGCCTCACAGTTTGTAACATTACGGTCATGATTATACCTAATAATCTCTGGTCATAATCATACCAATCAATAGTACATCTATGCACGTAAGCCACAAATGACTTTTATCACAATATAAGCATGAGGATGATGACAATGATATAAGAATTCAATTAAAAGAAAGCAAAGGATAAATTTTTAAAGATTTATAACTTTATTTATCCAGAATTCAATAATGTCCAAATTATCAACTTGATACTGCTTTGTGGAGTAAAATTCAAGAATAATATTGTATCAAAAATGATTTGGACAGCAAAGAAATCAATTTTTTGTCATGAATAATTCCCCGGGTGAATAATACTCGAGTGAATAGTACCCCATGCATAGTACTTTGGGAATAGTACCCCATGAATAGTACTTTGTGAATAGTACTTCATGAATAGTACCTGTGAATAGTACTTTTTGAATAGTACTGCCGTAAATAGTACTTTATGAATAGTACCGTAAAAATGAATACTACTCATGGACAATACTCCGGCATGAAAAGCTTAAAATTTAACAAGAATGTGAAGAAAATATCCTTGTGAAACGATACTTGATGAAGCGCAAATTTTAAGGATATTCTACTAATTTTACGGAGTATAGAAGCAATACTTTAACAAAATGAGGGTATAATCAGGAATACGAGACGAAATAATATTACTCACATACTACATAGTATGGAAGAAAATATTATTCCTATGAATACTGAACAAAATAATATCTCTTACCTCAGAAGAAGACTGGATACTGAAATAGTGAGGTAGCAGACTTCTCTTCTACTTTCTCTCTAAAGCTTCTCTCTCTAAAGCTTCTCTTTCTATAATTTCTCTTTTGAGTCTTAGTGAATTGGTGAAAATGAAAGAAGAATGAGCTTTTATTTATAGGAAAACATAGTTTCGATAATTGCACGTTTTGGGGCTCAAAATATTACAGTATAATACCTTCATCTTTTCTTTTATTTTTAATTTAGTCCTGTAAGTATTATCAAACTTGCACCACCTCCCCTAATAGTACATCATGTGAATCAATAGTACAATCATGTGAATAAATAGTATAATCATGTGAAAAAAATTAATTACAGTATAGTACATTCATATATACCTCCATTTTTTATTTAGTCATGCAAGTATTATCAATCTTGCACCACCTCCCCTAATTGTACATGCATGTGAATCAATAGTACACACATGTGAACAAATAGTTATAAGCATGTGAATTAATAGCAATTAATTTCTCATTTATCCGATTAATTACCCGATTTGTCAATATAACCTCCAAACATCCACTATTATCGAAATAAATGTTGATTTCCACTAACACTAATAATCCCAACACAATAGAAATATCAATTTCATCTTTAATCAACACGAACTTATTCATCATTAATATTATAACTCACAATATTTAACAACCAAGTCATTCCCAGGAAAGAGGGGGCTTTCCGATAAGGATTTCTCCCTATTGGCGCGCAATTAGGTGACCAAACCTCTCCTTGACAAAACTTTCTAGACATTGTCAATATTGTAAATAATAATATGAATAACTTTGTCGTCTCAATTATTGATTTAATAATATAAGATATTATGCAGATGATAGTGTGACAATAATTGAATCAATAATATGAGAGATATTATGCAGCAATTATTGTAGCAATAATTGAGTATAACTGAGTGACTTCTCATGTAAGCATCAATAATCAATATTGTTGGGAGAATGCATAACATGATTTGATGTTTTAATATGCTTGTGATTATTGTAAGGTCCTTAATTGAATTTATGTACAAGGACTTAGTGATGGAAAGATCAAGATTGTTAAGCTGATCTAAGCTTTCAACGTGTATCATTCTGTTCTAGAATGTATAGATAGAAAGATCAAAACTGTTAGGTTGATCTTATGATGTAATAGATAAGCTTGTCTGATCATCGAGCACTGCACCAGAAGTCGTAGTCTGCCAGGAGAGTCAGAGTCAACTCGGGAGCTATCGAGGCAGAATAGGAGTATGCAAGATAGTGAGATCTCAGAGTTCGTAGACTTCCAGGGGAAACGAAGAAGGATCGTAGTGTGTCGAGAAGAGCCTCCTCGGGATCATAGTGTACTGAGGAAGTCATGTTCTGAATCGTAGAGACAGCCTGCCTATAAGCCGAACGACAATCTGCTGAAGCTAAGTATGAAATGCACTGTACGCTCAGAGTCGTAGAGTCTAGCGATGCCAAAGTCAAAGACAAGGATCGTAGACCACACTCTGCGATCGTAGAGTCCACTGAACAAATGCAGAGATCGTAGTCGGACAAGATCAGATGAAGACAACAAGCTCAAGTCAGCGATCGCAGAGTGGACTCAACGTTCACCAAGCTAACTCTCCTATTGTAGTATACTGAAAGGAACATTAAGTTTACAAGTCAGCGATCGTAGAGTGGACTCAACGTTCACCAAGCTAACTCTACGATCGTAGTGTGCAGAGTCAACAACACGAGCAAGTAAAGATCGTAGTGTGCTCTCGGAATCGTAGAGTCAACAACACGATCTGAATCGTAGAGTACAATAATCCAAAACGTAGAGCAACATCTGTCATGTCAGAAAACGTTAAAGCCTCATGAGTTGTTAATTCAACAATACGAGGAATGGATCCTAGATGCTGCAGTGCCCATCAGTCCTAGAATAAATGAAATATCATTAGTATGCAACAAAGAAGCGTATTGAAGAAGCTAAGGATAGTACTATGAATGAAAGGGACAAAACACCTTTTCAGGTGGTAGGTGAAAAAGCAGCCTGCGGTGTCGGTGGTCCAGAATGCAGAATTCAGAAGATGTGTTGAAATGTCTCCATCACAGTACAGAAAATTCAGATGCATTTAATGCCACAACGGATGGATTCAACGGATAGTTTTCAACATCACATATATACAGATCAGACAGATGAAAGAAAAAAAGGCAAGTATAACATTCAACGTGAAGAACTCTCTAAGGCTCAACTCTACGATCTGAGATATTAAAAAAAGCTTGCGCAGCTACTCAGCTATTACGAACCAGAGCTTACACAGCAAACTGAGTAGCAACCTTCAGAACGCAACAACAACAATCATCAATCAACTGAAGAAGTATACCAAGTCTGCTGGACTTGAAGAGTTCATAGTGAACTGTAAGAAAGCCAAGTCTGCTGGACTTGAAGAGTTCAAAAGTGAACTAAAAAAGTTCCTAGACTGCTGGTCTAGAAGGAATCTGTGTGATTCAGAAGATTGTATAAGACATCCTTAGTGGATATCCTACTTGTTGAGTAGAAGAGTGGACTAGGAGCTTTGAGAGCTCCGAACCACTTAAAAACAACTGTGTCGTTTACATTCATGTTATAACTGCTATAAATGCTATATCTGCTATAACTGCCTTACTCGCTCATAACTCCATTGCTTGGTAAAGAAGATTAAAACAAACATTAATTCCGCAAAGTTTTAATAATTATCTAAGAACAAGTTAAAACGAAAAGATTTTCAAATATCTATTCAACCCCCCCCCTTCTAGATAACTTGTGCCTACTAGGGACTAACAATTGGTATCAGAACAGGTTCTATTTTACAGCTTACACGCTTTAGTAGATCCAATGGCACTCGTACCAAGCGAATCCAGGACCGGGAGAAGCAGCAAGCCACCAATGTGCAACAAGGATAAATTTGCGAACTGGAAAGTCAGGATGCAAGCTTACATGGACTCAATAGATGAAGATCTATTTGAGACTGTTCTTAATGGGCCCTATATACCAACAAAGCTTACACCAACCATTGACGATCCAAACAGAGTACAAATAAAAGTAAAAGAAGAATGGACAGACACAGAGAAGAGAGCTGTCCAACTTGACAAAAAGGCGAAGAACATCCTGTTCCAATCCTTAGAGGACGATCTGTTTGAAAATGTTGTAAACAGCAAAACAGATAAGGAGGTTTGGGAAGCACTGCTGATTATGCACGAAGGAACTGAAGAAGTTAGAGAGAACAAACAGTCTCTTCTAATACAGCAGTACGAAATGTTTGCTCATGTGCAAGGCGAAAATGTAACTGCCACTTATGAAAAATTCAACATTCTGCTCAACTCTCTACGAGCATATGGAAAGATCTATCCTAACAAAGATCTGACCATAAAGTTCATGAGAGCTCTACCGAGTAAGTGGGATGCAAAGACCACTGCAATAAGAGAGTCAAAGAATCTTAATGAGATGACAGTTCAATAACTGTATGGCAATCTCCTGACATACGAGCTGGAGCTAACCCAACGTGCTGAAACCCTTTCAGAAGGAAGAAGAAAAGACAAGGGTGTTGCTCTCAAGGCAAATGAAGGTGCATCAAAAGTCATCACTGAGACTGACGATGATGATGATGAAGACGATGATGATGACTTTGCTATGCTGGTAAAGAGACTAAGAAGGTTCATGCGACAAGGCAGAATCGGCAAGCCAAGGAAAGTCAGCAACTACGTCAGCCAGGAACAAATAAATGATTTATGCTACAACTGCAAGAAACCTGGTCATTTCATTGCCAACTGCAACAAGCCTATCAAAGAAGAGCTAAAGAAGAAATCCAAGGCAAAGAAAGAATACAAAGGAACCAAGAGGCCTCAGAAAAGAGACAAAGGCCTGGTTGCCGGAGGATCGTGGAGTGATTCAGATAACGACTCAAATGCAGACTCCGGAGATGAGGAAGAACCACATATGGCCAATCTGTGCTTAATGGCCAAACATGCAAAGGATAAACAAAGCCTAAACATACATGATGTAAGTATCGATGAGGTATTTGATTTTAATTCTCCTGATGTAGATATAAGTGACTTAAGAACTGCTTTGCATGGCATAACCACTGATCTACATCAATACATGAAGTGGTTCAGAGTCTTATCTAAAGATCATTCTCTTCTTGAAGAGGAGAAGAAGAAAGTTCAAGAAGAGCTTGAAACAGCCCTTCTAAGTACTAATCTTCTCTCCAAGCTTGAAGTTGAGAATGAAACTTTGAAACAGACAAACACACATCATGCTCAAAGAGAGTCTATGTTAACCTCTAAAATTGAGGATCTAGAGAAGACTATCTCTGCATGGAATAGATCCACATCTTCCATGGATTGCCTGCTCTCTAGTCAGAAAAGGGCATTCAACAGAACGGGCTTAGGCTTTGGGGAATCCATCTCAGAGCTAAGTATGGAAAAGACAATGGAAAATAGCACCAGTAATGTCTCAAGTTTTGGTAGAGGCATTGCTTGTGTGAAATCCTCACAGTTGAAAGAACCAGTTCAACCTTGTTCCACTGTCTCTAGTTATACTCAGAGAAGTAAAGGATCTCACGCTGGTCTGGGTTTCATCAAGGAAAAGAGTAACCCAACCTCTACTTACCAACCTCGAAGAATCGTAGAGTCAAACAAAATCAACTCTACGAATCAACTGGGAAGGTACAGTAGAGGTAAAGCACACTCATCACTATTTATGAAACCTAAGGACACGTGGAAGAAAGAGAGTCAGTTTAACAGAAGGTTAACTAAGGAACCATACAAGTCCAAGTGGAAGATGAATCACCACACACACACAGACATGCATTATAATAGATGCTTCATATGCAATAAATATGGTCATAGGGCCACAAAGTGTTATTATAATTCCATGCATGTGAGACCCAAGATTAGACAAATTTGGGTCCCCAAAGGCACTAACAAAGAAGGACCCATGCAAATATGGGTACCAAAATGAAGGTTCAAATGTTTTGACAGGAAAAGAGCTCCACGTCCTCAACATGGTATCTGGACAGTGGTTGCTCGAGGCATATGACAGGAAACAAAGCTCTACTATTCAACTATGTAGAAAAGGAGGGTCCCTCAGTCATCTTTGGAGATAATGGTACTGGCAAGACAAGAGGTTATGGCTCAGCCGGAAATGGTATGATATCATTCAATAAAGTGGCCTATGTGGAAGGTCTGCGGCACAACCTTCTAAGCATTAGTCAACTCTGCGACAAGGGACATCAAGTAACATTCATCAATAATCAATGTCAAGTCAGAGATTTGAAGACATCTGCAGTAAAGCTAACAGGAACAAGAGAAGGAAATATCTACACAGTAAATCTTGGACAACTAAGCTCAGACGAGATAATATGTTTTCTAGCTAAAGCTTCTGAAGAGATGAACTGGCTATGGCATCGAAGATTATCCCATCTCAACTTTAAAAGCATGTCCAAACTGGCATCAAAAGATCTCGTGGCTGGCCTTCCTAAGTTCAACTTTGTAAAGGAAAGGCCATGTAATGCCTGTCAGTTTGGAAAACAAACCAGAAGCTCATTCAAAAGCAAGACTGATAACTCTATTGACAAGCCCCTGCAGTTGCTTCACATGGATCTCTTTGGGCCAATCCCAACAACCAGTCTCGGAGGAAAAAGATACTCTCTAGTCATAGTTGACGACTACACTCGATTCACATAGGTATTCTTCCTAACTTCAAAGGATGAGACAAGCTCCGAATTAATCAAGATGTTCATAATGGTGATGAACGAGAAAGGAGAGAAAATCAAGGCTATAAGGAGTGATCATGGCAGAGAATTCGATTTCTCAGAACTGGATCAGTTCTGCACAGACAATGGCATCAATCATAACTTCTCAGCTCCACGAACTCCTCAACAAAATGGAGTTGCTGAAAGAAAGAACAGAACCCTGATAGAGGCTGGGAGAACTTTACTAGAAGCAGCCCGTCTGCTTGAATACTTTTGGGCAGAAGCAGTCAACACTACATGCTACACTCAAAACAGATCACTAATTCACTCTACGATCAAGAAGACACCCTACGAACTATGGAAAGGAAGAAAGCCAAGTGTCAGCTACTTTCATGTCTTTGGATGTGCATGCTATATTCTCAACAATGGAAAACAATACCTGACAAAATTTCAACCAAAATCAGATGAAGGAATCTTCCTTGGGTATGCCACGGACAGCAAGGCATACAGAGTGTTCAACAAAAAGACGCTGAATGTCGAAGTCTCAATACACGTCATTTTTTATGAAACTGACTTAGACAAAGCAGTACCTCAAGACACTACGACCAATGATGCGAACACTACGACTGAAGTCGTCGAGGTCAACACTACGAGTGTAGTACCAGACAGAGAAATCGTAGAGCATGATAATGCAATCGTAGAGAGGACCATCCAAGATAATGAACCTCCACTTCAAGAAGAAGAAATAGACCTTGAAGACTTAAGACAGGAAGGCATCAAGACAGATGTTCCAACTGGCAGCAGATGGGCAAGAGATCACACTCAGGATCTAATCATTGGAGATCCGAATGCTATAATCAAAACAAGATCTGCTACTCAGAATGAATGTTTCTATCTAAGCTTCCTGTCACAAATTGAGCCAAAGAAAATAGAGGATGCAATGGAAGACTCCAGTTGGATAGAAGCTATGCAAGAAGAACTCAACCAATTTGAACGAAGCAAAGTGTGGAGATTGGTGCCAAGACCAAATGATCATCCAGTGATAGGAACTAAGTGGGTCTTCAGAAACAAAATGGATGAAGATGGGGTCATTACCAAGAACAAGGCAAGATTAGTGGCAAAGGGCTATTCTCAAGAAGAAGGTATCGACTATGATGAGACTTTTGCACCCGTTGCCAGACTAGAAGCCATCAGAATCTTTCTTGCCTTTGCTGCCCACATGAAGTTCAAAGTCTTTCAGATAGATGTCAAGAGTGCATTTCTAAATGGAGAGCTTCAAGAAGAAGTCTATGTCGAACAACCTCCAGGTTTTATCAATCCATCTCTTTCCAATTATGTCTATAGATTAGATAAAGCCTTATATGGTCTTAAACAAGAACCTAGAGCATGGTATGAAACACTAACTAACTTCTTAATAGAAAATGGGTTCACTAGAGGCAGGGTAGATACCACATTATTCCTTAGAAAGCACAAAGACAACGTCTTACTAGTTCAAATATATGTTGATGACATCATTTTTGGTTCTACTGACGAAAAATTATGCAAGAGATTATCTAAGCTAATGCAGAGCAAGTTTGAAATGAGCATGATGGGTGAGCTGAATTTCTTCCTTGGACTACAAGTGAAGCAAACTGATGAAGGAATATTCATAAATCAAGCCAAATACATCAAAGACTTTTTAAAGAAGTATGACATGGAATCAGCTTCTCCCATGAAAACACCAATTGCTCCTGCAACTAAGCTTGACAAAGATGAGAATGGTAAAGGTATTGATATAACTCAATACAGAGGTATGATAGGTTCTCTTTTATACCTAACTGCTAGTAGACCAGACATAATGTTCGCAACATGCATATGTGCTAGATTTCAGGCTAACCCTAAAGAGTCTCATTTATCTGCTGTAAAAAGGATCTTCAGGTATCTCAAAGGCCACACCTTACTTGGGGCTTTGGTATCCCAAGGAATCCTCATTTGAACTAACAGGATACATAGATGCTAATTTTGCAGGATGTAAAATAGATAGAAAGAGTACCAGTGGCACCTGTCAATTGCTAGGAAATAGGCTTGTGTCCTGGTTCAGCAAAAAGCAAAACTCAGTGTCCACTTCGACTGCAGAAGCTGAATATATTGCTGCTGGCAGCTGCTGTGCTCAAATTCTATGGATGAGAAACCAGCTAGCTGACTATGGGTTTGATTTCAAATCAATACCCATACACTGTGATAACACAAGTGCCGTGGCAATAACTCATAATCCTGTTATGCATTCTAGGACCAAGCATATTGAAATAAGGTATCACTTCATTAGGGATCATGTGCAAAATAGAACTATATCACTACAATATATCCCTACTGAAAATCAACTTGCAGATGTTTTTACTAAACCACTAGATGAATCCAGATTCAATAAGTTATTAAGTGAACTAGGCATGCATAATTTTCAACCATGAAATATATGCTCTAGACTGTGCTAACTATAACAGGTACAAAGGCTAAACTCAATATCATAGACATGATTAAGGAAAGTCCACGACCGTAGAGTTGAAAGGATAGACTCGACAATCGTAGAACAGACTTGACGATCGTAGGACAGACTCTACTAATAATGATCAGACTCAACGATGCCGGACAGACTCTACGAATGATGATCAGACTCAACGACTGTCAAACGGACTCGACGATCGTAAAACAGACTCGACGATCGTAGGATAGACTCTACGAATGGTAGACAGACTCAACGACTGTCGAACGGACTCGACGATCATAAAACAGACTCGACGATCGTAGGACAGACTCTACGAATGGTAGACAGACTCAACGACCAGAAGACTACCTCTACGATCGTAGTCATTCTAAGGACATCTCAGCACTGAAGACTCAAAGGGCAAATCAGTACATTCAAGCAAATCAAAAACGTAGAGCCAAGAAAAAGGTGACACCTGTCCCACTAAGTCAAAAAGAGAGAGGGAAGCTACAAGTACAAATTGGAACCGTATTTTTGAAATTTGAAGTTCAAAAGATTATCTCTCTCTCTCAGGGCAAAACCCTAACTCAAGAGAAAGCTCAATTGTATTCCACTTCTCAACCACAGAATCATGGTTGTTTCAAATGTAATCTCAGGCTACAGACTCTGTTTCGATGAGTTCAAGGATGCTCCACCAAAGTTTCACAAGACCTTAGCACTACTAAAGAAAGCATGTCTCGAAGAGGCGCTGAGTACCGACACCCTCATCTATCCCAAGTTAGTGAAGGAGTTCTACAAGAATGGAGTGTACAAACTCAACACCATCACCACACGAGTAAGATGAGTTGAAATGACGCTAAGGGAAGAAAACTTCAATCTGGCCCTAGGTTTCAAGGATAAAGGGCACTCACTTCTCGACAGCATAAAGATTTGAAGAGGGATTGAAGAGAATGCGTCACAAAAAGAACTCCTCTGTAAAAGGTTATAAAAAGAAGGAATTCCCTCAAAGGTATGAATTTCTAGCTGATATTGTTGGGAAGTGTATCTGCTGTAAGAGTTCAGGTCATGACTCTGTTAATGAAGTTCAACTTAAACTCATGACTGCCATAACTCTTGGAATTCAACTAAATTATGGAGCCATACTACTTGAGTGGATCGGCAAGTGGATTGTAGGCTCGAAGAAATCAAAAGGTACTCAGAAGATGTTGTATGGGAGATTTATTAGCATCATTCTGCAATCTGCTGTGGGTGATAAAATTGGGGATGATGAAGGAGAAGCCATCAACCCAAACCGAAGAATGACACAGCAGTTGTTTAAAAACTGGGAAAGAAACCCTGCTGAGTATACAAGAATGATGACAGAGTCCAGTGGGAGAACTGGGGAACAAGGGGAAGCAGGAATTACTATTGTCAATGAAGCTGAAGAAGAAGAAGAAGTAGATAAGGGAGAACCCTCTTCTCTTGTCAGGAAAAGCAAGGGAAAGAGAAAGCTGAGGGGAACACAAGTCGAAGAGCCTCAAGGATCTGCAACTAACATGCCTGTAGAGTCCTCTGACATAGAGACTTTAAGGAGGCTGAGGAACATACAAAAGCAAGAAGATGCTGAAGAGGATCAAGCCACCATTTCACAACTCTTAAAGAAGAATAAGGCTGGTCATAAGTCCAAAAGACCAACAGTGTCTTCAATCGTAGAGACTCTGCTGTTCTCTGAAACCAGGCCAAGTGTGGCAGAAATGGAGGAAGCTGCTTCAAGGACAGTGGCCGGTCAATGTGGCAAACAACCAAAGAAAAAACCAGTAAAGCAAAGAGAAGAGCTGGTCAAGAAGTATATTCTTGAAATGAAAAAGTTCTGAAGAAGGAAGGCAAGAGCATGGCTGTAAAAGTAGAACTTCCCAAGCACCAAAGAGAAGAATGCATCAGCTGAGGGGGGAGAAGCCTACTGCTCAGAAGAAGTTCCAACTGAGGGGAGTTTCTAAAAGAAGATAATCATATTGAGGGGGAGCCTCACATATCCTAATGACTAAAGAAGAAGTCCTTGCTCAAGATAAAGATGAACCAATGCCAAAGGTCATTGAGATAATGGATTCTTTAGAAGACAACAAAGAAGAGAAAGAGGATGATGATGATGAGCTTGAAATAACTGGTGTAAGTAAAGATGGATACAGAAGCTATCTGTACAACCAAATGTTTTCTTACCTACCCATGATGGCATACCATCAAGCTCAGATTATGAAATCATGGGACCACATGTTCTGGAGCTTCATGGAATATCCAACAATCACAGTTCTGGCTCATGGATTTCCAAGGGAAGTCATCTTTGCTAAAAAGTTGATTACAAACCATTCCTCATCAAATGTCAAATCTGAGGTATTGACTATCCCTACAAGCTTTAGAGTTAATCATCAGC
>CM035111.1:65921657-65977565 GCA_020205505.1 Panax japonicus | reverse complement strand
AGCAAGAAAAGGCAATCCTCCAAGAGCGAAGCCAAGAAAATAGAAGATAATTGAATTTCACTTCTTATTGATGTATCTATTTCAAAGTAACATCTATCTTCACACATCAATAAATTCATTGCTTATTCTCTAGAAATTTCAGCTGCTCACTGAAATACTAAGTCATGTTTATTTTTCTGCACTGCATATAATCAATAATCATAACAACAAATCTCCTTAGTTATGTCAACATCAAATAGGGGGAGATTGTTGGGAGAATGCATAGCATGAATTGATGTTTTAATATGCTTGTGATTATTGTAAGGTCTTTAATTGAATTTATGTACAAGGACTTAGTGATGGAAAGATCAAGATTGTTAGGCTGATCTAAGCTTTCAACGTGTATCATTCTGTTCTAGAATTTATAGATAGAAAGATCAAAACTGTTAGGTTGATCTTATGATGTAATAGATAGGCTTGTCTGATCGTCGAGCACTGCACCAGAAGTCGTAGTCTGCCAGGAGAGTCAGAGTCAACTCGGGAGCTATCGAGACAGAATAGGAGTATGCAAGATAGTGAGATCTCAGAGTTCGTAGACTTCCAGGGGAAACGAAGAAGGATCGTAGTGTGTCGAGAAGAGCCTCCTCGGGATCATAGTGTACTGAGAAAGTCATGTTCTGAATCGTAGAGACAGCCTGCCTATAAGCCGAACGACAATCTGCCGAAGCTAAGTATGAAATGCACTGTACGCTCAGAGTCGTAGAGTCTAGCGATGCCAAAGTCAAAGACAAGGATCGTAGACCACACTCTGCGATCGTAGAGTCCACTGAACAAATGCAGAGATCGTAGTCGGACAAGATCAGATGAAGACAACAAGCTTAAGTCAGCGATCGCAGAGTGGACTCAATGTTCACCAAGCTAACTCTCCGATTGTAGTATACTGAAAGGAACATTAAGTTTACAAGTCAGCGATCGTAGAGTGGACTCAACGTTCACCAAGCTAACTCTACGATCGTAGTGTGCAGAGTCAACAACACGAGCAAGTAAAGATCGTAATGCGCTCTCGGGATCGTAGAGTCAACAACACGATCTGAATCGTAGAGTACAACAATCCAAAACGTAGAGCAACATCTGTCATGTCAGAAAACGTTAAAGCCTCATGAGTTGTTAATTCAACAATACGAGGAATGGATCCTAGATGCTGCAGTGCCCATCAGTCCCAGAATAAATGAAATATCCTTATTATGCAACAAAGAAGCGTATTGAAGAAGCTAAGGATAGTACTATGAATGAAAGGGACAAAACACCTTTTCAGGTGGTAGGTGAAAAAGCAGCCTGCGGTGTCGGTGGTCCAGAATGCAGAATTCAGAAGATGTGCAGAAATGTCTCCATCACAGTACAGAAAATTCAGATGCATTTAATGCCACAACGGATGGATTCAACGGATAGTTTTCAACATCACATATATACAGATCAGACAGATGAAAGAGAAAAAGGCAAGTATAAACATTCAACGTGAAGAACTCTCTAAGGCACAACTCTACGATCTGAGATATTAAAAAAAGCTTGCTCAGCTACTCAGCTATTACGAACCAGAGCTTACACAGCAAACTGAGTAGCAACCTTCAGAACGCAACAATAACAATCATCAATCAACTGAAGAAGTATAACAAGTCTGCTGGACTTGAAGAGTTCGTAGTGAACTGTAAGAAAGCCAAGTCTGCTGGACTTGAAGAGTTCAAAAGTGAACAAGAAAAGTTCCTAGACTGCTGATCTAGAAGGAATCTGTGTGATTCAGAAGATTGTATAAGACATCCTTAGTGGATATCCTACTCGTTGAGTAGAAGAGTGGACTAGGAGCTTTGAGTGCTCCGAACCACTTAAAAACAACTGTGTCATTTACATTCATGCTATAACTGCTATAACTGCTATATCTGCTATAACTGCCTTACTCGCTCATAACTCCATTGCTTGGTAAAGAAGATTAAAACAAACATTAATTCCGCAAAGTTTTAATAATTATCTAAGAACAAGTTAAAACGAAAAAATTTTTAAATATCTATTCAACCCCCCCCCCTCTAGATAACTTGTGCCTACTAGGGACTAACGAATATCGTGTGCTACTATGCAACCACGCGTATTATTGTTCTTTTACCATCGGGTAGTTCAACAGTTTAACGGTAAAACTTTCGCTGTTATTTTTATAAAAAGATAATTCTATCATTTTCTAACTACGACAATACTTCCGTTGTGGGGTCCACCAATGATTGTGCCATTCTACGAATATTCCTCGACCAATCGAATATTATATAACCACTTGCTTAATTTGCAAAATTTGTAAATAATACCTACAACTATAATATTATATCAAATCCACACCATAATATTCAAAAATATATTTCGACAAAAATTAATCTTTATTCATAAAAGTTGGGGTCTTACAAACGGCCCTCCTTCTAGCGCCAATGTTAACGCCAAGTTTCGTCGGTGCGTCCAATCACTGAATCCACGCGCTTAAACCTGCACAATAATAGATCACACAAGAAGCTTAACGACGGCTTATGCCGCCGGGTGATAGCTCCGGTGTGAGAATGAGTACAGGCCGTTACAAGGTTTGACAATGGAGGCTTTAGTGTTTAGTGCTCAAAAGGGTATTACCTGTTAATTGAAGCCTAGCCTTATATTTATAGCCATTCTCGTCACCTTAAAGACCACTTCCGAATCGAATTAGGACTCCAATACATGGTAGTTACCATAGTTTGGGTCCAACACAATCTCCTTAAAATGTGCAAGTTGGATACAATTCAAATATTACCTTTGGAGTTAGTTATCCAAATATGGTTAGAATTAGAATCCTTAACCATTTAGAGCCCTTATCACTCCGGACTCCATACAAGGGCCAATCCACTGTATAGGCCCAACCCAATCAAATCACGTAAACTGGTCTGGGCTTCGGCCTAATGGACTCGGATGCCTGGCCCCGAACACCATGAACTAGAACAGGACTCTGACCCAGAGGACTCGGATGTCCGAACCTGAATCCTTAATGGCTTTGGCCCAATGGGCCCAACATCCCCTTCACGCCCCAGGCCTTCGGGCCACATGAGGGTCGGGAAAATACTCCCAAACACCTAATTGAAAAATAATCTATTAGACTATTACTACTATAGCATATACCTTAATCGATGCATCAAGTGCTCAAACCAACGAATTTGACCCCTCAGCTATAAGTCACTCCAGTAACGCATCAAACAAATTCGAATTTTCAAAACCCAAATGTTTAACTTTTGACTCTATAACCTCTAACCATCTTCTTTCAATTGGTGAAAAAATGACAATGCAAGACTGGGGTTTCTCTGAGCGTGTTCAAGTGAAAAATAACTTTAGAATTTATTAGAGATAATACATACATACACACACATGGTGCGTTTTCGATTTTATGCGTGCGGTTTAGACTAGTAACCAAATTTGGTTATTCAACCCTTCTAAAATCGTCACATACACCAGAACAGTTGGTGCAATTTTAATTAGTACGATTTCGATTTCAATTTCAATTTGATTACTTGATCAGCCCTCTAGTCCAAATGAGAGTCATACACAAGGGGGATCTATGTGCAATAAGTGTACGTAATTGCTTACATTAGATTTTTTTTCCATTTTAGGTATATTACTTTAAGTATATTTGTAAAATTAAGAGACTTAAAATAACATAAGTTATCTATAAATAAATAAAATTACTTCAAGGCCAAAACATAATTGACTAAATAGTTTAATACTCAAATGTTTATTGAGAATATGAGACGTTGATTATCCTTTAGTTTATTTGATGATGAAGTTAACATGACTAATGTTACCGGGTGCAACTTTAAGTTCTAAAATAATATTTTGAGCAATGAATTATCTTAAAAAGTTTATTACGTAATCGGATGGGAATACTTGGATGAATAATTGTTTAATGACATATATTGAAAAAGAAATATTTGTATAATCAATACGGAAGATATTATGTATTTATTTTACGATATGAAATTTTGAAAAATATTGTTGTGAACATTGTTATCTTATTTTAAATTGTGTGTAATTTTGCAAGACTTACAAATATGGTGTACTAATTTTTTATAAAATTAATTTGTTTTTCTATAACACTGATTCTAAGTTTTTAACAGTAAAAAAAAGAATTAAAAAAATATTTAATTTGAACAGAAAAAACATGAAACTTATCAATTTTCTTCATGTTATTACTGAGTTTATAAAGAAAAATGAAAGAAAGCTTAAATTTTACATTTAAAATAAATTATTATATTAGTTTTGTTGTGCTTATAATATAAAGTGTACAATAGAAATTTAAAAAAAAATGCTTATGCTATTCATTTTTCAGTCCAAATTCGTTCACTTTTGGATAGAATTTTTCAGCAACAAATATAACCAAGTTTGTTGTCCATTTCTTCTCTTTTATCATTCAATAAAAAAGCTTAGTAACATAATGCAAGTAAAAAAAAATTTACAAAAAAAATAAATTATCTATACTGATGTCAAATCTTAAATCGGTCACTGGCCATACAATCTGTAAATTATTATAGATCTAAACTATCTAAACATTCATGAGCCACAAGACTAGATTCAACAGCCTCAATAGGCCTAGCAACAACAAAAACAGTAGCCACAAAACAGTAGCACCAGCAAGGCATTTACATAACCAGGCCCAGCCTAACATCCAACAAACTTAGCATAAGCATACTCTCTTCTCTCTGCCCCTCGCCCCTCGGTCTTCTCCGCCGAAAATGTAATTTATACATTTATATACTTAAACTAAATATTTTTTTCTTGCAATTATTTTATTTTAGCTCCTAGATATTTTTATACTCCTTTAATTCCAAATTATAAGATTAATATTAATTTTTTTAAAATTAATTTAAAATATTTTTAAATTTAAAATTAATATGATTCATTTAAATTTTAAAAACAATACATTTTATAACTAGTACTATTTTTAAGTAGTTTATGGTATTTATGATTATATTGACATAAATTAAATGAATTCACATTAATTTTGAATTTGAAATTAATTTATAAAAAGTCTTAAATAATTTTGAAAGAAGAGACTATAAATTCTCCTAATTATTCCCAACAATCAATCACAAGTAATTAACATTTAAGTAAAATCTCAATTGGGGAAATTATTTTCTGAAGTATGTCATTGTAAATTTTGATGCTCATAGTATTTAAATTTCATAAAAACATTTATAAGGTAAAAACAAAATAAAAACAATAGGGTAAAAAGTATTGAAAAAAACTGTCCCAAGCTGTCATCCACAACTTTCACAAAAGGTAAAAAGTTTATTACAGTACAAAATGGCACCTTCACCAAACCCAAAATAGGGTTTTGGATCTGCAGAGTGAATGAGTCTCAAAACAGAGAGATGGGGGAAGTTGCTAAGGGTGGTTGCCCCTCTCTACCTTGACCCCAATGATTTCAAATTGACCCCTTAACAGAAATCAACAACCCTTAAAGAATCCTTACACAGTGTTTCTGAGTTTTAAAATGTGTGAGATGGATATTATGCAGATTGCTTTGTTTTTTGCATTTTTCTGTTTTTGGGAATGGAGGGAGTAAATAATTAATTCTATGAGGCTGTGATGATGAATTTCTCTCGGAGCATACCCAATCGGGCATGGGAAATCGGACCCGCGTCTTGGCGGGGCAACACCTGATGGTACGGGATGAGATCTGTATCTCTCGTATTCAACTGGGGGTTGCAGCCATGGCGGAATCGGATTCCCTGTTTGATTTACACAGATCTGAGCCTCAAGATATTTCTTTTAACATTTATTTATACTTGTACATATCTATTATGTTCTTGGTTATTGTATTTTTTTTGCTGACTTCCCATCAATGAAAGGAGAAATTCTTTAGATGAACATTTTTCATAGGATAATGATATATATGATTTATGTTATTTTTTAGTATTTTAATAATGTATTTGATATTGTGAGTTAATTTTTTAATTATACTCAATTTCTATACCTCGAAACTCTTGCAATAGACTTTTGATTAATTAATTTTTATTTATAATTTATTTATTTTAATTTGTAAATGGGGTTTTTTTTTTGTGGGATTGAGGGAGTATTTTTCAAGCATTTTCTAACACATTTATAGATTAGATGACAATTCTCAAGTCTGAGTATAGGGTATTTTTGTGGGATTTGATGAAAAATATTGGTATATACGCATCACTGAAAAGGGAAAATGGTTTATTTGATATATGTAGCAATAATTTTGTTACTAGTGTTGAACAATACAAGCCATGTCAGAAACAAACTTGATCACGGATCTGAGATTAAAGTGGAAATTAGGCAGATACCCAATACATTTTACAAAGTAGGATTAATCTATCAAGATCTCCAACGAGTGAAAGGAAAGAATTACCATCTGGTACAGAAAAGCTAAAGTCAGAGAAGTTACCTTTTCACCACACCGAAAGAAATTTAAGGAATTTTTATTTGCAAATGTGATCACTAGCTTTTGAATCAATTATCAACTTGAGACTGCAATTGCTCAAACCTTTGGAGTGAAGGATAAGTGTAGGATACTATCTTGTTAGTAGGACTGATCATTTGATTATAACCGAATCGAATATGCTATTCGGTTATTACTGAAAATTGATAGTTGTGTAATTTTGGTATTCGAACAAATAACCGAATTATTCATTAATTAAATTACCGAATTTATTATTCAGTTGTTTGAGTAATAATCGAATACATAAAGTTCAGTTGTTAAATCCAAATTATAAGTATCAATAATAAAGTCAAAATCTTCAAAAAAAGAAGAAGAAAACAACTGTCAACGAACGACGACCAAACAAGGCATTATAGATTATGGAGCCAAAGCTCAAAGTACAATACGATAACCATGGTGGTAAAGAAAGTGAGATATGACATCACCTTCGGTGTGACAAACACCTGCGGTCGAATAACCTAGAAGACTAGAAGATAGATACAAAAAATGTATCAACACTTTTACCGATGGAAAGTGAAGAGAGGGCATCGTCGGTAAAGGCAGGAGGATCGGCGGAGATTGAGAGAGGCGAAGAGGACTAGACGGCGAAATCGAAACTGAGAGGCGGAGGCCGGAGAGGAATGAGGAATCGGGATGTGGGATATGGGATATGGGATATGGGATATGGGATCTGAGAGTTAAAAACTCAAAATGCGAATACTAATATACTATAGTCATATACAGATACCAGTATAAAATTAGTATTATTTTTTTAATTAATAAATTCGGTAATTCGGATATCCGAATAACCTATTTTTTAAAACCGACGAAACCGAATACTGAACAATAAATCGGATATAACCGAAATTAGAAAAAAACCAAAAAATTGAAATAATTCGGTTAAAAAAATTCAGTTGTGTTCGGTAATTCGATTTTATCCGTTTTTTGCTCACTCCTACTTGCTGGTAGTAACCAGAACTTCTGGGGGAATTTAAGATCATGAAGCATTCCAATTCGTTCCAATTTTGGGCTTAGAAGTTTGAATCGAATTCTAATTTTGGGCTTAGGAGAAGTTAGAAATCGTTCCGATTCGGATATTGTAAATCCTGTTTCCAACGACAAGTAAACTAGTACATAACTGGGAATTCTCTCTTAACAAGCAAATATCTTTTTTTAAGAGATTTAATTCGAAACTATTATATATCTTCAGAGGCTCCCGACTTTGTCCGAAGCGAACAATCAGTTGAAGGAGCCTCGTAATAGAGACGAATGGTCCCAAAAAGGTCAGAAAAGATAACACCTTTTTAGCTTTCTTCAGGATTTGTACACATTTAACAATTAATTATATGTAAGTAAATAGTTTTTTGATGCATTCGTTATAACAGATAGTTACATTTACATTTTTTGTCATTTAATGCCCTTTTTGTGGATCAACACTGATACAATATTTTCAATAACAAATGAAACAAAAAAGTTATAGCATATATTCGAGTGTGAAGTTATTAGAATTAGGCTTTATTGAGTATTGAATGGAACTCCTGTTTTCCCCTTGTATTAGATGGATGGTTGATAGGAAAATCATGTAAACTGGAAACATGTTTTCTTTACGTTATCATGTGGATTGTCATAAGGAAAATGAATTATCACCAAAAAATAATAATTAATAAATAAATAAATTCTGTCGAATGATATGTCGACAAGACACATGTTGAAATTCCCATTGGGGCAAAAAAAAATTTAACAACATAATATATATTCATTATTAAAAAGTAAAGTTCCACCATTACAAAATATATTTTTACTAAAACAAAGATAATGTAATAATAGATTTGCTTTACCAAAGATAACAAAACGTAGCAAAAAAAATCTTTTAGAACATATTTTCGTCAAAATTGAACCCGACGTTCTTTCAAATCACGAAATGTTGCAATTGTATCCTTAAGTTTTCTTTCTCATTCTCTATGAAGTCTTTGGGTAAAATTCATCCACAAGCTTACAAAATATCAACAATACTGAAAGACGTATGCTCATTTTGAGGATTCAATGTAGAGCTGAGAACAAGTAATTAACTTTAACGTATGCTCACTAAACCTATTATTTAGCTCTTGCAACTGAGAGTTTATTATAGGTGCAAATATATCAATCCGATAATGCTCAATCACTGTAAATTTATCTTGTTGATGTCGAGCTCGGCCTCTTCTCTCAACATATAAAGAATCTAAATCTGGGACATCTATTATATGTCATTCACAAAAAGACTTCATCTTTACTATGAAAGTTTCACATCCATCATCTCTCAACTTCTGAAGAAGTTTCTTTGTGGTTTTCACAAAGTGCATATCATTTAAAATTGTTCACATCACTTAGCAAAAATAAAAATCAGATCTTGGGGGGGTGCCATGGCCCCTGCAGCCCTATGATAATTTCGTCCCTGATTATAGACCCACTCCGTTCTAAGGATATATAAACAAACCAAATTGTTCACAAACAAGTTCAATTCGATTTATTTATCGAGTTGAGTTCGTACAAAGTTTCAAGTTTGATTGATCTATCGAATATATTTACGAACAGTTCGAGATTAATTCGGCTCAAATGATTTGAGAACTGTTTGTGAACCGTTTGGATTTGACTGATTTTTTTAACATGTTTTTTTAAATATTTTATTTAAAAAACCTATCCATGTTGATTTTAAATGAGTTATATAGAAATTATGTATTCTATTTCAAAGTTTTATTATCAATTATTGTTAAATTAGTAATAACTTTTATTTTTTGCTTCTTAAATATCATTTGTTTATTTAAAAGTGATTATGATAAATACCTATATTAATAAATAATAATGTACACTTCCCCACCCCCAATTTAATATTTTTATTCTAAAAATAATTTATTATTTTGAGCTCAATACCAAAACTTTTAAATTTACAATTTTAAATTATATTTTAACTATAAAAAGTAATAATGTTAAAGAATTACATAATAATTTAATATTATGATAATATAATTATTTTGTCTTATATAAAGTTATAATAGTAATTGTTGTTAGAACATTTGTATATTTTAATTTGATGATAATAATCTAATGTATATTTGGAACCCTTAGCTTCTGTAAAGTCTTTAAAGTGAAATTGATGTAAAAGGACTTTATAAGATTAACACTATAAGAAAAAGGCCTAACATTGATTGCCTATCAGCGACTGCATTCGGTCGCTGATGATCATCTGCGACCGACTGTCAGTCGCTGATAGGCGTCGCATAAAATCTGGTCGCTAGAATGCACATCAGCGACCGACCTATCTGCAACCGATATTAGCGACCGGAATTGTCATTTCGGTCGCTAAGATGAGTCAGCATGGTTCAGGGCCACAGGCTGGCGTGGGCCACGTGTCAGCGACTGCAATCAGCGACCGCACGCGGTTGCTAATAGCCTCATGTGATTAGCGGTCGCTAATACTTATCAACGACCGCATGCGGTCGCTGATGTAAAAAACTTGGAAAACATATTTTTCCTGTTTTGCAGAATTCCCAAAAAATTATACCTGTTTTGTACCTGCTTTATCCCTACACATATAAACATGCACAACAATAGAACATTCATCGTCTATATACCGACACATACACCAAACTAGTATATAAATTATATAAACCTTTAAAAACCAATATGAATTGAATAAATATAAACAAATCTAATGTTTAAGTAGCATACAGACATCCAAAGAATGAATATAAAAGTACAAGATTCTCAAATAACCACAACTAAATCAGTCGTCAAGCATCATTGTCCAAATTAGTTTCTGTTTGATCTTGATCACCCTGTAATTAACAAAATAATAAAACAAGTTACATATATGTTGATACTGGTGTTACGATAATATACAGTTGTTTTTAAACACAACAATATATATATATATATATATATATATATATATATATATATATATAAAGTCACTACTTTGATTGTAATAAATAAGATTGATTACTTCGTCGCCATCCCCATGTTGCTGCTGTTTCTGCTGCTGCCGCCACTGCATCAGCTAACTCATCAAGACTCTGAGCAGCCAGATGTTTGCCCATTATCTTTAGAAGATCGCGATCTCGACATATAGCTCTCACACAGTCAGCAGGAGTATGAACAGCTAGCTGTAGTTCTTCTTCACAACAGACGCCCTCTCCCACAACTCTTGATCAATTGGCGGACGTGGAGTGCCTTCAGGATAACGCTCATTCAATAAACGCTTATAAGTATCTTGTCATCATGTTAACAATTAAATAGTTAAAAATAAATTCTATAAGCATTGATAAACTAGATAAAGTTGTTAAAACTTATTACCGCTATCTGGATAGCATCAGGCATACCATCACGGGTAGCCACGTACACATCCAGCCAATGGATAGGCTGACCTTGAGATTGAGACTCATATACAAAAAATATTCCAATATTAATAAGTAAAAATGTGATATATATTCTACAATTCATGATTGTAAACATTTTAAAACTTGTAAATACGTACCCTGACAGTGATATACTGCAACTGTGAAATATTGTCGCCCTTGTATGTTCTTTTAGCCTTTTCGCCATTGGGTACACCCAAGGATCTGTTGGTGGCGGCAGTCTTTTATCTTTTCACACAGCTCTCAGCTCTCCATTGGGCACACATCTCAGCCTATATGAACTGGGTGCACCACCAGGGGCTATGCTCGTGCATGTAATTCTCTCCCTGGCCTAGATGGTTGATCGATGCATTGTGAAGGGCTTTTTATCGTTCTTTGTTCAAATTGTCTTTGGTGCGGACGACGCACTTCTGCCAGAATAATGTATGTATCATTAAAGCCTGCGCGTCCTCCCATATATACCTTTTCTACAAATAAAACAACAATAATAACATTACTAAACAATTATCCTTAGAATATTATATTATCTTTCATAATTTAAAAAAAAAACATACCTGAAATTTAGCCCAAACTGCATCCTTGTGGGCGATAGGTGTGCTCGCCCATGTAATCACAGGTGTAGGCCAATTCTGTAAGCACAGCTGTGATATGCACTTGACGATCTTATTATCTGAAAACGATCGCAAGTACTAATATTAGCGACCGCATGTCCGATCGCTAATACTTTTGGTCGCTGATAGCCCATTTTCTTGTAGTGTAAGCTTGTTAGATTGATCTATTAAATGAATTGAATGTATCTATAAGAAATAAGACGTTCGTAAAGTTATTGAAATAATCGTATAACTTATTCAACTATCGTAGAACATTCAGTTGAAGATCGCATAGTCTGTCAAGAAATCATAAAGTTAAATCAAGATCGCAAAGTCTGCACATAGAACGTAAAGTTTAATGAAGATCGCAGAGTTTGCAGAGAGATCGTAAGGTAAGACAAAGATCGTAGAGCATATTGAAGATCGTAGAGCATTTTATAAAGCTTGCAGAATTGTAGAGTCTGTTTAGCCAGATACTCTACGATCACCATGAAACTCTACGACTAGGAAAATCATAGAGTATGTCAGCTTTGATAATGGATTGACAACGTCCATACTCATAGATCGAAGATCCCAAGATAAGTTACTGAATATCTTAAGTTTAAAAAGAAGATCGGATCGAAGTGTGTCTAACAGATAGTTTGGCGAAGTGACAACACTCACGTGATTGTCATTGTGGCAGTCTGATGTGACATATCAGAATCGAAAGCAAGCTGATACATCCCCCTAAAAAGTCAACAATTCAAGATCTTTTAGGATCAGAGCAATTAATCAGTAACGATAAATTTCCAACTGGAAAATCTCGAGGATGATTGTAATAATCCAAACCATAATAAGAATTATTAATAGAAATTTTGAATGCTAACACATGTATTACTATATTTGTACTTGGTATTATGTGATTAATATTAAGTATTGTTATATATCAATTAATGAGATATAACATTAGTGAATTTATTTATGATAACTTAATTTGAGAAACCTAATTAATTAGGAAACTCTAATTTAAAATTAGTAAACCCTAACCCTAATTAGTAAACCCTAATATTAATTATCAAGCTTTAAGGGTCAAAACCTACAGTTTTATTTTCATCGGTATTACCGATGTTTGTTTGATGAAGATAAACATAGATGTTTTCTATATAGAAGGGGAATGGTGTTTTTAAATCACCGGACATTCCCGATGCATAGGTTGTCGGTAGTTGACAACGGTCCCTACCCTGCTGGTAATTGATAACGGTGTCTACCCTGCTGGTAGTTGATAACGTTGCCTACCCTTCTGTTGCCAACGGTGCCTACCCTGCTAGTAGTTAACAACGGTTCCTACCCTACTAGTAACTGACAACGGTGCCCACTCGAATGGTGGCTTGCACAGTTTTACCTCATCGGGTTGATGCTGATGCCTACTCTAATGGTAGTGTTCCAAAGGTTAATCTCATTGGGTTGACGCCGATGCTTACGTTGGGTTTGTTACCAACGGTTTAGATTTACATCGGGTTGATGGCGACGGTTTACAATATCAGATATTCCTGATATCTTCGTTGAAGTAGCTTTCAAAGGCTTACATAACTTGATCCTTCCCCGATGTTACGTTGGATTGGTGCCAACGGTTTATAATATCAGATATCCTTGAGTATCTCCGCTGAGGACATTTTGGATATCTTTGTTGGAGTTACCTTTTATAACATAATTCCATCATCGGTCTTTCCCGCCAAAGATAATTTTCAACAGTTGTTACCACTAAGCTTCCCTAATGTTTCGTTGAAATAGTTTTCAACGGCTTACATATCTAGACTCCGCCTGATGCTACACTGGGGATGTCACCAACGACTTAGCTAAAAATCTTATATTCTAGTAGTTTTTCAAGATTTTAGGTGCTTTATTGCTCAATCATGTAGAACCTTTTTTGCTGATTTGACTGTTTAGCTTTAGGGGAACCTGTCATTAGGGGTGTTCATTGGTAAAATATCGTACTACTAGAAAAACAAGAATACGTGACGGAATTTTGTGACAGTTTTTAAAAATATCATAAAAGATAGTAATTTGTGATGGACTTTTTAAGCAATCACAAAATAATAGTATATATGATGGCTCTTAGGGATGACTAATTTTTCCATTAATGTATTATATTTGTGATGGCCATGTCAATCACACCAATTTTTTCACGCAAAATAAATTTTCTTTTTGTGACGCACTAAGTCATCACTTATAGATATACCCTTTTCGTCATTGCATTTAAGCTATCACTAATATTTTAATATAAGAAATAATCAAAACAATATTTTATGACGGTCGTGACAATCATTAAAAAGCTAGATTTTTGTGAAGACTTTTATTTGCAATTACAAAAAGAAGGTATTTTGTGATGGAATTTTCAAGCCGTCACAAAATAATACAATATATGATAGCTCTTAGTGATGACTAATTTTACCATCATTATAGAGTATTTGTGACTGCCATTGCAATCACCAAATCTTATTTGAAAGTAATTTTGTTTAGTAAGTCAACTCACATATGTTTCCTTTTATATTTTGTTTTAAAATTATAATCATGATTTGGACTTTGGTGTAGTGGTAATACTCGTTATTTAGTTTACAAATGGGAGAGGGTTCGAATCCTACAAGTATCATTTGATACAATTAATATATATATAATTAATATAGTGAAATAAATTATACGTAAATAGAGATTCACGTTCTTACATTTGATCCCTAAAGTCTTGTTTTTTGTGATGACTTTGACAATCATAATAGATTATATGTTAATGTGATTGTATTAATCATCACAAAAGCACTAAGCGTTTACGTGATTGTCAAAACCATCACGTAAAACCTTTCATGATGGGCGTATACAAGACGACCATTGTGATGCTTAAAGCCATCACGTAAACTTTTGTGATGATTTTCCTACTTTTTGTGATACAAAAAGTATCCAAAATTGGGTACCGATATCGATACCGGTTGAACCGGTATACCGGACCGATTAGTCGGTCCGGTACCGGATCGGTTCCAGTTTTTACTCAGTCTTGTACCGACTTTTTAGCCCAAACAAATTCAGCTTTCTGGTGTGATTTTTAATTCTAACTTAGCCCTCTATTTATAGGAAAATGTTAGCACGCCGAAGCAGACTTAACCTGCTACCTGATGGCTTTACCTGCTACTATTTCACCCACCAAAAATTAGCCATCTTTCCCAACAACCAAAATTGGGGCCCACCCATTTCTAGAATTTTCCACCAAAATCATTTATAAACCTAATTTCTGAATCAGTCACCTCTTAAAATTCATAACAAATCATTCGTTCAATTTTAACGGTTCAAAATTTGTGAACGTATATTCAAATTATATATGTATAACATATCCAAAAATCACAACGATCCAACGGTCAGATTAAAAATTATAACTCACACAACAAAGCTGTAAGAACACTGATTTGATCTTTTAATACCTCTAATCCGACAAAATACTGATAAAATACCTCAACATTAATTCCTTCTTTTAAAACCACATAAATAAATCCATCATTTATATCCACATCAAATAAATATTTCCTTATCATATAAATCAATAATTAATTATTCACAAATAATATTACAGAATCACAATAATGACAACCAGGCAGTTCCCAGGAAAGAGGGGGCTTTCCGATAATGATTTCTCCTTACTGGCGCGCAATTAGGTGACCAAACCTCTTCTTGACAGAACTTTCTAGACATTGCCAATAATGTTATCTAATAATATTATTCAAATAATATGAATTATTGATCTGATAATGGAGATACTGTGTAGTGAAAATTATTGAAACAACAATAATATACAATATCAACGCCGCAATTATTGAACCAATAAAATAAAATATTGAACAGTAATTACTGTAACAATTATTGAGTAGTGCCTTCTTACGTAAGAATCAATAATTCAAAAATACTGTGCAATACCGTTATTTATAAAAACTCAAATTTGTCGTTTTCTTCATCCGAAAGTTATTCTGTTACGGGGCCCACAAATGGCTACGCCGTAGTACGAATATTCCCCGACAGAAAGAATATTCCACGACTAAACAAATATTCCCTGAAAATAATGAATATTCTATAACCACTTGTGTATTTTGAAAAAATTTATATATATCACCCTTAACTTTAACTTTTTCTCAATTTAACCATTTACTAAATAGAAAAATTGAATACTTTTATTTCATAAAATTCGGGGTCTTACATCAATTATTGATTTAATAATATAAGATATTATGTAGCAATTAGTGTAGCAATAATTGAGTATAACTGAGTGACTTCTCACGTAAGCATCAATAATCAATACCGTGTGCTACTATGCAACCACGCGTATTACTGTTCTTTTACCATCGGGTAGTTCAACAGTTTAACAGTAAAACTTTCGTCGTTATTTTTATAAAAAAATAATTCTGTCGTTTTCTAACTACGACAATACTTCTGTTGTGGGGTCCACCAATGATTATGTCGTTGTACGAATATTCCCTGTTAAAACGAATATTCCCCAACCAATTGAATATTATATAACCACTTACTTACTTTGTAAAATTTGTAAATAATACCCACGACTATAACATTATATCAAATCCACACCATAATATTCAAAAATATATTTCGAGAAAAATTAATCTGTATTCATAAAAGTTGGGGTCTTACAACCTCCCCTTCTTATGAAATTTTGTTCTCGAAATTAAGGTATGTACCTGATATGTCGAAGAGGTGAGGATACCTTGACTTCATTTCAGATTCTATCTCCGAGGTCATTTCCTCAACATCGTGGTTTCACCATAAAATTTTGACTTGAGGTATAACCTTGGAGCGTAGAATATGATTCTTCTTATCCGAGATTTTAATAGGTACCTCCTCATACGTTAAATCTTTCACTATCTCATCTGATTCTAATTCAGTAATGTAGTTCGGGTCTTTCATATATTTGTGTAACATAGATATGTGAAACGTTATGAACACGAGACATACTTAGTGGTAAAGCGAGTCTGTTGGCCACAGTTCATACTCGTTTGAGGATTAAAAATGGGCCAATGAATCGAGGATTGAGCTTTCCTCTCTTTCCAAATCTCGCAACTCCTTTCCATGGAGCAACACGTAACAACACATGATCTCCAATATTGAATTCCACGTCCTTTCGATGAAGATCAACATAATTCTTTTGTCGATCTTGTAAGGTTTTTATACGTTGTCGGATCGTTTGAATCTTTTCTGTAGTCATACGTACCAACTCTGGTCCCAACAACGTTTCTTCACCTACCTCATCCCAGCATACTGGAGAACGACCCTTTCTTCCATACAACGCCTCAAATGGAGCCATGACAATACTTGTTTGATAACCGTTGTTGTAGGAAAACTCCACCAATGGTAAGAACTTGTCCCAACTTCCTTTGAAGTCAAGGACACAAAGTCTTAATAAATCTTCAAGAGTTTGAATAGTCCTCTCCGACTGCCCAACCGTTTGAGGATGATATGCCGAACTAAATCGTTAATCTGTGCCAATAGCTTTTTGTAAACTAACCCAAAATCGTGAAGTGAATCTTGGGTCTCGATCAAAAACTATGGATACTAGCATACCATGCAATCTTACAATCTCGTTTATATACATACGAGTAAGACGTTCAAGTGTATAAGTTTCTCGTATCGGTAAAAAATGAGCAGACTTGGTCAATCTATCAATAATGACCTAAATCGCATCTATACCTTGAGAAACCTTGGGAAGACCAGTAACTAAATCCATGGTAATGAGCTCCCACTTCCATTCTGGAATTTCAAGTGGTTGTAATGGACCTTTTGGAACTTGATGCTCCGCCTTGACTCGTTGACAAGTTAGACACCTTGAGATAAACTCCGCTTTCTCTCTCTTCATATTGCTCCACCAAAATGTATGTCGAATTATTTGTTGTACTCGTAAGGGGTATTATTTCTTTTGTATTCATAAAGAGAACTTTTTTTATTCCATTCTTTATTATTCTATTGGAATAACCTGTATACGCGGACTACCATATACTTGGTGAAATTCTTCTGTTATTTCATTCTTTATTATTATGTTGGAATAACCTGTTTATGCGAAGTACCGCATACATGGTGAAATTCTTCTATTATTTTGTTCTGTATTATTTTGTCGGAATATCATGTCTGTGCGTTTACGCATGACCTAGTTCCATTATTTATTATTCTGTTGAAATAACTTGTCTGTGCGATCTATCGCATGCATGGTGAATTCTGTTGTTATTCCATTCTTATTTATTCTGTTGGAATATCCTGTCTATGCGATTACGCATGACCTGGTTCCATTATTTATTATTCTATTTGAATAACATGTCTGTGAGGATTACGCACGCATGGTGAAATTCTTCTGTTATTCCATTATTTATTATTCTGTTGGAATAACCTGGACATGTGTGTGACATGATTATGACCACTAGTGATACTAACGAATATCCTTGGTCGTAGTGCATGGATAATTCAATGATGTGATTTGTAGGATCATGACCATTAGTTAACAGTTGAATGTCTTTGGCCGTAGTGCACTGACAGACAATTGATTGGTATGATCATGACCATTGGTTTTATAGTTGAATATCTTTGGCCCGTAGTGCAAAGATAGACAATTGATTGGTATGATCATTGTTATTACATTTGAATATCTTCATCCTTTGGGGTAAGGATATTGAGTAAACATTTTATTAAGCCTTTGTGGCAAGAAGGAACTGTTAATTCACATTATTATAAATATGAATTGCGAATTTAACTAACATCTTTGGTGGTTCAAGTGAAGACAAGTGATGAAAGTTTTATTTGTCTTGAGTATAACAAAGAATTGTTGATGAGTAGTACAGGAATAAACTATCAATGATGGACTTTTAATCTAGAAGAGTTAGTAGATGTTATGTTTTACTTGACTCTTCTAATGGATTGCTTGTTCCGCTGCAGTTAAACTTGATGTCTGTTATATTTTACAAGTTTAACACTGTTGAAGGCTAACAATAAATTATTCTGCATTATCTTAGTCATGATAATTCTTACTGGGCTAGTTGAGCTCACCCTTTCTTTCATTGTTCTCTTTCGAAAATGAGAACATAGCTGGGACTAGTCGAGGAACGGAGTGATGGTCCAGATGATAACATTAGTAGTCCTTACTATTCTGTGAAATAGTGTGACAATAAATGTAATGAGGACCCCACTGAGTGTGGATATTGTCTAGATGACAATATTCTTATTAAAAAACCCACATCATATGTCTTGTCGTATTCTACACAACAGTTGTATATTTAAGATTGTATTTGTATTATGTACCACGTATCTGGCAACCCAAGATGGGTGATGTAGAACCAAATTTTGGGGGTGTCACACCTCGCTCCAACTGAATTTTGTATCTTTTTGAGTCAACTGAGTTAATAGAGTAGCGATTCGAGAAAATTCTTCCACGAACCTCCGATAATAACCAGCTAAACCCAAAAGCTACGTTTTTCGATTACTGACTTAGGCTGCTCCCAGCGTTAAATTGCTTAAATCTTTGTCGGGTCAACAGATATTCCATGATTTGATATCACATACCCAAGGAATGCTACTTCCTCGAGCCAGAACTCGCATTTCTTCAACTTAGCATATAACTTATTTTCACGAAGCTTTTAGAGTATCAGCCTCAAGTGTTGTTCATGATCTTCACGGTTTTTAGAGTAAATGAGGATGTCATCAATAAAGATGACCACAAAGTGATCCAAATATTCCTTGAATATTTGGTTCATAATATCCATGAATGCAGCAGGAGCATTAGTCAATCCAAAAGACATGACTAGGAATTTGTAATGCCCGTACCGAGTTCTGAAAGCAGTATTTGGAATGTCATCAGTTTTAATCTTCAACTGATGATATCCAGAACAAAGATCGATCTTTGAAAATAATTTGGCGCCTTACAACTGGTCAAACAGATCATCAATACGAGGCAACGAGTACCTATTTTTGATGGTGACGTGATTCAACTCCCAATAATCAATACACAGTCGCATACTTCCATCTTTATTCTTCATGAATAGAACGGGAGCACCCCAATGAGACGTACTAGGTCGAATGAAACGAATATCTAACATTTCCTGTAGTTGGGTTTTTAACTCTTGAAGTTTAATAGGAGCCATTCGATATGGGGCTTTGGAAATGGGTTTTGTACCGAATTCAAGGTTGATACAAAATTTAATTTCACGCTCTGGGGGTAGGCCAGGAAGTTCTTTAGGGAATACATCAGGAAATTTATTAACAATAGAAATATCATTCAAATCTGACGTATTTTTATTTAAATCCGTGACATGGGCTAAGAAATCTTGACATCTGTTTTTTAATAAATGAATAGCTTTATGGCTTCATATGACAATGATTGACTTTAGTTGTTTGGTTGCTTGAATTCGAATAATAGGTTGGTTAGGAATATGAAAGCTAACAACCTTAAGAAAATAATCAGTTTTTACATGATGAGTAGTTAACCAATCAATCCCTAAAATCACATCAAATGCAAGTATTTTTAAGGAAATAAGATATCGACAGGTAACGTGCAGTTACCAATTTGAATCAAACAAGACTTATAAACAATGGATGTAATGAAGGTTTTTTCCAACGGAGTTTCAATAGATAAGTCAAAGTCTAATTTCTCTGGAGTCAAATTTAAACGTTGAGTGTAAGTAGGAGAAATAAATGAATGGGTAAAACCGGTATCAAATAAGGTATATACTTCACTAGAGTTTATGATTAGCTTACTTTTGATCACCTCATTCAGATTTCTCACTTTTTGGGAGGTTACGACAAACGCTCTCCCTTAACTACCGATTTTGTCATATCTGGGACAGTCTTTGATGCCTCCATCCCAACTGGACTTGACTTCGGTGCACGATAAAATCGGGCAAGGTGACAATCTCTTCCGCAATTATAACACGCTTTGGATTGCTGCGTACAGTTTGGACTGATGTGTCCCTCCCCTCCGCATTTATAACATACGTCCAACAGTCGTTCTCCTTCCTTAACAACAGGTGTTGGTGCTGACGTCTTTCCATTATTATTGAATTTCCTCTTCTTAAAATTTCCACTTCTATTATCTTGGCCATGATTACCACCGAAGTGGTTACTATTTCTGGCATATTGATTCCCTCCACGTTTGTTGTCACCGCTTCGATGACTGCTACCACTGGTATTATCATTTTGCCGGCTACTCTCTCTTGGTTGGGTTGACTCGTTATCGCTCTCCAATAACTGAGGCTTATTTACAACATCTGAATACAAACAAAGTTTGTGAGAAATTAAGTATTGACGTATCTCGGGTTTCAAACCTCTTAGAAACATCCACGTCATTCTCTCCTCATTATCAACTAAGTGGGATACAAATCGGGATAACTCGGCAAACTTAGCTTCGTACTGTGACACGATCATATTGTTCTGCTCCAGCTTGATAAACTCTACCTCCTTCATGTGACGAATACTTTCGGGAAAGTTCTTGTCGTTGAATAGTTCTTGAAACTTCTCCCAAGACATCTTTAGTGCGGCAGGTTGAGTACGCTTTTCTGATTTCCACCAGTAATCTGCCTCTCCTCGCAACATAAAGGTGGAAAAAGGAACCTTTTGCTTCTCGTAGCATCCCAATACATCAAATATCTTGGTGATCTGCTTTATCTACGTCTCCGCCTTAAGTGGTTTTAGCTCTCCAATAAACTCCGGTGGTCCCAACTCCTTGAACTGTTTAGCGGTGACCATCCGAGAGTTACCAGTGTTTCTACTTGTATTTTGAACAGAAGTCGTTTTTGCCTGATGTTGCATGAATTGCACAAAGCCTCTGAACATCCCATCGTTCATCATTTGGTCAGCGTTGTTGTTTTCCTGAGGATTATTGTCATCCTGATTCACATTATCCTGGGTATTAATAGTTGGTGACTCAACGGTCTCATGTGCTTCATTGCTTATCTCAACATTTTCAGATGCCATTTTCAAATACTGCCACAAAAAAAAGGTTAATTAACATGTCACATATTATCCCTATACTCTGACCGACCAAATAAATACCAAATAAACTTAGGTAGGTCATACTAGCGAAGGAATTTCCCGTCTCTCCCCTCCTAGTTCTAGTCTCACATCTCAGCTAGGGATCATATTCCTAAGCTTTGATACCAACTGTGACGCCCCCAAAATAGGTTTACGTCACCCATTTTGAGTTACCAAATACATGGTACAAAAATCAAATACAAACTTCTTTTATACAATACGATAAAAGCGTAGCTTAGAGTTTTTACACGAATATTGTCTCATAGACAGTATTCAAACTCAAATGAAGTCCTCATTATATTTATTTTCACACAATTTCATCAAATAGTGAGGACTACTATAACCACCATTTCGGACCGTCACTCTGTTCCCCGACTAGTCCCAGCTACGTTCTTATTTCCTGAAGAGAACAATGAAAGCAAAAGGGTGAGCTTAACTAGCCTAGTAAGAAATATTATGACTAAGATAATGCAGAATAAATTATCGTTAGCCTTCAACAGTGTTAAACTGATAAAATATGATAAACGTCAAGTTTAACTGCAGCAGAACAAACAATCCATTAGAACTTCAAGTAGAGTATGATATCTACTATCTTCTATTATTTAAAAAGTTTATCATCAATTTTATCGCTGAGACTCAGCTTAATAAATAAATCACATCATCGAATCATCACTGCACTACGGGCCAAGGATATTCATGTAATCATCAATGGTCATGATTATTCCGAATAATCCCTGGTCATAATTATACCAACAACTGTCCATCAATGCACTACAAGCCAATGAGAATTTTACCACATCATTTGTGTAAGACCCCAAATTATTAATAATTGAAATTTAATTTTCTCTATTTATCATTTTGAAATAGTAAGGGTTGATTTGATTAATGTGGTTAGTTATGGGTAAAATGCGCAAATATTTCAAATAAGCAAGTGGTTATAAAATACTCATTGTTATCGGGGAATATTCGTTTAGTCGTGGAATATTCTTGCAGTCGGGGAATATTCGTACGACGGCACAGCCTTGTGTGGACCCATAACGAAAAACGATTGGATGAAGAAAACGACAAGTATAAGTTGTTTATAAATAACGGCGCAGTTGTTACCGTTAATACTGTTGGAATACCTGGTGGTTAAAACACAGTAATACGCGTTGTTGCACAGTAGCACACGGTATTGCACCAATTATTGATTCTTACGTAAGAAGACACTACTCAATAATTGTTACAGTAATTACTGTTCAGTATTCTATTTTATTGATTCAATAATTGCTGCGTTGATATTTTATATTACTGTTGTTTCAATAATTGTCACTACACAATATTTTCCATTATCGAATCAATAATTCATATTATCTGAATAATATTATTAGAAAATATTATTGGCAATGCCTAGAAAGTTCTGTCTAAGGAGAGGTTTGGTCACCTAATTGCGCGCCAGTAAGGAGAAATTCTTATTGAAAATCCCCATCTTTCCTAGGAATGGCCTGGTTGCCAGTACTGTGATTCTGTAATATTATTTGTTAATAATTAATTATTGATTTATATGATGAGGAAAATATTAATTTTATGTGGATATAGATGGAGAAAATTTTTAAAGTGACAATTGTTAAAAAATTGATATTTTATCTTTTCTGATAAATTAATATTTTATTATATTATTATAATAGAATAATGATGATATTTTTACAATTAATGTGGGATATATGAGTATATGAGGAGGAAGAGTATTTTTGTTGCATTAAATGATTAACATATGTTTTATGTGTTGGTGGACCCCATTTTTTGACTGAAATTTGATTATAGCCTGTAAAATTGTCCGTATGTGGATTTCAGTCAATTTATGTTTGGAATTTGGAAAAACTTTCTTCTGCAAAGTTGTAGAGAATTGAATTTCCTATAAAAATTTGCGAGATTAGAATTTTCTGATAAAAGGGCTATTTATTATGAATTATTGAAGTTCCGAAGTTCTGAAATAATTGATTTTTAAAAGTTTTATTTATTTTTATTAATAAAAATATTTTTTTATATGTTGTGGGCATCTTTAACATGTGCATGGTGGCTGAATTCAGACTCAAGATGTGGGCATATGAATTTTGTTTATATATAATATTATTATATTTAATTTTCTGTTTTGGTGTTCTAAGCAATTTCCTGTAAATAGGGTGCTTAGATTAGAATTGAAAATCAAACCGGAAACTAAAGATTTCTCTCTCTATAATATCGAGCGTATTTTGTGAGTAATTTAGTATTTTGAGTATTGCTATACGGTGCAAGTTCTTTCAGCACTATATCCAGTATTCCAGTCAGAAGTACTATTTTTTCTGAGATAAGGGATGTTATTTTATTTGAAAATGATATTATTCTTCAATATCATTATGCCGAAATATTGGTTGGAAATTTTTATCAAATTTTGAACTTTTTCATGTCGGGGTTACTATTCATGAGTTACTATTCACGAGTTACTATTCATGAGTTACTATTAACGAGTTACTATTCATGAGTACTATTCACGAAGCATGATGATATTTTTTATGAAATTTCTATCTTTTAGTGTCGGAATTACTATTTACGTATACACCACTATTCACGTATACGGCACTATTCACGAATACGACATTATTCATAGAAAAATTAAATTTTCTTTTCTGTGTCCAAGATTGTCTGTTATGATTCCTATCTTTGATTGGATCTATGTTTTGGTCTTCATTCTTGAATTTTACTCCACTCTGATTATTTATGAAGTATTTTTGAACTTGAATTGTGTAAAGTACGAATCCTTATTATTTGTTCTTTTGTTTCACTGGATTAGTTTTCTTTAAAATATTTTTCATCATCCTCAGTCCTAAATAATGATATTACTGAATATATTTGGCCTGTTGTACAAAGATGAATGATTTTATGATGAATATCTTTGGCCCGTAGTGCAATGATGAACATGTGTTTAAATGAATATGACCAACTGACGAATATCTTTGGCCCGTAGTGCAAAGATGAACAGGTGTTGAGATGAACATGACCAACTGATGAATATCTTTGGCCTGTAGTGTAAAGATGACTATTTGGTTCAAGATGTATATTGATTGATGTTACAGGGATAAAATATCGATGATGGACTTTTAAATTCATATATAAAAGATAGTAGATTGCATTATATACTTAACTCTTCTAATGAATTGTTGTTTCCGCTGCAGTTGTTGATCTAAAACTTGTTGTCTATTGTATTCTATCAGATTGTTTCCTGTTGAAGACTAAGGATAATTTGTTGTACATTATATTAGTCATAATATTCTTTATTAGGCTAGTTGAGCTCACCCTTTTTCCTTTTTGTTCCATTTTTCTTCTCAGGAGGCGAGAATATAGCGGGAACTAGTTGGGGTGTGAAGTGATGGTTCAAGACAGTTGTTTTAGTAGTCCTAACCATTTTGTAATATAGTGTATCAATAATTGTAATGAGAACTTATTTGAGTGTGGATATTGTCTAGAAGACAATATTTGTATTTAAACTCAAAGTTTATGTGTTGTCGTATTTTGCACGACAATTGTATTAATGAAGTTGTAGTTGTTTCTGTACTATGTATTTGGCGACTCAGAATGGGTTGGATGGAATGAACCTATTTTAGGGGCGTCACAGTTTGTAACATTACGGTCATGATTATACCGAATAATCCCTGGTCATAATCATACCAATCAATAGTACATCTATGCACGTAAGCCACAAATGACTTTTATCACAATATAAGCATTAGGATGATGACAATGATATAAGAATTCAATTAAAAGAAAGTAAAGGATAAATTTTTAAAGATTTATAACTTTATTTATCCAGAATTCAATAATGTCCAAATTATCAACTTGATACTGCTTTGTGGAGTAAAACTCAAGAATAATATTGTATCAAAAATGATTTGGACAACAAAGAAATCAATTTTTTTGTCATGAATAATTCTCCGGGTGAATAATACTCGAGTGAATAGTACCACATGCATAGTACTTCGGGAATAGTACCCCGTGAATAGTACTTATGAATAGTATTTCATGAATAGTACCTGTGAATAGTACTTTATGAATAGTGCTCCCGTAAATAGTACTTTGTGAATAGTACCATAAAAATGAATACTACTCATGGACAGTACTCCGGCATGAAAAACTTAAAATTTAACAAGAATGTGTAGAAAATATCCTTGTGAAACGATACTAGATGAAGTGCAAATTTTAAGGATATTCTACTAATTTCACAGAGTATAGAAGCAATACTTTAACAAAATGAGGGTATAATCAGGAATACGAGACGAAATAATATTACTCACATACTACATAGTATGGAAGAAAATATTATTCCTATGAATACTGAACAAAATAATATCCTTTACCTCAGAAGAAGACTGGATACTGAAATAGTTAGATAGCAGACTTCTCTTCTATTTTCTCTCTAAAGCTTCTTTCTCTATAGTTTCTCTTTCTATAATTTCTCTTGTGAGTCTTAGTGAATTGGTGAGAATGAAAGAAGAATGAACTTCTATTTATAGGAAAACATAGTTTTGATAATTGCACGTTTTGGGGCTCAAAAAATTATAGTATAAAACCTTCATCTTTTCTTTCATTTTTAATTTAGTCATGCAAGTATTATCAAACTTGCACCATCTCCCCTAATAGTACATCATGTGAATCAATAGTACAATCATGTGAATCAATAGTTATATACATGTGAAAAAAATAATTACATTATAGTACCTTCATCTATACCTCTATTTTTAATTTAGTCATGCAAGTATTATCAATCTTGCACCACCTCCCCTAATAGTACATGTATGTGAATCAATAGTAAACACATGTGAACAAATAGTTATAAGTATGTGAATTAATAGCAATTAATTGCTCATTTATCCGATTAATTATCCGATTGGTTAATATAACCTCCAGATATCAATTATTATCGGAATAGATGTCGATTTCCACTAACACTAATAATTCCAACACAATGGAACTATCAATTTCATCTTTAATCAACACGAACTTATTCATCATTAATATTATAACTCATAATATTTAACAACCAGGTCATTCCTAGGAAAGAGGGGGCTTTCCAATAAGGATTTCTCCCTATTGGCGCGCAATTAGGTGACCAAACCTCTCATTGACAAAACTTTCTAGACAATGTCAATATTGTAAATAATAATATGAATAACTTTGCCGTCTCAATTATTGATTTAATAATATAAGATATTATGCATATGATAGTGTGACAATAATTGAATCAATAATATGAGAGATATTATGCAGCAATTACTGTAGCAATAATTGAGAATAACTGAGTGACTTCTCACGTAAGCATCAATAATCAATATCGTGTGCTATTATGCAACCACGCGTATTACTGTTCTTTTACCATCGAGTAGTTCAACAGTTTAACGGTAAAACTTTCGCAGTTATTTTTATAAAAAAATAATTCTGTCATTTTCTAACTACGACAATACTTCCATTGTGGGGTCCACCAATGATTGTGCCATTGTACGAATATTCCCCGACCAATCGAATATTATATAACCACTTGATTAATTTGCAAAATTTGTAAATAATACCCACAACTATAATATTATAACAAATTCACACCATAATATTCAAAAATATATTTCGAGAAAAATTAATCTTTATTCATAAAGTATGGGGTCTTATAAATGTCCTCCTTCTAGCGCCAATGTTAACGCCAAGTTTCGTCAGCGCGTCCAATCACTGAATCCACACGCTTAAACATGCACAATAATAGATCACACAAGCTGCTTGACGACGCCTTGTGCCGCCGGGTGATAGCTCCGGTGTGAGAATGAGTACAGGCCGTTACAAGGTTTTACAATGGAGGCTTTAGTTTTTAGTGCTCAAAAGGGTATTACCTGTTAATTGAAGTCTAGCCTTGTATTTATAGCCATTCTCGTCACCTTAAAGACCACTTCCGAATCGAATTAGGACTCCAATACATGGTAGTTACCATAGTTTGGGTCCAACACAATCTCCTTAAAAGGTGCAAGTTGGATACAATTCAAATATTACCTTTGGAGTTAGTTATCCAAATATGGTTAGGATTAGAATCCTTAACCATTTAGAGCCCTTATCACACCGGACTCCATACAAGGGCCAATCCACTGTATAGGCCCAACCCAATCAAATCACATAAACTGGTCTGGGCTCCGGCCTAATGGACTCGGATGCCTGGCCCCGAACACCATGAACTAGAACAAGACTCTGGCCTAGAGGAATCGGATGTCCGAACCCGAACACATTTAATATCCATAATGGCTTCGGCCCAATGGGCCCAACATCCCCTTCACGCCCCAGGCCTTCGGGCCACATGAGGGTCGGGAAAATACTCCCAAACACCTAATTTGAAAATAATTTATTAGACTATTACTACTATAGCATATACCTTAATCGATGCATCAAGTGCTCGAACCAACGAATTTGGCCCCTCAGCTATAAGTCACTCCAGTAACGCATCAAACAAATCCGAAATTTCAAAACCCAAATGTTTAACTTTTGACTCTATAACCTCTAACCATCTTCTTTCAATTGGTGAAAAATGACAATGCAAGACTGGGGTTTTCTCTGAGCGTGTTTAAGTGAAAAATAACTTTAGAATTTATTAGAGATAATACATACATACACACACATGGTGCGTTTTCGGTTTTATGCGTGCGGTTTAGACTAGTAACCAAATTTGGTTATTCAACCCTTCTAAAATCGTCACTGTAGCAACCCCGAATCCGGGCCCCGAATTGCCGCGGACTCGGTATACTATTTCTATCATTATTTGCGGAAGATATAAACATAAATTGTTTGTACAATACATTACACACTATTTTACCCAAGTCGAGTAACCTTAACTTAAACACCATTCATATAATATCTATTATACAACAATATTTATCACTATATATTATTACAAACAAGCCGCACTTTAACCCAAGTAGAACTTGACTTTAACCTTTTTCTGTGCCCGAACACGTTCGCCTTATCTGCAATGTTTTATCATGATATAGCAAGAGTGAGCATAAAAGTTGCCCAGCAAGTTTAAATACAACAATATAACAATATATCATGATTGAAGAGTATGAAAAATGAGCTTGCTACAATTCATCAATATAATTGAGAACTAGCATGAACAAACGTTTGACTGAACAAGTCTTATACATGAACAACATTTATGAACCAACTGGTAATGAATGTGATCAGCCTTTCATACCTGACTTATACATGCAAGATGTACAGAGTACAATTTTCATGGAAATCAACAACGATTAACCATCAGCTTGAATGAAACACTCTTATTAGAGTTAAGTATAAGAAAACTTGCCTAAACCGTTGATTACCGCAACGCAATTAATAACGTTTTATCCGAAGACCTAATATTAATAATATAGATCTCCAATATTAGAATAATATCATCACAGTATAATACTGCTATATTTATATCCACAGAATAACCTAAACACATTACCACATAACCCTATCAGTCTTTACAACACATAAGACTAGGTATCAAGTCAAACTATTTAAGTCTGAGTTGAAACCGACACAATTCTATCATCCCGACGGTCTAAACGGACGAATATCGAGTTTAAGTTCAATTAAACTCTAACTTAATACTTAACAATATCACAGATAATTTTCTTATCAGTCAAAACATTTTTCCTAGGCTCGTAATAATTTTTAGATAATTATTACCATTTATCAACATTTTTCAATCATTAAAACCATATTTAAATAAATTAAATAAAACATAATTCCTTAATCATTAATATTTATTTAATATAAAATATTAATGAAAATCATTACATAATATTATAATATAATTATAATATCACAAAGTATTTTTAATACCTTAAAATCATAATTATATAATTTTTAAACACTTAAATCCATTATCCGATAATTGCTATTAATATAAAATATTAATATTTCATGACTAAATATCAAAAGTTATATTTTATAACTTAAAATATTTTATAACACTTAAATCATTTTTATATGATTTTTAAATCATTAATTCCATTTTTCCATAATTTATTTAATATATTTATTAAATAAACTAATTATCATTAATATTGATTAATTAATGAATTTCATCCCAAAATATTAAAAGTCATCAAAATAACTTAAAATATTTTCTTATACCATAAAATAATTTTTCATGATTTTTTCATGAATTAAAACTATTTTTAAATAATTTATTTAATATTATAATTAATAAATAATACCATTTATATTCCAAAAATACTAATATTTTTGAAATATACTCAAAATAGTTAAAAACTATTTTTCAGACTTTAAAATAATTTTTCATAATTTATTTTGTATTTTAAATAATTAAAAACTATTTTTTTCTAATTTTAAATCATTTTCCAGAAAATAATAAATAAACCGTCGCTAAAGGGCCCTATAGCGACAGAACCGTCGCTATAGGTGTTCTCGAGTGTTCTTGACAGAGTTCGGGTTGGGTGGTTTGACCACGATTTAATTGGTGTTCAAATCGATTTTTGGGTTGTTTAAAACTTTCAGATTGTAGTACTCATGTAGTACTACAACCTCAAACGGATTTCATGGTCATACAACATCAGATCAGAGAGCTTTAAGTCTCCAAAATATCTGACAACGTGTTCTTCATTTTCTGGGTTTTCCAGAAAATGAAGAACAGTCGAGCTTAACAGCTTTCGATCCTTATAACGTTCATTTAATGTTCGGTTTATGTGATCTAGAGGTTTTAAATTGTAGTACTGATGTCAGGCTACAAGTATATCATATACAATCAACTTAAAAACATCAAAAACGCAAGATCTGGACTGGTCAAACTAAGTGCCACGAACTGTTCTTGAAGATTCTGGTTTTCCAGAATCTTCATCCAGCCAGTTGGTCAACGCATGTTTGACCGATAATTACTCTGATCCTGTTACAGATCTGGGTGATCTAAAGCTTTTATAATGTAGATCTCATGTCAAACTACAACTTTAAAACAACAACATGACCAAACTAACAAACAACAACAAGATTCATGACCTTCAAAATCTTGTCAGACCAATCTGGAAATTCTGGGTTACCCAGATTCTCAGTTCCTGTGATCGGTCAACAACCTTTGACTGCAAATAACAAGAAATCTAGACATGCTATTACCACGATTCCAGTTCCAGATTAAAGCCTACATGTCATACTACAGATTTATAACTTACAACACAACAAAACATTAACAAGTAAAGATCTAGAGGCCCTGACATATGGCTGTCAGGCCTTAAATTTCCAGATTTCCAGATTTCTATAAACCTTAGATCCGAGCATCTAGGTGTTATGGATCCATGATCCAACAACCCAGATCTCTAATTGACACCTTATAACACATGTTTAACCAACAACTAACATCAAACAACATCAAAATCTTAGATTTCAAAATTTAGGGTTTTATACCTTTTATGCTTTAATTCATGAATCTGATTCTTTGATCCGTTTCTGGTACACGTGGAGCTTGAATTGAGACTGAAATATCAGTGAAATTTCGTGGGTTTGGAGAGAATGGGAGTTGGTGAGAGCAAGAATGAGATTGGCTAAGTTTTGGACACTTTCTCTCTCCAAATCCTTATATAATTTGCTTGATTCATTGCCATGATCTGATTTGCTGAGGTTGCTGGACATTTTGTCAAATGCTAGGGCTATGCTTAGGCTAGGGTTGTTCACCAACCCAAAGATTTGGCCAAGATTTGCAAGCTACTTAAATTAATACACAAAAAGGGGCATTTTTGTCTTTTCCATTTTTTTCTAGATTTTCCTTTTTATGAAACCCTTAGGGTTTAACATACTAAGATTTAGAGTTTGGACAAATTTAGGGTTTAGGTTTTAACCCTTAATTTTGTAATTTAATTTCTACAATTTCTAATTTCGATTTTCAAATAAGAAAATTAACCTTTTTTAACTTATAATTAGAATTTTCTAATTATAACAAAAATTTCTTAATCATACTTTAAATCTTACTAATTAGGATTAGTATTTCCTAATTAAAATCACTAATTAAGCAATTAGGGTCAAAATGGTCATTAGGGTTTATAAACCGCTAATTAGGGTATCTAATAGAAAATTAATTTTTTCTAATTTAGAAATTAAATATCGTAATTAGATTAGGGTTTCTAATTACTCATAAATTGAAATAATTAGGATTAGGGTTTCCTAATTAACATTGCTACTTTTAGCAATTAAATCCACCACTGAATAATTAGGGTTTCTAACGGAACAATTAGGGTTCCATAAATTGAAAATTAGGGTTTGCTAATTAATTAATCTTTACCCTAATTAGTACTTAATTAATAGCACTTAAGTATTAAAATTCTCAGTTATATTCCCAGATTAGGGTTTTATTTTATCAGATTCTGAAATTAGGGTTTTCAGATTTGGTATTAGGGTTTTCAAACAATCAATTAAGATTTTAGATAATTCATTAGGATTTTTCCTAATAAATTTAATATTACTGACGTTTAACCTTAAACATATCATTGCATTCCCAATCTAGGGTTTTTTCAATATCCTATTTAGGATTTCGTACACCCGGAACTGAAACTAGGGTTTCCAGAACCGGTTTCTAGGGTTTCTTATCAGACGTTAGGATTTTCTAACTGAACGCTGTCGTTCTTAATATATAATTAGGGTTTATCACAGATGTAATTTATCTGATCAACCCATGACCCTTAACCACATTCTGAACACATCATTAACCATAAACACAGAACATAATCACATAAATCCTTAATCCTGAATAATTCACTTATATCCTTCACCGAATTTTGAAATCCTCAAAATTCAATCCCAATAACATTAAACGCATACACTTATTTTCTGTCTAGGTCTAATATTTGACCTTAAATCAATCATTTAAGATTTTAATAAATTGCCCAAATTCTCAGGTTGTCACATTCACCCCTCCTTATAAGAATTTCGTCCCCGAAATTTGCCTTACACCTTACACCGTGCACATTACACCATTCACACATGAACCTTATACCTTACACCGTTCACACATATACCATTCACACACATTATTACATGCCACCCAATACATCTCTCACCAGAGTAAAAGTTTTGAAATTGTGCTGAGGGGTCATATAGACCATGAACACATTTAGTTTTTTTTTACGGTAGTGATCATACCGCCAAACAATACATTACTTGGTCTGTTTACAATCACAAAGAAGGTGATCATCCCATTGTACAGTTACGTCATGCATAACGTATTAGTCATTATTAGCGAATATTTACGCTACTAGATTGGATTATTTATCCAAACATTATCGTTCACCTCAGTCTTATCATTGGATTCCGCACCAAAACAATTTGGTTCGGGGAAATTCTTTCAATAAACACTTGGAGTTTTTATAACATTAGTCTAGCTGAATCAAATAACATAGACTCATATCAATAATTCAATTCAATCGAATTATTTAGGTGTAGCCAAACCCTGTTGGCAAATTAAAATTTTTGAAAATATTTTCGAGAATGACGTCATGATGCCGCACTGTATTAACAGTCCGTTGAGGATTCCGTCATTGGTGATTTTATCATACTACATCATACCATAGTAGAATAGTGACTTCAGGTCAAATTCATACTAAGTAATAATGCATTGATGACTCCATCGTTTTTATCATCTCTGCACCAGGTTACATGGTACACAAGTGATAAATAAAAACAATTTTTGATATTTTAAATCATTTGCGTCTAGCCGAAATAAGTAGCATAGACTGTACTTTAAACCGTTTCAAAAATGGTTACGAGTCTACATTTTTTTTTAAAGGCACATAGTGCGTATTTAGCTTGATGTCAATCATTTCGAAGTTTAGCATAGCTAGGAGTTTAGGAAAACCTAAGTCTCCACTAATGATCATTTGCTTAATAATCTATCTGTTCCTATAATCCTTAACACTCCATTCACACGCAACTATACCCAATTCATAAAACCACACTTATGAGTTCATAACCTGATCACAATTATATGAGTTTACGAACTTACCCTAGTCTGACCTTTGGCGTCCGTTCGCTAAGGGCTCATAAACATTTCATATAACTATGCGTCAAGAATGTCACATATGTATGAGTTCTAAGAACTCGTACTTAATCCTATATTATCTACATATGTCCTATTTATCTATATATAATAACTAGCGTGACACAACATTTCAATTATTACCAATGCCACCAACTGAGTAGTTTTTACACCAAGTACAATTCCCCGCCCATACAAGGAATCATACAACTCTGTTGCTGGCACAAGTCCTCATTGAAATTCCCACCCAATCTTAACCCCCGTTTTCATACGAATTTTATTTAATCCGTATCCATAATCCATAACTCATTTATGAGTTTTCATAGTACCATTTCATAGTACAACTTTCACACAGCATCTTGCTGTAAACTTTTCAATCAATAGATTGATTCATTTCCCATATCATAACCTTTATCAGATCACGGGGTGATCTTATCGTATATATTACGATTCAATTCCATGCACTATGATCGTTTTGTTTTACGATCTCCTATCCCTTCACTTTTGTTCACCACTACTGTTCACCACTATAACCAGAGTTAGGGAACTCTGTAGTTTAACAACTTACCGAGATTCGTCTTTGAATCTTACTGACCAACTAACTCTATGTGAGTTAGTCTTATCCTAATCACTGCGGTTATTGGTCTCAGGTATTCCTACCTAAGCTTCATAACCAACAGCTCTGATACCAACTGTAGCAACCCCGAATCCGGGCCCCGAATTGCCGCGGACTCGGTATACTATTTCTATCATTATTTGCGGAAGATATAAACATAAATTGTTTGTACAATACATTACACACTATTTTACCCAAGTCGAGTAACCTTAACTTAAACACCATTCATATAATATCTATTATACAACAATATTTATCACTATATATTATTACAAACAAGCCGCACTTTAACCCAAGTAGAACTTGACTTTAACCTTTTTCTGTGCCCGAACACGTTCGCCTTATCTGCAATGTTTTATCATGATATAGCAAGAGTGAGCATAAAAGTTGCCCAGCAAGTTTAAATACAACAATATAACAATATATCATGATTGAAGAGTATGAAAAATGAGCTTGCTACAATTCATCAATATAATTGAGAACTAGCATGAACAAACGTTTGACTGAACAAGTTTTATACATGAACAACATTTATGAACCAACTGGTAATGAATGTGATCAGCCTTTCATACCTGACTTATACATGCAAGATGTACAGAGTACAATTTTCATGGCAATCAACAACGATTAACCATCAGCTTGAATGAAACACTCTTATTAGAGTTAAGTATAAGAAAACTTGCCTGAACCGTTGATTACCGCAACGCAATTAATAACGCTTTATCTGAAGACCTAATATTAATAATATAGATCTCCAATATTAGAATAATATCATCACAGTATAATACTGCTATATTTATATCCACAGAATAACCTAAACACATTACCACATAACCCTATCAGTCTTTACAACACATAAGACTAGGTATCAAGTCAAACTATTTAAGTCTGAGTTGAAACCGACACAATTCTATCACCCCGACGGTCTAGACGGACGAATATCGAGTTTAAGTTCAATTAAACTCTGTCTTAATACTTAACAATATCACAGATAATTTTTTTTATCAGTCAAAACATTTTTCCTAGGCTTGTAATAATTTTCAGATAATTATTACCATTTATCAACATTTTTTAATCATTAAAACCATATTTAAATAAATTAAATAAAACATAATTCCTTAATCATTAATATTTATTTAATATAAAATATTAATGAAAATCATTACATAATATTATAATATAATTATAATATCACAAAGTATTTTTAATACCTTAAAATCATAATTATATAATTTTTAAACACTTAAATCCATTATCCGATAATTGCTATTAATATTAAAATATTAATATTTTCATGACTAATTATCAAAAGTTATATTTTATAACTTAAAATATTTTTATAACACTTAAATCATTTTATATGATTTTTAAATCATTAATTCCATTTTTCCATAATTTATTTAATATATTTATTAAATAAACTAATTATCATTAATATTGATTAATTAATGAATTTCATCCCAAAATATTAAAAGTCATCAAAAATAACTTAAAATATTTTCTTATACCATAAAATAATTTTTCATGATTTTTCATGAATTAAAACTATTTTTAAATAATTTATTTAATATTATAATTAAATAAATAAATACCATTTATATTCCAAAAATACTAAATATTTTTGAAATATACTCAAATAGTTAAAAATTATTTTTCAGACTTTAAAATAATTTTTCATAATTTATTTTGTATTTTTAATAATTAAAAACCATTTTTTTCTAATTTTAAATCATTTTTTGAAAAATAATAAATAAACCGTCGCTAAAGGGCCCTATAGCGACAGAACCGTCGCTATAGGTGTTCTTGAGTGTTCTTGACAGAGTTCGGGTTGGGTGGTTTGACCACGATTTAATTGGTGTTCTGATCGATTTCTGGGTTGTTTAAAACTTTCAGATTGTAGTACTCATGTAGTACTACAACCTCAAACGGATTTCATGGTCATACAACATCAGATCAGAGAGCTTTAAGTCTCCAAAATATCTGACAACGTGTTCTTCATTTTCTGGGTTTTCCAGAAAATGAAGAACAGTCGAGCTTAACAGCTTTCGATCCTTATAACGTTCATTTAATGTTCGGTTTATGTGATCTAGAGGTTTTAAATTGTAGTACTGATGTCAGGATACAAGTATATCATATACAATCAACTTAAAAACATCAAAAACGCAAGATCTGGACTGGTCAAACTAAGTGTCACGAACTGTTCTTGAAGATTCTGGGTTTTCTAGAATCTTCATCCAGCCAGTTGGTCAACGCATGTTTGACCGATAATTACTCCGATCCTGTTACAGATCTGGGTGATCTAAAGATTTTATAATGTAGATCTCATGTCAAACTACAACTTTAAAACAACAACATGACCAAACTAACAAACAACAACAAGATTCATGACCTTCAAAATCTTGTCAGACCAATCTGGAAATTCTGGGTTACCCAGATTCTCAGTTCCTGTGATCGGTCAACAACCTTTGACTGCAAATAACAAGAAATCTAGACATGCTATTACCACGATTCCAGTTCCAGATTAAAGCCTACATGTCATACTACAGATTTATAACTTACAACACAACAAAACATTAACAAGGTAAAGATCTAGAGGCCCTGACATATGGCTGTCAGGCCTTGAATTTCCAGATTTCCAGATTTCTATAACCTTAGATCCGAGCATCTAGGTGTTATGGATCCATGATCCAACAACCCAGATCTCTAATTGACACCTTATAACACATGTTTAACCAACAACTAACATCAAACAACATCAAATCTTAGATTTCAAAATTTAGGGTTTTATATCTTTTATGCTTTAATTCATGAATCTGATTCTTTGATCCGTTTTTGGTACATGTGGGGCTTGAATTGAGACTGAAATATCAGTGAAATTTCGTGGGTTTGGAGAGAATGGGAGTTGGTGAGAGCAAGAATGAGATTGGCTAAGTTTTTAGACACTTTCTCTCTCCAAATCCTTATATAATTTGCTTGATTCATTGCATGATCTGATTTGCTGAGGTTGCTGGACATTTTGTCAAATGCTAGGGCTATGCTTAGGCTAGGGTTGTTCACCAACCCAAAGATTTGGCCAAGATTAGCAAGCTACTTAAATTAATACACAAAAAGGGGCATTTTTGTCTTTTTCATTTTTTTCTAGATTTTCCTTTTTATGAAACCCTTAGGGTTTAGCATACTAAGATTTAGAGTTTGGACAAATTTAGGGTTTAGATTTTAACCCTTAACTTTGTAATTTAATTTCTACAATTTCCAATTTCGGTTTTCAAATAAGAAAATTAACATTTTTAACTTATAATTAGAATTTTCTAATTATAACAAAAATTTCTTAATCATACTTTAAATCTTACTAATTAGGATTAGTATTTCCTAATTAAAATCGCTAATTAAGCAATTAAGGTCAAAATGGTCATTAGGGTTTATAAACCGCTAATTAGGGTTTCTAATAGAAAATTAATTTTTTCTAATTTAGAAATTAAATATCGTAATTAGATTAGGGTTTCTAATTACTCATAAATTGAAATAATTAGGATTAGGGTTTCCTAATTAACATTGCTACTTTTAGCAATTAAATCCACCACTGAACAATTAGGGTTTCTAACGGAACAATTAGGGTTCCATAAATTGAAAATTAGGGTTTGCTAATTAATTAATCTTTACCCTAATTAGTACTTAATTAATAGCACTTAAGCATTAAAATTCTCCGTTATATTCCCAGATTAGGGTTTCATTTTATCATATTCTGAAATTAGGGTTTTCGATCTGGTATTAGGGTTTTCAAACAATCAATTAAGATTTTAGATAATTTATTAGGGTTTTTCCTAATAAATTTAATATTACTGACGTTTAACCTTAAACATATCATTGCATTCCCAATCTAGGGTTTTTTCAATATCCTATTGATGAGTATGAAATATGTTATATTTTTATTCCTTAATACTTAATCTTTTATATTTATTTTGTGCCTAAATATACTTATTATTTTTATATTTTATTGTAGGTACAATTGGTGGGCTCTGTGAATTTGAAAATAATTTGAAGACAAATTGAGCATTTTTGGACCAAGGGATTAACACTTAAGTATTACAAGCTTGTGGGTCTGTTGAAAATTCATCCATGCAAATCAAAGCAAAAGCAAATCATGTGGGTTTAAATTTGTGACATGCAAAAGGAAGCTATTCTATTGGGCTAAACATACCAAACTTGTAATCCTAGAAATTATCCACGTGGGCAGCATTGGGATGGATAAATAATAAATGGATTTATATGATAAAATCATGTGGGCCACGGTCATGTAACAGACTTATCCTTTCTGCTTATTTTACGTGGCCAGCATGGAGGGAATATTATCCTAGCAGTACACGGAATCAACTTGGTTTTACACAGAAATTGCAGAATCCAAACGCAGCAAGGATTTAATCACGCAAATTATGGAATTTAATTCCAAGTTCAAATCTGATTTATGGATTCTAGAAGAATATTTTTACAATTCTATTGTAATTAGGATTTCTTTTAGAATAAGATTTATTTTCAAATTGAATTCTATTTCTTTATGGAAATTAGTATAATTTGTAATTCTTTTAGGATTGGGATTTCTACTTCCTATAGGATTTAGGATTTTGTCTAGCACTATAAATAGAGGATGAAGGTTAAGCTTTTATTCATTCAAATATTCAATATTCAACTATCCTCTATTGGAGTGAAGGCTCAAGAGCATGTCAGACTAGTTCTTTTCATTCAGTTCTAAAGGGAGGTGAATCCTTGTTACAAGTAATTGATTAATTGAGTATTATTATTTATTCCTTCTTGTGTGAAATTTCTTCTAATAATCTGTTTTCATTGATTGCATGCTAATTGATTTAATTAATTTAATATGGCCAATTGAGTTAATTTGATCATTATCATATGCTAGATTAAGATTGGTATTACGTGTAATTGATATCTTTCTTCATCACAAGTAGCAACTTGGTAATAATAATTGTGGACAAACTTTGTTTATTGCTAAGATTATTAGAAAACAAGTTAAATAAATCGAGCTTATGTATTTGTTGCTTGGATTAGCCTAATTCTCTATTTCTTAATGCTTCTATCATATTAAATCTAGAGAGCTTATTCTAGGTTGTATGCTAGTTAGAATCTGGTGGAGAGCTTATTTCATACAGTGATAATCTAAGGAGAATTTCAGATAGCAGAGCTTATTGTTATCTAGGGCTAATAATTTCATTGAAGGAAAAATAATAATTACTTGATTAATTGATTGTTGTACTTGGTGAAACAGAACTGAAGTTTTTACATATTTGGTTAATTTCATCATTAATTCTTATTCTCTTAGTTTAAAAATAATTTTCAAAAACCTCCCATCTTTATTTTCTGTTAAAATAGTAGAATAATTATAAAACAACTTTACTCTCTGTGGGATCGATCCTTACTTACTACTGTGCTAATTATTATAAATTGTGGAGTGAAAGTGAGGTTAATTTAGGAGTGTCAACGACAGCTCCCAAATTTTGGCGCCGTTGCCGGGGAGTAATTTGGCGTTTTGTTTTTATTCTGTTATTTGTTTTGTTCTTGTTTTATGACTCGATCTTCTCAGGCTACTATATTAGATTTTGATCCAGAGATTGAGAAAACTGCAAGGAGGCTAAGGAAGGAAAAACTTAAAGTTCAACAGTCTTCTGCAGATATAGACGAGGCTTCTGCATCATCACCAGGCCTCAACTTAGCTTTGGAATTATTATCCAACGAATCCGACAAAGAAGAAGAGATGGCAATTCCAAACAACAATAGAACTCTCAGGGAGTTGGCAACTCCAAATTTAAATCAACAACCTCTGTGCATTGAATATCCTAATTTAGATGCTGCATTTGAACTTAAATCTGGACTAATCCATTTACTGCCTACTTTTCGTGGTCTTACAGGTGAGGACCCCTACAAACATCTGAAGGAATTTCATGTGGTGTGCTCTACTATGAAACCAAACGGAATCACCGAAGAGCAAATCAAGCTGAGAGCATTCCCATTCTCCCTAGCAGATTTGGCAAAGGATTGGTTGTACTACTTACCCTCAGGTTCAATACAGTCTTGGAATGACATGAAGCAGCTATTCTTGGAGAGATACTTTCCAGCCTCAAGAGTAGCCAACATAAGGAAGGAGATCTGTGGGATTAGACAATTCAGTGGGGAGACACTATACGAGTATTGGGAAAGATTCAAAAAGCTTTGTTCCAGCTGTCCACCGCATCAAATAGATGAACAACACCTGATCCAGTATTTCTACGAAGGGTTAGTACCGATGGATAGAAGCATGATCGATGCAGCTAGCGGGGGAGCACTATTTGACAAGACCCCAGAGGCGGCAAGGAATTTAATTGCAAACATGGCAGCAAACTCACAACAATATGGCACTAGAACAAATCATGCACCAGTAAGGGTAAGCGAGGTAAGCACTTGTGATTATGGCCAACAAATTTCTGAATTAACTGCTATGGTTAGACAATTAGCTACAGGTCAACTGCCAATTGCAAAGGTTTGTGGAATCTGTCTACAACCAAATCACAATACAGATGAATGCCCAACATTACAAGATGACGAGGCTGTGCAACAAGCTAATGCAATGGGAAATTATCAACCACCACCTCAGAAAAAGTTTGATCCGTACTCAAACACATATAACCCAGGATGGAGGGATCATCCAAATCTGAGTTATGGGAGCAAGCAAACGGCACCACCTGCATTTCCACATAGGCAGCAGGGCTTCCAACCAGCCCAACCTCAATATCAACCGAAGCAAGCAGTCCCTGCACCTACTGGAACATCATTGGAGGATATGTTCAAAGCATTCATGGGACAAACACAACAGTTCATGAATCAGACACAACAATTTCAGCAAGAGACAAAACTTCGGTTCAAGATTTGAGGAACCAAGTAGGACAACTGGCTACAACTGTGGGGATATTGGAATCTAGAGGCTCAGGAAAATTACCATCTCAAACAGTAGTCAACCCAAGGGAGAATGCAAGTGCCATAACTTTACGGAATGGAACACAGTTGGATACACCACCGACCCCCGTAGAGTTCGAGAAGGAACAGCTAAGGAGGGAACAAAAAAATCCAAGGTACAACCTAAACCTCCTAATCAGCTTAAAACATTCCTCTTCCCTTTCCTTCCAGAAATTCTAAAACTTTAAAGAATGACGAAAAAGAAAAAGAAATTTTGGAAACTTTTAGAAAAGTAGAAGTGAACATCCCTCTTCTTGATGCAATTAAACAAGTACCACGGTATGCTAAATTTTTAAAAGAATTATGCACTAATAAAAGAAAATTGCAAAATGATGAAAGAGTCACAGTTGGAGAAATGTATCTGCTGTTCTTCAAAGAAAAATGCCTCCTAAATGTAAAGATCCAGGAATGTTCACAATCCCATGCAAAATAGGAAACACCAGATTTGAAAAAGCCATGCTAGATTTAGGAGCTTCAATTAATGTTATGCCTTTATCTATTTATGCTTCCTTAAATCTGGGCCCTTTGAAAAATACTGGTGTGATTATCCAATTGGCAGATCGTACTAACACCTACCCCCGAGGGGTAATTGAAGATGTCTTAGTGCAGGTGAACGAACTAATCTTTCCTGCAGATTTTTACATTGTGGATATGGAAGATGATACATCACCAAATCCTTCCCACGTCTTGTTAGGAAGACCCTTCCTGAAAACAGCGAGAACCATGATTGATGTTCATAATGGGACCTTAACTATGGAGTTTGATGGCGAGAAAATTCAGTTTAACATCTATGATGCCATGAGGTACCCTAGTGATATAGGACAGGTTTTTGCTATCGATGTGAGAGACTCCTTGGTGCATAGAGCTTTTGAACAACTACATAGGGACAATTTGGAAATTGCAATCACCAACAGTTTGGACATGGACAGGGAAGAAGAGATTGCGCAAACCCAGGAATTGAAAGAGAATGTAGCTGCATTACATTCATTGCCAAAATTCTCAAATAAGTCAACGGTATATTCTATTCAATTTCCTGTTTCTCATCCAAAGTTATTACCTTCTGTTGTACAAGCCCCAACTCTAGAATTGAAACAATTACCTGCTCATTTGAAATATGCATATTTGGGGACTAATGACACTTTGCCTGTAATTATTGCTAGTAATCTAACCAAGGTGCAGGAAGAAAAATTACTGAGAGTCCTAAGGGACCATGTTACAGTTTTTGGTTGGACAATAGCGGATATCAAGGGTATTAGTCCTGCCATGTGCATGCATCGGATATTGTTAGAGGATGGAGCTAAGCCTACAAGAGATGCGCAAAGGAGATTGAATCCACCCATGATGGAGGTGGTGAAAAAAGAAGTGCTCAAACTGCTTGATGCCGGTATCATCTATCCCATCTCCGATAGTCAATGGGTGAGTCCAGTGCAGGTAGTCCCAAAGAAATCCGGAATCACCGTTGTCAAGAACGATGATAATGAGTTGGTGCCCACACGTATGCAAACAGGGTGGAGAGTGTGTATAGATTATAGAAAATTGAATGCTGTAACAAGAAAAGATCATTTTCCTCTTCCTTTTATTGATCAAATGTTAGAGAGATTAGCTGGGCACACTTATTATTGTTTTCTAGATGGTTTTTCAGGATATAACCAGATTGTGATTGCACCCGAGGACCAAGAGAAGACCACATTCACATGTCCCTTTGGTACTTTTGCCTATCGACGGATGTCTTTTGGATTGTGTAATGCCCCAGGTACTTTTCAACGATGCATGGTAAGCATTTTTTCAGATCTTTTAGAAGAATGCATCGAGGTTTTTATGGATGATTTCACAATTCATGGTGATTCTTTGGATGCATGCTTAGATAATTTAAATCGTGTTCTAGATAGATGCATGGAAACTAATCTTGTTTTAAATTGGGAAAAATGTCATTTCATGGTAGAACAGGGAATAGTACTTGGTCATGTTGTGTCATCTAAAGGTCTTGAAGTGATAAAGCTAAGATAGATGTTATATCTGCTTTGCCTTACCCCGTCAGCGTGCGGGAGATTCGCTCTTTTCTTGGTCATGCAGGATTTTATCGAAGATTTATCAAGGACTTCTCGAAGATGGCATTACCCTTATGTAAGTTGCTGCAAAAAGATGTGGACTTTCAGTTTAATGATGAATGCAAGGAGGCTTTTGACACTTTAAAGAAATTATTAACTTCTGCTCCTGTCATTCAACCGCCAAATTGGAAGTTGCCATTTGAGATCATGTGTGACGCAAGCAACTATGCAGTGGGGGCTGTTTTGGGACAAAGGATTGACAAAGCCGTTCATGCCATCTACTATGCTTCTAGGACTTTGAATGAGGCTCAGATAAACTATTCCACAACTGAAAAAGAACTTTTATCTGTGGTTTTTGCTTTAGATAAATTTCGATCATATTTGCTTGGTACTAAAGTTATAGTTTATTCTGACCATGCTGCTCTCAGGTATTTACTCATCAAGAAAGATTCTAAACCAAGGATTATTCGATGGATTCTGCTACTGCAAGAATTCGACTTGGAGATCAAGGATAAGAAAGGTGCGGACAACTTAGTAGCGGATCACTTGAGTAGGTTATTGAGAGACGAAGAGGAGCTACCATTACATGATTCTTTCCCGGATGAGCAGTTACTTTTCATCCATGCTGAGATTCCCTGGTATGCAGATATAGTGAATTATTTGGTAAGTGCATATTTTCCTAAAGAATTTTCTAAATCCCAAAAGGAAAAGTTAAAAAGTGATGCTAGACACTATGTTTGGGATGATCCATACTTATGGAAATTTTGTGCTGACCAGATAGTTAGACGGTGTGTGCCTAACAGTGAATTTCAATCTATTCTTTCCTTTTGTCATTCTTATGCTTGTGGAGGACATTTTGGTCCAAAAAGAACTGCTAATAAAGTTTTGGAAAGTGGTTTTATTGGCCATCGCTTTTTAAAGATTCATATCTATTTTGTAAAACATGTGTTAATTGCCAAAGGACGGGGAATATTTCTCAACGAAATCAAATGCCCCAAACTCCTATATTAGTTGTTGAAATTTTTGATGTTTGGGGTATAGATTTTATGGGACCTTTTCCTTCATCTTATGGGAATTTATATATTCTTTTGGCTGTTGATTATGTCTCAAAATGGGTGGAAGCTAAATCCACTAGGACTGACGATTCTAAAGTTGTTGCAGATTTTGTTAGGACTAACATATTTGTCAGGTTTGGAACACCACGAGCCATCATTAGTGATCGCGGAACCCACTTTTGTAATAGGGTGTTAGCGGCTTTGTTCAAAAAATACAATGTTCTGCACAAGGTTTCTACATCCTACCATCCGCAGAGTAATGGTCAAGCTGAGGTGTCTAACCGAGAGATCAAATCCATTTTGGAGAAGGTAGTCAACCCGAGCATAAAGGATTGGAGTATGAGATTAGATGATGCACTTTGGGCCTATAGAACGGCGTACAAAACACCTATTGGGATGTCACCATACAGGATTGTGTTTGGAAAACCATGCCACTTACCTGTTGAATTGGAGCATAGGGCTTTTTGGGCAATCAAGCAGTGCAACATGAGTTTTGAGGCAGCTGGAGTACACAGGAAATTACAGTTACAAGAGTTAGAAGAATTGAGGGATGAAGCCTATGAAAGTTCAAAGATTTACAAGGAAAAGACCAAAGCTTTTCATGATAAGCAGATTGTGCGGAAAACCTTTATTGTGGGACAAAAAGTTTTGCTATATCATTCTCGGCTTAAGTTATTTCCAGTTGAGATTCAAAGCCCGAGCACAAACAAGATCTTTAAGGTGAATGGACATAGATTAAAGCCTTTCTATGAGGGGCATCAGGTGGAAAATATTGAGATGGTGAAGCTAGACGATCCGATCTATGAAAGCTGAGAAGAGAGGCATGACGTCGAGCCAAAGACATTAAACACGGGCAGCTGCTTGGGAGGCAACCCAAGATCTCAGATTTGATTTTTCTATCCCTTTACTTTTTAGTTTTTTTTATTGCATATTGCTAGTAGTATTTTCTTCTTGCATGATTTTCTTACATTGGGGACAATGTAAGGTTTGAGTGTGGGGGGGAGATTTAGGTTTTATTTTATGTAGGAATAATAATCCAATTTTGATGGGAAGTTGAAAAAAAATTGAAAAAAAAAACTGAAAACTTGGGTTCCATGGTTCTATTTGCTTATGTGTTCGAAGGTTAAAGTCAAAGATTGAAAATTGATGCTAAAATTCAGAATCTGTTGATGCTTAATTTATTAATGAATGATGACAACTAAGCCATGATCCATAATAATTGATTTGAATTGAATTTATGATACATGAGTTCTTGAATATGAGAATCATGTTTATTTGGCTAAGTTATTTGTGGAGTTGTCTATGTGCACTAATTTCATGATTTAGAACTGTTTAACTTGCTTATGTTGTTGCAGAACTATGTGAAAAAAAATGATGAATTAAAAAAAAAGAGAAAAAAAAATAATTAAAAATCTGCTTCAATGTCCATTGTGCGAAATAACTGGGTATCTAAGCCTCGGGAAGCATCGGTATTCACGCTGAAAAGTGCGATGGATAAAAGCAGCTTGACTAGTCGATTTTTGTGGCCTTTGTTACTTGAATAAGTAAGCCCGTAGGGGTGTCTCTACACCTAGCGCCCTAAGATCATCTGGTTTGGGAGTCGTTGGTGGAAAGTTCGCTAATGGGTAACTCTGAAAAGCCTAAGAAAAGGAGACATTGCACATGTCAAGAGAAAAAATATATGCGAAAAAAAAAAAAAGCATGAAAATATATTCATCTGTGCTAAAAAAAAGGGTTCTATGAAAAAAAAATTTAAAAAGCAAGAAAAATTTGTTCTTGGTTGTGAGTTAGTGTGCACAGTTTTTGCTTCATGGTAACTATGTTGAGTAAGTATGATGATTTTGGGAAAGTTACTTATGTGGCTACAGTTTGATTTAATGAAATTCATTGGTGAAATGGTAAGGTTGGTAATTGTGAGTTGATTGATAAAGCGTTGATTAGATTTCTGCAAATTTAGTGTTGATAGTCATGATTTGTATCTTAAAAATCTTTTGAAACTTTGGTTGAATAGAATTTTTCTGGAAATTAAATTTTGGTTTACACGAGGACGTGTAAAAGATAAGTGTGGGGGAATTTGATGAGTATGAAATATGTTATATTTTTATTCCTTAATACTTAATCTTTTATATTTATTTTGTGCCTAAATATACTTATTATTTTTATATTTTTATTGTAGGTACAATTGGTGGGCTCTGTGAATTTGAAAATAATTTGAAGACAAATTGAGCATTTTTGGACCAAGGGATTAACACTTAAGTATTACAAGCTTGTGGGTCTGTTGAAAATTCATCCATGCAAATCAAAGCAAAAGCAAATCATGTGGGTTTAAATTTGTGACATGCAAAAGGAAGCTATTCTATTGGGCTAAACATACCAAACTTGTAATCCTAGAAATTATCCACGTGGGCAGCATTGGGATGGATAAATAATAAATGGATTTATATGATAAAATCATGTGGGCCACGGTCATGTAACAGACTTATCCTTTCTGCTTATTTTACGTGGCCAGCATGGAGGGAATATTATCCTAGCAGTACACGGAATCAACTTGGTTTTACACAGAAATTGCAGAATCCAAACGCAGCAAGGATTTTAATCACGCAAATTATGGAATTTAATTCCAAGTTCAAATCTGATTTATGGATTCTAGAAGAATATTTTTACAATTCTATTGTAATTAGGATTTCTTTTAGAATAAGATTTATTTTCAAATTGAATTCTATTTCTTATGGAAATTAGTATAATTTGTAATTCTTTTAGGATTGGGATTTCTACTTCCTATAGGATTTAGGATTTTGTCTAGCACTATAAATAGAGGATGAAGGTTAAGCTTTTATTCATTCAAATATTCAATATTCAACTATCCTCTATTGGAGTGAAGGCTCAAGAGCATGTCAGACTAGTTCTTTTCATTCAGTTCTAAAGGGAGGTGAATCCTGTTACAAGTAATTGATTAATTGAGTATTATATTTATTCCTTCTTGTGTGAAATTTCTTCTAATAATCTGTTTTCATTGATTGCATGCTAATTGATTTAATTAATTTAATATGGCCAATTGAGTTAATTTGATCATATCATATGCTAGATTAAGATTGGTATTACGTGTAATTGATATCTTTCTTCATCACAAGTAGCAACTTGGTAATAATAATTGTGGACAAACTTTTGTTTATTGCTAAGATTATTAGAAAACAAGTTAAATAATCGAGCTTATGTATTTGTTGCTTGGATTAGCCTAATTCTCTATTTCTTAATGCTCTATCATATTAATCTAGAGAGCTTATTCTAGGTTGTATGCTAGTTAGAATCTGGTGGAGAGCTTGTTTCATACAGTGATAATCTAAGGAGAATTTCAGATAGCAGAGCTATTGTTATCTAGGGCTAATAATTTCATTGAAGGAAAATAATAATACTTGATATAATTGATTGTGTACTTGGTGGAAACAGACTGAAGTTTTACATATTTGGTTAATTTCATCATTAATTCTTATTCTCTTAGTTTAAAAATAATTTTCAAAAACCTCCCCTCTTTATTTTCTGTTAAAATAGTAGAATAATTATAAAACAACTTTACTCTCTGTGGGATCGATCCTTACTTACTACTGTGCTAATTATTATAAATTGTGGAGTGAAAGTGAGGTTAATTTAGGAGTGTCAACGACAGCTCCCACCTATTTAGGATTTCGTACACCAGGAACTGAAACTAGGGTTTTCAGAACCGGTTTCTAGGGTTTCTTATCAGACGTTAGGATTTTCTAACTAACGCTGTCGTTCTTAATATATAATTAGGGTTTATCACTATGTAATTTATCTGATCAACCCATGACCCTTAACCACATTCTGAACACATCATTAACCATAAACAACAGAACATAATCACATAAATCCTTAATCCTGAATAATTCACCTATATCCTTCACCGAATTTTGAAATCCTCAAAATTCAATCCCAATAACATTAAACGCATACACTATTTTCTGTCTAGGTCTAATATTTGACCTTAAATCAATCATTTAAGATTTTAATAAATTGCCCAAATTCTCGGGTTGTCACGGTCACATACACCAGAACAGTTGGTGCAATTTTAATTAGTACGATTGTCGATTTCGATTCGATTTCAATTTAAATTTGATTACTTGTTCAGCCACTCTATTCCAAACGAGAGTCATACACAAGGGGGATCTATGTGCAATAAGTGTACGTAATTGCTTACATTAGATTTTTTTCCATTTTAGGTATATTACTTTTAGTAATTTGTAAATTAAGAAACTTAAAATAACATAAGTTATCTATAAATAAATAAATTACTTCAAGGCCAAACTAATTGACTAAATAGTTTAATACTCAAATGTTTATTGAGAATATGAGACGTTGATATCCTTTGGTTTATTTGATGATGAAGTTAACATGACTAATGTTTACCGGTCGCAACTTTAAGTTTTAAAATAATATTTTTGAGCAATGAATTATCTTAAAAAGCTTATTACGTAATCGGATGGGAATACTTGGATGAATAATTGTTTAATGACATATATTGAAAAAGAAATATTTGAATAATCATACGGTAGATATTATATATTTATTTTACGATATGAAATTTCGAAAAATATTGTTGTGAACATTGTTATCTTATTTTAAATTGTGTGTAATTTTGCAAGACTTACAAATATGTTGTACTAATTTTTTATAAAATTAATTTGTTTTTCTATAACAACAGTGATTCTAATTTTTAACAGTAAAAAAAGAATTAAAAATATTTAATTTGAACAGAAAAAACATGAAACTTATCAATTTTCTTCATGTTATTACTGAGTTTATAAAGAAAAATGAAAGAAAGCTTAAACTTTACATTTAAAATAAATTATTATATTAGTTTTGTTGTGTTATAATATAAAGTGTACAATAGAAATTTAAAAAAAATGCTTATGCTATTCATTTTTCAGTCCAAATTCATTCACTTTTGGATAGAATTTTTCAGCAACAAATATAACCAAGTTTGTTGTCCATTTCTCTCTTTTATCATTCAATAAAAAAGCTTAGTAACATAATGCAAGTAAAAAAAAATTTACAAAAAAAATAAATTATCTATACTGATGTCAAACTTAAATCGGTCACTGGCCATACAATCTGTAAATTATTATAGATCTAAACTATCTAAACATTCATGAGCCACAAGACTAGATTCAACATCCTCAAATCTCAATAGGCCTAGCAACAACAAAAACAGTAGCCACAAAACAGTAGCACCAGCAAGGCATTTACATAACCAGGCCCAGCCTAACATCCAACAAACTTAGCATAAGCATACTCTCTTCTCTCTGCCCCTCGCCCCTCGGTCTTCTCCGCCGAAAATGTAATTTATACATTTATATACTTAAACTAAATATTTTTTCTTGCAATTATTTTATTTTTAGCTTCTAGATATTTTTATACTCCTTTAATTCCAAATTATAAGATTAATATTAATTTTTTAAAAATTAATTTAAAATATTTTTAAATTTAAAATTAATATGATTCATTTAAATTTTAAAAACAATACATTTTATAACTAGTACTATTTTAAGTAGTTTATGGTATTTATGATTATATTGACATAAACTAAATGAATTCACATTAATTTTGAATTTGAAATAATTTATAAAAAGTCTTAAATAATTTTGAAAGAAGAGACTATAAATTCTCCTAATTATTCCCAACAATCAATCACAAGTAATTAACATTTAAGTAAAATCTCAATTGGGGAAATTATTTTCTGAAGTATGTCATTGTAAATTTTTGATGCTCTAGTATTTAAATTACATAAAAACATTTATAAGGTAAAACAAAATAAAAACAATAGGGTAAAAAGTAATGAAAAAACTGTCCCCAAGCTGTCATCACAACTTTCACAAAAGGTAAAAGTTTATTGCAGTACAAAATGGCACCTTCAACCAAACCCAAAATAGGGTTTGGATCTGCAGATGTGAACTGAGGCTCAAAACAGAGAGATGGGAAGTTTCTAAGGGTGGTTGCCCCTCTCAACCTTGACCCCATGATTTCAAATTGACCCCTTAACAGAAATCAACAGCCCTTAAAGAATCCTTACACAGTGTTTCTGAGTTTTAAAAACTATCCATATATATATACATGCATTTTGTGTGTGAGATGGATATTATGCAGATTGCTTTGTTTTTTGCATTTTTCTGTTTTTGGGAATGGAGGGAGTAATAATTCTATGAGGCTGTGATGATGAATTTCTCTCGGAGCATACCCAATCGGGCATGGGAAATCGGACCCGTATCTTGGCGGGGCAACACCTGATGGTACGTGATGAGATCTGTATCTCTCGTATTCAACTGGGGGTTGCAGCCATGGCGGAATCGGATTCCCTGTTTGATTTACACGGATCTGAGCCTCAAGATATTTCTTTTAACATTTATTTATACTTGTACATATCTATTAGGTTCTTGGTTATTGTATTTTTTTGCTGACTTCCCATCAGTGAAAGGAGAAATTCTTTTGATGAATATTTTTCATAGGATAATGATATATGATTTATGTTATTTTTTAGTATTTTAATAATGTATTTGATATAGGGAGTTAATTTTTTAATTATACTCAATTTCTATACCTCGAAACTCTTGCAATAGACTTTTGATTAATTAATTTTTTATTTATAATTTATTTTATTTTAATTTGTAAATGGGTTTTTTTTTGTGGGTTTGAAAGCGTATTTTTCAAGCATTTCTAACACATTTATAGATTAGATGACAATTCTCACGTCTGAGTATAGGGTATTTTTGTGGGATTTGATGAAAATATTGGTATCTACGCATCACTGAAAAGGGGAAATGGTTTATTTGATATATGTAGCAATAATTTTGTTACTAGTGTTGAACAATACAAGCCATGTCAGAAACAAACTTGATCACGGATCTGAGATTAAAGTGGAAATTAGGCAGATACCTAATACATTTTACAAAGTAGGATTAATGTATCAAGATCTCCAACGAGTGAAAGGAAAGAATTACCATCTGGTACAGAAAAGATAAAGTCAGAGAAGTTACCTTTCACCACACCGAAAGAAATTTAAGGAATTTTAATTTGCAAATGTGATCACTAGCTTTTGAATCAATTATCAATTTGAGACTGCAATTGCTCAAACCTTTGGAGTGAAGGATAAGTGTAGGATACTATCTTGTTAGTAGGATCATTTGGTTATAACCGAGTCGAATATGCTATTCGGTTATAACTGAAAATTGATAGTTGTGTAATTTTGGTATTCGAACAAATAACCGAATTACTCATTAATTAAATTACCCAATTTATTAATCATTTGTTCGAGTAATAATCGAATACAAAAAATTCAGCTTGTTAAATCCAAATTATAAGTATCAATAATAAAGTCAAAACCTTCAAAAAAAAGAAGAAAACAACTGTCAACGAACGACGACCAAACAAGGCATTATAGATTATAGAGCCAAAGCTCAAAGTACAATACGATAACTATGGTGGTAAAGAAAGCGAGATATGACATCACCTTCGGGGTGACAAACACCTGCGGTCGAATAACCTAGAGACTAGAAGATAGATACAAAAAATGTATCAACACTTTTACCGATGGAAAGTGAAGAGAGGGCATCGTCGGTAAAGGCAGGAGGATCGGGCGGAGATTGAGAGAGGCGAAGAGGACTAGACGGCGAAATCGAAACTGAGAGGCGGAGGCGGAGAGGAATGAGGAATTGGGATGTGGGATATGGGATATGATATTTGAGAGTTAAAAACTCAAAATGCTAATACTAATATACTATAGTCATATACAGATACCAGTATAAAATTAGTATTATTATTTTAATTAATAAATTCGGTAATTCGGATATCCGAATAACCTATTTTTTAAAAACCGACGAAACCGAATACTGAACAATATAATCAGATATAACCGAAATTAGAAAAAAACCAAAAAATTGAAATAATTCGATTAAAAAAATTAGTTGTGTTCGGTAATTCGATTTTATTCGTTTTTTGCTCACTCCTACTTGCTGGTAGTAACCAGAACTTTTGGGGGAATTTAAGATCATGAAGCGTTCCAATTCGTTCCAATTTTGGGCTTAGAAGTTTGAATCGAATTCTAATTTTAGGCTTAGGAGAAGTTAGAATTCGTTTCCGATTCGGTTATTGAACATCCTGTTTCCACACGACAAGTAAACTAGTACATAAATGGGAATTCTCTCTTACAAGCAAAGATCTTTTTTAAGAGATTTTAATTCGAAACTATTATACATCTTGCAAAGGCTCCCGACTTTGTCCGAAGCGAACAATCAGTTGAAGGAGCCTCGTAAATAGAGACGAATTGGTCCCAAAAAGGTCAGAAAAGATAACACCTTTTTAGCTTTCTTCAGATTTGATACACATTTAACAATTAATTATATGTAAGCAAATAGTTTTTTGATGCATTCATTATACAGATAGTTACATTTACATTTTTTGTCATTTAATGCCCTTTTTGTGGATCAACACGGATACAATATTTCAATAACAAATGAAACAAAAAAGTTATAGCTATATTCGAGTGTGAAGTTGTTAGAAATTAGGCTTATTGAGTATTGAATGGAACTCCTGTGTTCCCTGGATTAGATGGACTGGTTGATAGGAAAATCATGTAACTGGAAACATGTTTTCTTTATGTTATCATGTGGATTGTCATAAGGAAAATGAATTATCACCAAAAAATAATAATTAATAAATAAATAAATTCTGTCGAATGATATGTCGACAAGACACATGTTGAAATTCCCATTGGGGCAAAAAATTTTTAACAACATAATATATTCATTATTAAAAAGTAAAGTTCCACCATTACAAAATAATTTTTACTAAAACAAAGATAATGTAGTAATAGATTTGCTTTACCAAAGATAACAAAACATAGCAAAAAAATCTTTTAGAACATATCTTCGTCAAAATTGAACCGACGTTCTTTCAAATCACGAAATGTTACAATTGTATCCTTAAGTTTTCTTTCTCATTCTCTATGAAGTCTTTGGGTAAAATTCATCCACAAGCTTATAAATATCATCAATACTGAAAGACGTATGCTCATTTTGAGGATTCAATGTAGAGCTGAGAACAAGTAATTAACTTTAACGCATGCTCACTAAACCTATTATTTAGCTCTTGCAACTGAGAGTTTATTATAGGTGCAAATATATCAATCCGATAATGCTCAATCACTGTAAATTTATCTTGTTAATGTCGAGCTCGGCCTCTTCTCTCAACATAAAGAATCTAAATCTGGGACATCTATTATATGTCATTCAAAAAGACTTCATCTTTACTATGAAAGTTTCATATCCATCATCTCTCAACTTCTGAAGAAGTTTCTTTGTGATTTTCACAAGGTGCATATAATTTAAAATTGTTCACATCACTTAGCAAAAAAAATTCAGATCTTGGGGGGGGGGTGCCATGGCCCCCCCTGCAGCCCTATGATAGTTTCGTCCCTGATTATAGACCCACTCATTCTAAGGATATAAACAAACCAAATTGTTCACAAACAAGTTCAATTCGATTTATTTATCGAGATGAGTTCGTACAAAGTTTCAAGTTTGATTGATCTATCGAATATATTTACGAACAGTTCGAGATTAATTCGGCTCACATGATTCGAGAACTGTTTGTGAACCGTTTGGATTTGACTAATTTTTTAACATGTTTTTTTAAATATTTTATTTTAAAAACCTACCCATGTTGATTTTAAATGAGTTATATAGAAATTATGTATTCTGTTTCAAAGTTTTATTATCAATTATTGTTAAATTAGTAATAACTTTTATTTTTTGCTTCTTAAATATCATTTGTTTATTTAAAAGTGATTATGATAAATACCTATATTAATAAATAATAAAGTACACTTCCCCACCCCCAATTTAATATTTTTATTCCAAAAATAATTTATTATTTTGAGCTCAATAGCAAAACTTTTAAATTTACAATTTTAAATTATATTTTAACTATAAAAAGTAATAATGTTAAAGAATTACATAATTTAATATTATGATAATATAATTATTTTGTCTTATATAAAGTTATAATAGTAATTGTTGTTAGAACATTTGTATATTTTAATTTGATGATAATGATCTAATGTATATTTGGAACCCTTAGCTTCTGTAAAGTCTTTAAAGTGAAATTGATGTAAAAGGACTTTAGAAGATTAACACTATAAGAAAAAGGCCTAACATTGATCGCCTATCAGCGACCGCATTCGGTCGCTGATGATCATCTGCGACCGACTGCGATCGCTGATAGGCGTCGCATAAAATCTGGTCGCTAGAATGCACATCACCGACGCCGACCTCTGCAACCGATATTAGCGACCAGAATTATCATTTCGGTCGCTAAGATAAGTCAGCATGGTTCAGGGCCACAGGAATGTGGACCACGTGTCAACGACTGCAATCAGCGACCGCACGCGGTCGCTAATAGACTCATGTGATTAGAGGTCGCTAATACTTATCAACGACCGCATGCGGTCGCAGATGTAAAAAACTTGGAAAACATATTTTCCTGTTTTGCAGAATTCCCAAAAAATTATATTGTTTTGTACCTGCTTTATCCCAACACATATAAACACGCACAACAATATAACATTCATCGCCTATATACCGACACATACACCAAACTAGTATATAAACTATATAAACCTTTAAAAACCAAAGAATATAAAAGTACAAGATTCTCAAATAACTACAACTAAATCAGTCGTCAAGCATCATTATCCAAATTAGTTTCTGTTTGATCTTGATCACCCTGTAATTAACAAAATAATAAAACAAGTTACATATATGTTGATACTGGTGTTACGACAATATACAGTTGTTTTTAAACACAACATATATATATATATATATATAAAGTCACTACTTTGATTGTAATAAATAAGATTGATTACCTCGTCGCCATCCCCATGTTGCTGCTGTTGCTGCTGCTGCCGCCACTGCATTAGCTAACTCATCAAGACTCTGAGCCGCCAGATGCCTGCCCAATATCTTTAGAAGATCGCGATCTCGACATATAGCTTTCACACCGTCAGCAGGAGTATGAACAGCTAGATGTAGTTCTTCAAAACAGACGTCCTCTCCCACAACTCTTGATCAATTGGTGGACGTGGTGTGCCTTCAAGATAGCGCTCATTCAATAAACGCTTATAAGTATCCTGTCATCATGTTAACAATTAAATAGTTAAAAATAAATTCTGTAAGCATTGATAAACAAGATAAAGTTGTTAAAACTTATTACCGCTATCTGGATAGCATCAGACAGACCATCACGGGTGGCCACGTACACATCCAGCCAATGGATAGGCTGACCTTGAGATTGAGACTCATATACAAAAAATATTCCAATATTAATAAGTAAAAATGTGATATATATTCTATAATTCATGATTGTAAACATATTAAAACTTGTAAATACGTACCCTGACAGTGATATGCTGCAACTGTGAAATATTGTCGTCCTTGTATGTTCCTTTAGCCTTTTCGCCATTGGGTACACCTGAGGATCTGTTGGTGGCGGCAGTCTTTTATCTTTTCACACAGCTCTCAGCTCTCCATTGGGCACACATCTCAGCCTATATGAACTGGGTGCA